>VXBL01005139.1:265300-377248 GCA_013400195.1 Aramus guarauna
AAAAAAAAAAAAAAAAAAAAAAAGCATATTATTGACATGTTCCTTGGGCTACAAGCTTTTTACTATTGAGTAAAAATCCAAAACTTAAAACACATAGAAAACCCTGTTTTCAACTCTCATACCACTACCATTTTTTCAATCACAGTCCACCATAATGGTTATAGGGCTACATGATCATAGACTCCTTGTGAATTAACGACACATATTTGGCAACAAAGCAACATGTATTTGGCACCAAAACAACTACAGTAAAAAAAATGAGGTAAGAGAACAAGCTCAAAGGATGTGGTTAGAATGGACTTTGATGCCAGCTTCCTAATTTGTCATCTTCGTGCTCTTTGCTCGTGTGGTCAGGATGCAATTTATGACAACAAGAAGTGCCAAAAAATAAATGTGTCCGTAATAAGGAGGTCTGCTTTACAGCTCGAAGCCAAGAAATGAAGGAGGAAGAGTAAACTTTACTGATTCCCTTGATGCATCTTTCGCCAGACTTACAGAATAAGTATGTTTATGTAACCAAAGCAACAAAAACTTGCAGGGGCAGATTTACTACTTGATTAGAAAAAACAGATTTTGTTCCAGATCAGAACCACTGCAATAGCAGAGGATGTTCAGGAGAAAAGTTTAGAGGGAAGAATAATGTGTAAAGGTGGCAGTCAGGTTCTTAAGGTGTACTCCTAGGTTTATTCACTGATAATAGATTGACAAGTATCAGAGATGAGCCTGAGAATCACAGAAAGATTAAAAATCTCTAAGAGATGGGAGTTCAAGAAAAAAATCAAAGATTAAGAGTTTGGCAAGTTTTTGGATGTAAAGGCAATAAATTATTTTTAGGGATCTCTGCCTTGTAAATAGCAATTTAATTTTTTTCTAGAAGGCCATTCTACATTGCTGCAAAATCCCAAACCATCCTGACTGCATAGAGGAAACTGCACCATGAAAGCTGTTAGATTTGCTGGAAAGTTGGTGTCACAGTCGGGGAAAAAAATATCCTTGGGTTATAGTGCAATGCTACTAAAAGAGAGAAATAGTGAGGCTTACTAATGTGAAAAAAAAAAAAAGAAAAAGAAAAAAAGAAATCCAGGATAGACACCTTGCACTTATTCTATATCCAGTTTATCACAGGATAATTTTTTTTTGTCCAAACCCCTTCATATAACATGCAGAAAACTGCATCAATGCCAAGATACAGATAAGAACAACAAAATGAGTTACATGATAGAAGCCAGATGATCTTTAATTATCTCCACAAAATTTTTTGGTCAAATACTTGTACTTTTTTGCTATAACCTCTATATCTCTGTATCTGCTCATTATTATGCTTCTGTTTGATTAACTGATCTAAATTGCTGGGCTGAACTGCTGGTTTTCATGTAGAAGACACACTGATGTGCATTGAGGGAATTAAACTATTTGTTAGAAGTGGTCCGGTGCTTTACCCACAACAGTGTTAGCATTGCTGAAGTCAGCTGGCTGCACAGGTTATTTTAACTTACATGTTAGGCTTCCATGGCATTAAGATTTCAACTGTCTGATGACCTGCTACAGCTTGAAGGTTTTAGATTGTTTTTCAGCGATGGTGAGGAGACAACTTTTCTTGAGTAAAATATTTTAGATGATGAGCAGTATCCACTAACAAGAAATAGGAAGTATGAGTTTACTTTGCTTATTTTGGAACAAGTGGAAAATGGTAAGTGATACAGTAATCTTTTACATGACATGCAGACAATTTTATAGTATTTTTATTGCAAGAAGATGTTCAATAAACTGTACATTCCTTGTGTCCGTATCAGTGGTTTCCAGTCTGTGGTCTTCCATCTGACTGATTTCAGCCTGAACTATTCAAACTGAAAACCGAACTATTCAACAGTCTGGACAATCTGAACAATTCATTCTGAACAACTTCAACCTGAACTGTTTGAAGGGGCTGTGAAAGGTAACTGAGAAAAGTAAGCTTACTGTCAATAGACTTAAATTAACCACCTACTATTTAAACCACCACTGGTACACACATACAAAAAAAAAAAGCTTAAAAAATGCTGTTCTCATTAACAAACGCTATTTTTCATTGTCCAGTCTTCTGCATAAATGATTCATTACTAAAAAAACCCACGGTTTACATTAGTACATGCAGTCAATGGCTCGATGCCCAAGTGGAGAACAGTGACGAGTGGCGTTCCTCAGGGGTCAGTAGTGGGACCAGCACTGTTTAACATCTTTGTCAGCGACATGGACAGTGGGATTGAGTGCACCCTCAGCCAGTTTGCAGACGACACCAAGCTGTGTGGTGCAGTCAACATGCTGGAGGGAAGGGATGCCATCCAGAGGGACCTTGACAGGCTTGAGAGGTGGGCCTGTGTGAGCCTCATGAATTTCAACAAGGCCAAGTGCAAGGTCCTGCATGTGGGTCAGGGCAATCTCAAGCACAAATGTAGGCTGGGAGAGGAATGGATGGATAGCAGCCCTGAGGAGAAGGACTTGGAGGTGTTGGTGGATAAGAAGCTCAAAATGACCCAGTAATGTGCGCCTGCAGCCCAGAAAGCCAACAATTCTGGGCTGCACCAAAAGAATTGTGACCAGCAGGTCAAGGGAGGTGATTCCTGCACCTCTAACTCTGCTCTCAAGAGACCCCATCTGCAGTACTGTGTCCAGCTCTGGAGTCCCCAGTACAACAAGGACATGGACCTGTTGGAGTGACTCCAGAGAAGGGCCACAAAGAAGATCAGAGGGCTGGAGCACCTCTGCTGTGAAGACAGGCTGAGAGAGCTGGGATTGTTTAGCCTGGAGAAGAGAAGGCTCCAGGGAGACCTTAGAGCAGCCTTCCAGTACCTGAAGGGGCCTACAAGAAAGCTGGAGAGGGACTCTTTATGAGGGAGTGTAATGACAGGACAAGGGGTAATGGGTTTAAACTAAAAGAGAGTAGATTTAGATTAGATGTTAGAAAGAAATTCTTTACTGTGAGGGTGGTGAGGCACTGGAACAGGTCACCCAGAGAAGCTGTGGATGCCCCCTCCTTGGAAGTGTTCAAGGCCAGGTTGGATGGGGCTTTGGGCAACCTAGTCTAGTGGAGGGCGTCCCTGCCCATGGCAGTGGGATTGGAACTAGATGGTCTTTGTGGTCACTTCCAACCCTAATCATTCTGTGATTCTATGATTGATTCTATGATTCTATACCAAACGCTGTTGAAAACCTCTGAAGTTAAAATCTTACTAGGCAGAATATTTACACTCTTTGTTATTCTCTTTTCTGAGAGGCCTATATGTATTAGTGTAAAGAAGAAGGGAGAAAAAGGGCTCCTGAGGGAGGGATTCAACACTGTCGCACTTAATTAAAATTCAATTTTGTGGGAGTTGTTTATTAAAGCACTGACCTTTCATCTTTATGATGCCAATTCCTGATGAGCTCCTACCCTTCAATTATATGGGATTCCCAGTGTTGGTTGCAGACTGTTTGGATAGCAGATTGTGATGCCAATAACTGCACCCATCTAATACAATCAACTATATCTGTTTAGGATGAGACTTACCATACAGAGATTACATTATATATCTCTTTGAGAATGTAATCACTTTGGGTCAGGATTAAGTGTACACCTGGCTGTGGACTGGCTTTGCTTTGGATACACAGGATTTAAATATCAAGTCGTTTCTGCCCTTTGGTGGTATAAATATTCCAATCACATTTGTGCACCGAGAGGTGCTGCCCCGAGTAAAGGACTAGACATTGTATGCACCTGCATAATGTTTACTACCATGAATGCCAAAACTGAAAGAGTAAGGTGACCCAGGAGCAGGAGCTACGATAAATAGCGAGAGTTGGCAGAATGAGGGCTGAGTCCCCAGACCTGCACCTCACACCACACAGCAAGAGATTGTGGGAACCTGATCTGACTGCAATGCTGTGCAGGCAGAAGCACCTACATGAGCACAACTGATCGTGGGAGCAAAAAGTATTGTTGTGAATGTTATTGTTTCCAAAGCTGCAATTTTAAAGCCTTTTTGTGTTATGTATGAATATTTCAGTTTATGTAAGCTCCATTCAAATTGATCTTATGTTCATTATATATCTGCATGTTTGGTTAGCTTTTCTTTCAATCTATACAATCTGACACTATGTGAAAGGAAACAGATAAAGGTATCTAAATGTCTGTTGTCCAAAAAACCTAGGTGAAAAAATTACAGGGAAGAATTTGTGATATAGAGTTAATTGCACTCTTAAAATAACACCTGCATTCAGTAGATACTCAGATGCTCTGGTGATTGGTCCTGACAATTGGCTTGCTAGAATTAGACCTCTAGCCCAGAACTGAGTACATGTGTTCTCACTTGCATCACACAATTTCATACATATGAAGCAGAGAGGCTGTGCTCAAGGAAGAACAGGATGAGGGGCTTATGTTTAGCATATTTAATCTATTAGATGGCAATACAGACAACCAAAATAGACTTGAATGAGAAATTGAGTTGAGTTCTTTGCCTAGCATATAATTCTGATTTATACTCTTCTTGAAAGAAGAACATGTTGAGAATATTTTATAGACAATGGAATATAGATAATAAGAACACAGAATATTAAGAACAAATCCAAAGTCCATTCAATCCAGTGCTGTTTCTAACTGTAACCCTTAGCAAATACATGGTAAAAAATAAAAACCTGTGTTCTTATCTTCAGCCTCTTATCCCATATAATAATGGAAAGAAGACAGAACCTGGTCCTAATCAGCTGGGAATTCCTCCAGCTGTCATTAATCCTTGTACTAATGCAGGACAGCAGTTTGCTATACCAATTCTTTCTCCACTTATGGGAGTGTGGAACATTTCTACAGATGTCCACTCTGAAGTCTTCTAGGACCCATACGCAGCTGGACTAAATTAAACCAGCTGTTTGCTTTTCCAGCAAAGATCGGTACATAAAAGCCTCCAAAACTGTTACTGCCACTTGACTCCTCAAAGTCCTGCGACCCTTGAAACAAGAAGAATCTGTATTGGCATGAATCAGAACCTGCTAGTTACTAGAATTTAGGTTTATAGAGGTGTGAGGTGATTCTGCACCTCTACTCTGCTCTCAAGAGACCCCATCTGCAGTACTGTGTCCAGCTCTGGAGTCCCCAGTACAACAAGGACATGGACCTGTTGGAGTGACTCCAGAGAAGGGCCACAAAGAAGATCAGAGGGCTGGAGCACCTCTGCTGTGCAGACAGGCTGAGAGAGTTGGGATTGTTCAGCCTGGAGAAGAGAAGGCTCCAGGGAGACCTTAGAGCAGCCTTCCAGTACCTGAAGGGGGCCTACAAGAAAGCTGGAGAGGGACTCTTTATGAGGGAGTGTAGTGATAGGACAAGGGGTAATGGGTTTAAACTAAAAGAGGGTAGATTTAGATTAGATGTTAGAAAGAAATTCTTTACTGTGAGGGTGGTGAGGCACTGGAACAGGTCACCCAGAGAAGCTGTGGATGCCCCCTCCTTGGAAGTGTTCAAGGCCAGGTTGGATGAGGCTTTGGGCAACCTGGTCTAGTGGAGTGCCCATGGCAGTGGGATTGGAACTAGATGGTCTTTGAGGTCCCTTCCAACCCAAACCATTCTATAATTATATAGAGAGATTAAAAAAACCATAAACAAACAAAAAAAACCTCACCACCCACAAAACTATAATCCTTTGAGGTGTGGATTTTGAAGTGGTTCTTCCAACTTTGAAATTAGTTTCCTCTACTCTGCCTGTCTTCGTCTGTTCTACTAACAGCATTCCAATTCATGGCTAATTTTTGCTAGATTTGACAGTAGGCAGAGGTCTCAGAGCAATTCCTACAGGTTCGGTGAGAACAGACTGATAATGGAGATAAGACCCTCTGAGAGCTTTTGCAGCAATAAAAGCTGGACTATGAGTTCCTATAGTATTAGACGTCACAAAACAAAGACTTTACAAATGCCCCGAGCATTGAAAAAGCTTCAGCTATGTTGTCTTAGATACAAAAGTCAATAGAAGTCAAGATGGAAATCCGCAGAAAACTACGCTGTGCTATTCTGGTACCCATAGAAGAACTAGTTTCCATTCACTCATCTGTGCAGTTAAGAGCAGGGAACACAGAAGTACTGTGACTATGCGGGATTAACAGAAAAACAAACAATGAACTTCCCGAAACAAGTTAGAGACTTCATTAATACTAGAAATATTGCAAAATCTTCCCCTGAAGTAACTATCTGTTACATCTGCATTCTATATGGTAAAGCTGGTATCTCTACGTTGGGTTGCAGTACTTCCTTCAAGGGTTTTGAGGTTACAGTGTACACAAAAGTGGGGAATGTACATTTACGTGAAAATCAGTTATCCTGACAGAATTGGAGGTCTAGTCCTGAACGATTTCAGGAAATCAGCTCAGTCTGCCACTACAAAACACCATTGCTATGTTGACCTTCCACTTCAGTTTCACAGCTGGAATATGAGACCAGATGAGAAGACAGCATGTAGAGCTCTGCCATCAACAGGACTCTAATCTCACCTTAGGCTGTGAGGAAATACTGCATTTCACCCTGCCTCCCTCCCTCCCTTGCTTTTTTCCTTCTTTCTTTTTTCTGAGCTCACCTCTAATGCCTGTGTAGGTAAAGATAAGTATTGGATTTTGCTGTTTACCAGCTCATTGCATAAATTCAAGCATATCAACAGCACAGAGCAGCTCTTTCAGTGAAAAAGGTTTATATTCTTTTTTAAATACAAGCTAATATATTATAGTGGCACCTCTGACTGCTGTGATAATTAAGGGCTTGTTTGTATTTCCATAATAAAATCCTATTTTCGAAGGTGGGGAGGGGTGAGTGGGTTATGATTTGTCCCTAACAAATGGACACACATGAAACACAAGGTTTCAACCAAGAATATGTTGTTTGTTTTTTTTTTCCTTTTAAAGGCAGTTTCACAGTAACCATGTGAAAATGTTCCTCTGTATTTTTACCACAGGGTTTCAGTGTGCAGCCACACTATCATGACATGCCCTTAAGGGGTCCCCTGGAGCAGCTGCAGCACAAAGTATCAATAACCTGCTCATCAAAGGGTGCTCAAGATTTCCTTGACATTGCAGAGTACAGTAGCTGACGGTTGTGCCAATAATCCACACACCACATTATCTAAAGAGGCCCAAATAAGTCTTGACACCACCAACCTTAATGCTATTTATTGCACATGTCAACAATCTATATGCTGCATCCCGTGTCCCAAGTAGGAACTGACATGATTGCTCCGCACTGTTACTATCCTTTTCACTCCAATTTGTAACAGACCTGAAGGTTAAAGTCTCTCCCTAAGATGACCGTGGTAAAACTGCCTTCATCAATGGAACTGATGAAAGAAAACTCCTCTTGCCAAATGTTAGCACCATTTTCTTGTTATTCAGAACCACCCAGAGAAAAACAAGGAGGCACTTCTAATTTCTTCTAACTATGATGCTTTAAACACCCAGTGTGAGTGCAGCACCCCAGCTTTCCCTGCTTCCATTGTGATATTTTTCTTCTTTCCGCTCCATTAAAAAGTCACATGCATCTGCAATTGTCTCCTGCCTTGAGCAATGTCTTCTTCAAGAGCCTAAGGAATACCTTAGATGTTTGCTCGGCTGTCTAAATTGCAGGCAGTTGTCGTCAGTTATCTGGGCATCTTTACTGTGCTGTTCTGAATTCCTGCTACCTGGAGGTCCTGTAATGTTGCATTTTGACACCATCTCTTCTCCCTGATGTAGCATACTTTCAAGTCTTACTTGTGGCACATCAGTGAAAGAACTTCTAGTGCAAGTTTAACTTCAATATTTTTGTAAAAAACAAAATACAAGTCAGTATTTCCTCAAATATCCTTTTATTTTTCCCAGTAGCTTCTTTTTTTCTGTGTCTCTTTCCCTTTCCTTAAATCACTGGAAATCTACCTTGAGCCAGAATTAAATAGAATCATAAAACTGTAGAATGGTTTGGGTTGGAAAGGACCTCTAAAGGTCATCTAGTCCACCCCCCATGCAATGAGCAGGGACATCTTCAAATAGATCCAGTTGGTCAGAGCACCGTCCCACCTGACCTTTGAATGTCTCCAGGGTTGGGGCATCTACCACTTCTCTGGGCAACCTGCTCCAGTGTTTCACCAGTCTCACTGTAAAAATTTCTTCCTTGTATCTAGTCTGAATCTACCCTCTTTTAGTTTAAAACCATTACTCCTTGTCCTAATCAAATAGGCAACTAGATGTCGTCAGTGCTTTTTATGCTGCTGTGTGAATGTCTTTCCTGTTCAGATTCTGTTCCGTTAACATGCCCAAATGAACATGCTGCCTGACACACAACAGAGAAAGCAGCATAGCTAGACTTCTGCATGTAAATTTGCCATTTTAATTGGCAGAAACCCTTCCAACTTAAAATAAATAAATTTAAGTGGTCATGCTTTAACGAGTTCCGACATTTATCTGAATTTCTTCAATCTGTTTTCAGTCACTATAGTGAAAAAGAAATGGTGTCTTATCAGTCCTTCCCTGATTCTGGTCTGAAACCAGATGGGAAAGAGCAGAAGCACACACACACAAAATAACTACAACAGAAATATAACCAAATGTTTTCCACATCTGAGAAGACTGTTTGAGTTCTGACTAGAGTTTAAAATCTAAACAGTATTTTCAGCCTAGTACTATCTTTACAAGGATTATAATTCAACTTGCTAGAGGTGATTTCCTATGGTACTTAAGACTGTTTTTATTTCTAAATTACATTTTTAACAGAAAATAAAATACACATACCAGAGTGCTTAGAAATTCAGAATGCTTTTTGACCCTAAAAGACGGGCATTCATGGTGTATGAATCTTTAAAGCATCCTTGTTTGAAACTGCCATATATCGTGCCATATATTTCTAGTGAAACCTTGTTGGAATAAAATTATCCTTCACAAGCTTCCTGTGCCATTTCCCAACACTGCAATGAAGTCACTATGCCACCCACTGATATCACAAACCAGTACTAAAATTATTTATGAAAAATCATATAATACAACAAATGTAGAACTGGAATTTCCAAATAGAAATTCACAAGAAAAAGGAAAATGTCTGACAAAACCGGTTTTGGAAAGTAAATAGAAAGTATGTACATACTACAGCTATTTGAAATTAGTGTCCCAAATTTAAATACCAAATTCTGCCTACAGCTGACTCCTAAAGCTCTTACTGATGCCAAAACTATCTCCTTCCGAGAAATCTCACCCTTTTGACACCAAAACTTAATTCAGTGCAGAATTATTTTTTCCTAAACCACTCTCTAATAGTAATCTAAACCCAAGCCAAACCAAAAATCTGATAACTGATAAATTTCATATTGCCTTAATTCCAAATGAAAGAGGCTTCAGATACCTTTGTGATAATGTTCATTAAGATGTGCAGATAGATCTATAGATAGGCCTCAAAGTTAAAATAGATTAGATAAAACCACAGAGTATAGGTTAAAATCACTGTGGATGGGAGATCCATTGCACACGGATTGGAAAGCATTCCTAGAATCTGTGAAGGTAAACTGAAAGATTTTTGTTATTGCTAAGAGAGAAACTCAAGCTGCATAAACATTGTAAAAGTAATGATTTGATGCAGAAAGCTACAGACAAGAATTTAAATGCACAGAACAAAAAGAAATCCCAGAATTTAGAGTGAAACTTTATAATGAACAGGGAATTTCCAGAGACTAACTACTGATACATACTACAGACATGCTGGATTTGGAGCAAATCCGTACAAATCTATCAATATTTTGCGGTTCACATAGAAACTTATACTACTGTCTATGATCTACAATAATTATAGTCTACACATTACAAGTAGTAATATTTCAAAAATCACAATTATCCAACTACTTAAAAGCTCTTTCCTATTGCACACTAAAATGTTATGCTGCTCATACAAATGCTCTCACAGCATAAACTGCTCTTGCAAATATTACAGCTTTAAATAGCATTTACTATTTGTAAATGCTTGTTGAACACAGCAGGTGGCAAAATGATTTAGCATCACGAACAAATACATATCGTTGCTTTGAGCCCAAATTTTACAGCAGATAAACCTATCTTCTGGTCCTTCGTTTAATGGACTAGAAATGAGCAAAAAGGCAGCTAAACCATTGTACATGTTCTGGCAACTCACTGCTTCAAGTGAACTTTCTCATATGAAGTACTGTGCTTAAAACAACATAAAAGCAAATCACAGGTCTCACATATTCAATGAATGGCTCATCTGCAATATTTCCTCTTACAGTTTGCAAGTAGGATTGTGTGCTATGGAAAAAAATGCAAAGGTAAAAGCAAGAGCACAGTGTTATGTAGTCTAAAATCAATAGACAGAGAAAGGACATTAACCAAGAGGCTAATAAAAAGATGCTGCCCTAGACAGTAACATAAAGAGCCCTGATCTATTTTTCTCTTCAAAAATGCTATTCCTTATGCCAATTTTCCCTTAGCACTGCAGTAGTTTCTCTGTGTATATACACGTCATCTTACTTTTTTTGTCTTGTTCCAATTTTATGTTTGCATTTTATTTTCTCATTTCCTTCCTGCTACTCCCCTGTTTCTCTTTACTAGCTTGATGTTTACACAGACCTTTACTAGAATTGCAGGGTTTGGAGAGATCCCATTTTTTCTTCTTTGTTGTAATGCCCACATTTTTTTTCCCAGAGAAAAGATAAGTTTACCCAGAAAATAAAAAGCTAATACAACCTTTTGCTCATCAACAAAGTATGTCTTGTTGTAGCCAGGAATAAGTTAATAAAACAGGGAAAAAGCTTAGTGGCTTAAAGAAAAAAAAAAAAACACCTCCTTGGGGTTATGAACGAACAATGTTGTTTTTTCTTCCCAGCGTGCAAGGATTTAATTAAGTGATAACAGTCACCTTGGGGTGGCTGCACAAGGCAATAATATCTAGGTGAAGAAAAATGCTGAAGAGAGTTGAGTACAGTCAATTTATCTTCAGAGAAGGCAATAAATGAACAAAGCATAGGTATTTGGCTGATTGTTTTGGAATGTTTCCATTACTGATAAACATCAAAATAAAAGGACAAAGATTTGGTATTTTCAGTATCTGAAATGTATTAAATACAGAAAGAAATGAAGGAAAAAATCAGTGTGAGGTCATATCCTAGAGTTCTAATTGCAAATGGTTTAGTAATTATTCAAGCTAAACATAGAACAAGAGAATTTTAATGTTGACACAAAGGATAGAAATACAGCTGAGATATGTATTTATAGCAAACACAAAACACTGGATGCATTTCACTCTGGAGAAAAAAATTGGTAACTGTAGATGGAAAGAAGTGACATATATTAGACAAATATATGCAGCTTCATGGCCAGCAACCCAAATTCAAGGATTTAAAAACATGTTTGTGGGAGCTCTTCAGGAAAGAAGAAGCAAGCTCAATTATCCAAAAGCCTGTGTTCCGCCACTCTCGTATGCAGAGACTTGTGAGAAAGAGTAACATGAAGCAGAGAGGAAAGACTACCAGGAAGAAACATTCTCCTTTACCACAAAGCTGCTAAAAATTTGCTTTACATTATATGCAACATGAGGTTTGAAAGGAATACATGGACTGTCCATAGAGAGTTTGATGTGTGCAAAGGGGTCTGAAAGCTATATATCCATTTCCAGTAACAGTACTTAGTCTTCTGAAAGTTAACACAACTCAGAGTCCAGCTACGATAGCTGTTAGCAAGCAGCATGACTGACCAAAGTCTCTGCCAAATGGACACGAATCATGCTTAATATGGAAGACGGAAGAAACAGCACAAATACACTAATAATCTTGGGAATTCACCACATTCCTTTGTCCCTCTCAAGTTGGAAACTCTAATTTTCCTTTTAATTTTGATACTTTTCCCAAATCTGTCTCCAGCGGTGATGGAATTGGTAGCTATTTCCTGGAGTTTACAAGTGGGTTAAGTACTCCTCACCCACGCACTTCTGCACGAAGAGGATGAAGCCTACAGACAATTGTTTTTTAACTGTGTGGGCAGATATTCTTTCAGAGAGAAGGAACAAGTCAATAATGAATGGCTGATACTGCATCCTAAGAAAAAATATGAAATACGTGTGTGTGAGAGAGAGTGTGAGAGCAGGCAAGTGTATTCGAGTTTAAAGGGAAACATCAATTTCTGAAAAACATACAGCATTTGGAATTTGAACAAAAATCTTGAAACAAATTCCACTAAGTCGCCTCATTATGACTTCTAGTGCATGTTCAGCTACAGTATTTAAATAAACACTGCTTTTCAGGGCCCTGTAAGCAAGATCTACATTAACAATTGGTCCCACTGCAGTTACTTTCCTCCTAAAAGCAATATGCCCTTTAAAAATACTTTATGAACTACATACAGCCATTCTTTTCTCACCTTGAGGAGGCTGAAGGTTTGTCACCTGCCTGTAGCTGCTGCTTGGCCTTGGTAATGTGGTACCAGCAAACACTGCTCCCAATTACAACTGCAACCTTATTGGTTCTCTCCATCAGAACACTAGGGAAAAACTTACATGAAGCTTATCCTTTTCTTCAGGTCAAGATTGGGACACATGACACTAAGACCTCTAACCACTAAGATGGTTCAGTAGCGGACCATCTTTTTCAGGCTGCCAATCCATCAGTTATTCTGAGCTCCACAGGGAACAAAAAGGGGCATGAGCTTGGTTTGCCATAGCATTTGGACAACTGACTACTCAATACATCTTAAAAAATTTCTGTGCAAAAGCATTGTTTTAAAAATTATTTAAATCTGATCAGTAAGACTGATATTTAATCATTCATTTTGTCTGAGCTGCAGGGCTGGTGAAAATGAATACGACTGATTAGAATTACTATTTTGCATTGCTTATGCTCTTCGAAGTCCTTTTATTTTGCACAAATTACCTCTCAGAAGTTCTAAAAATGCTACCTAAAACCCTAGTGTTAGTAGGCACTGGCCACTGTAGCCTTCTGGAAGGCTCAAAGTCTAATGTCAAAGGACTAGAAGAGCCCTTCTTCATTAGTTTGTTCACTGAGTGAGCTGCTATTGAAACGTTTAAGTGCCTTAAGTTTCCTTCGTATATAACATAGTAACAGGCAACATCAACCCTTCTGACTTATCCTGAGATCACTGAGTTTTAGAGTCTGCAAGCATATATAACCAAGTATACAAAATAGGAGTTTGGGGGATTTTTTTTACATCACCAAGAGAAAAAAAATGATACAAAATATTTTTTTAGACTGAGGCACAAACAATTCCTGTTAATGTTAGTGGCAGATTTAAAACTGATGCCTGAAGGATCATACCAAAGATTATAACCTGAAGATTAGAAAAGATGTATCTGTTCACGTAACAGAAGAAAATACCTGTTTGTTTTCTGTCTTTAAAAACAAAGAAACAACCCCCTCCTGCAACAAACACATAGAAACCATAAAAAAGGAAACTGCTTGGTTTTTCACTAGTCAGTTGGCACTCGCTCTTACCTGACACAGGCTGACTACATGCACATGCACACACATATCTACAGATGCATATAAAAATGCTGCAATTGAGAGCAATACACATGCTAGCACCAGAGGCAGACTGTATGTGAGAGCAACATCAAAGTCGGCAGATGCTTTTGTATTTGGACTACTGAGAAGAAATGATGGTGGGAGTTCTACTAAGCTGCTATTTTGGATCCATTCTTTCTACTAACTCCAGATAAGATGATGAGTCTCCCTTATCTGATTGTCAAGCCTGTATTTCCAGATGATTTCACAGCATGGGTTTCTGTTCGTCTATACAACCATACAATACTCTACTCAGTCAAACCCAAGCAATCAGAAGAAAAGAGAAGAAAAAATCTGTACATCTCATCTGGCATACACATGTTCATCTGGTCTGGCTTTTCTGGAAAGTCGCTCCAGTACCTTTGCATTAATTTCAGAGTATTAGTGATGTTCCTTTACAGGTCACCTCTGAAGAGAACAATGAACAATTCTGTACCTTTCACTACACAGATACTAGGAACACCTAAGAGCAAGTGCCGAGACGAAAATGACCTGCCTGCAGATCCAGGAAAGGCACATTACCTCAGTTCACATTCAACAGATTTTATTCACAATTAGAAACTTATATTAAAAAAGAGGGAAGATTAAATCTTGTGTAATACAGTGGCCAAGGTTCCCCTTTCCAGTTACCATGGAAGTTCTGCACAGTCACAGAGATGGGACATACAGGTTTTCAAACTTCAGCACACTGAACTGAGATACAATGATATTTTGCCAAGTATGATACAAAAGTGTTTGTAAATTCTGGACCTAAAATCAATGCTGTGTTACAATGTCCAGAAAATAGTAAGAAAATGTGATTACCTGGGTAGTACTTTTATTTAGTTTATAAAGTTCCTTTATGAGAGTTTTGAGGTTATTTTATTCCTCAAAGAAGAGAAACTGTACTTAAAGACATACTAGAAACATGTACTAAAATTTGACTTAACAAAATTAAAATTGCTCCACAAATGTCTCCAATTAAGGTATGATATTAGCTACATGATCAGAGTGTAGTTCTTAGAATTAAAATACAATACCCATTTCAAATGCAAGATTACACACTCTTTGTTCTATATGTTTTGCCATCTTCTCTCCTTTTTCTCTTTTTATCTTTTTTACAATTGTTGGAAATTAATGGAATTTTAACATGTCAAACTCAGATTAGGTTGTTTTCCTGAACTAGGTGTTGGTTCAGCATCTCCTCCACTAACTCAGAATATTCACCTGCTTGGAGGTACAGCAGTGCCAGATCAAGCTCACATCTCTGGGACCTCCTTGCTACCTTCAGGATACAGAGAACTTATCAGGAATCCAAAGGACTAAAGCCTTGGAGTGGGTTCCAGAATGTGCTGGAAGGAGATGAATTTGATGGATTTGAAGGATGGAAAGGAGGGAGATTTGAAGGTCTAACTTAAAAAAAAAAAAAAAAAAAAAGAGAGAGAGAGAGAAAAGCTAAAGCTCTCTTGAAGATACTGAAAACATGATGGAAAATGGGAAAATATAACTATAAAGGAATATGGAATAAAGGGGGACAGAAAGACAGACCAACAAGCACTGAAAATAGGACAGAAAGACCAAATATGTGCAAGAGCAAATAGAATGAGTTTAACAGGAGAAGGCTGAAGAAAAAGCAGGAGAAAAACACTAAGTTGCCCTTCTAGTAAATCAATCCATAGAATGAATATCAACCTAATGCAAACTACTGTGTGAATATACAGGTATGCCACCCAGAAGTTATTTGGTGCTCCAAATAGTGCCAGAAAAAATAACAAGGAGCAACTTACAGGGCAAAGGCACAAGCAAGGGCAAATATCACTTCATCAATGTCTGAACTAAAGCAGAGACGAAGGAGGAGGATTTCTTTTTCTCTGACAGATCTTTTCCGCAACTTTTTACATTACGAACCTATTTCTGAAAGTGGTAACTTTTATCCTTTGCTTACAAAGACTGATGCTGCCTCTGGAAAATGCTAGACTGCAAAAAATGATACATTTTCCCCCAGTATCTTCCTGTAAGAGAATACCTCTGGACATACCTGCAGAACATTTTGTTGTTCTCCTTGGAAATTGCATCAGACTCTGCAGTATTTAAATACAATATTGCTCAAACTTTTTAGCTGTGTGAATCTGTCCAGAATTAACAGTCCAAGGTATAGCCTTGAAAAAGACTTTTGTATGCAAGTCAAGAAAAAAAATTCCTAAAATACGCTCCTCTTACAGTGGTCCACACTGGACAGCTGTCAGGATAAAATACAAAGTCATTCAGTATGAAAATCTGCTGTCACAGAACAAACTCTTTCCCCTTACAAAGATCTCAAGGAATACTTCTACAAGAAGCACTTAGCAGTAACAAAGAAGATAGGAGAAACATATTGTTGTCTTGGGTAAGACAAGTGCTTTCCCATTTATGTTAATATCAAAGACATTTGGTACATGACACATATATATCATCAATGTGGAAATTTATTGGTGAGTGTCAATGTTAGCTGAAGGTATTCAGCTACCATACTAGCTCTCTACATGACCTGTGCTCATTCTTAAGGATGCAATATCTGAAAAGCCAGATGATGTAAAAATGTCAGTGCATCTTGAGTGTACACTGTTGTTCAGTTGTGTACTTGACCAATCAGCCAAATATCTCATGTCTAATTTAGAATTTTCAAAATTTATACCAGAATACCTTCTTTTTTTCTTTTTTCTTCTAGAAATCTCTTTGTAGTTATAAAGGCCAAAAAACATGTGTCTACATTTGTCTATACCCACATCTGCCTCTGTGTGGGATCTAGATTGCTACAGATCCATAGGCCTGTCCAGCAGCACAAATTAAACATCCCAGTGGCTGTATTTATATACTTCCTTTTTTCTACCACTCATCCAGTATGTAATATTTATTATTTGTTATTAATGTGAGCTTTACATTCCACTTTGATCAGAAACTTAGTGCATGCTTTCTGTGAAAATTTACCACTACTGAAATCTGTTTTAGTAATAAACATTATTTCAGACAGTTAGGTAGGTATAGAAACATCCCATAGAAATAAATACATGCAGGACTCCTGATTTTACTCAGTTACTCCTGTGGATGTCAGGAGTGACAACAATATAATGAAATTAGTTAACCAGGGCAAAACTGGTGCAATTTGAAAAGGAATTTGTATTGAGGAGCCCCATCCCCTTCTGACACTGTTGCACAATTTGTCAGCCAACACTTTCCTGGGCAACATATATGATGAGGGCTACATGTTTCCCTAAAATGGATTCAACCTGTTCACCTGGCTTATAATAAGAATGAAATGGGAGCAGTAAACATTGATCTGCTAAAATAATGAAATAAATTTAATGTGATTTTGGAAGGACATCTGGTCATTGTACACAAGATGTATACACTATTGAGTCTCTGACAACACTAGTAGGAAACTTAGGAAACTAGTATGAAACTCTGCATCAATTGCCAGGAAACAAACCTCACCTAATGTCCAGAACATAAGCCGCAGGGAAGATTTTCCTTTTCCTCATCTTGCTCTCTTGGTGTTTCTAACGGATATGGTAGCATCTTTGTGAGTACTAAGATTAACTAGAAAAATATTGACTAGCGTAGAAGGAAATTAATTTTGGAATAGATTACTGCAAAGTATAACATAGACTAAAAGTACATATTTTTAGTACATTATTATTTTTTTTAAATCTCACAAATTTTACATTCTTTTTATTTATTGAGTAGCATACATTCCATTCTGCAAACAAGATTTTAGATTTGTTACTTGTATTCAGTTGCAGGCTGAATTTCAGGGACAATTAAGTGAAATTGGTTTAGCTGTTCTCAAAAGTGTGGTAGGGACACTTCTACATAGCCCACATGAAAAAATTCCTATGACTTTTTCTTTAGATTGTTCTATTCAAACCTGCTCTCATTTAACCAAGTTGTGAATCTTCAAATAAAACTCCAATTTACACATGCCTCGTAGAAATTCACTAGAGGACAGCTACCAAAAAAATCTAATGATTCCATATAAACCACATAGAAGTGTACTGCTAGAGATTGCTGGCACCTGACCAGAGCTTGCATTTGCACCTCTAACTTGCATTAGGTCAGTGGTATGACACAACTAGAACTAAAAACTGGCACTCGCCTGATCACGTGCCTTCCAGTGATCTGTCTGGTAGCCTGCAGGAGGAAGCTGCCTTGTGTGAATAGGAAGGATGCATGAAGCAGGCTTTGTGTGGGAGAAACAGAATGAGGCAAAGAAGTGCAGAAGACTGAGGGGGGAATGGAGTTATTTGATTGAATGAAAGACTCTGGAATTAAGAATAAGTATATGGTTGACTCTAGGATTTATCAGTCTAGGAGCTGAGATTTGGGCTACTCTCATAATCATAGAATCATTGAATGGTTTGGGTTGGAAGGGACATCTAAGATCATCTAGTTCCAAACCCTCTGCTATGGGCAGGGACACCCTCCACTAGACCAGGTTGCCCAAAGCCTCATCCAACCTGGTCTTAAACACTTCCAGGGGTGGGGCCTCCACGACCTCTGTGGGGAACCTGTTCCAGTGTCTCACCACCCTGACAGTAAAGAATTTCTTTCTAACATCTAATCTAAATTGACCCTCCTTCAGCTTAAACCCATTACCTCTTGTCCTATCACTACATGCCCTGATAAACAGTCCCTCAACATCTTTCCTGTAGGCCCCTTCAGATACTAGAAAGCTGCAATTAGGTCTCCCCGGAGCCTTCTCTTCTCCAGGCTGAACAAGCCCAACTCTCTCAGAGGTGCTTCAGCCCTCTGATCAGCTTCGTGGCCCTCCTCTGGACTATCTCCAACAGCTTGATGTCTTTCTTTTACTGGGGCCCCCAGAGCTGGACACAGTACTGCAGGTGGGGTCTCACAAGAGTGGAGGTAGAGGACCAGAATCACCTGCCTCAACCTGCTGTTCACGCTTCTTTTGATACTGCCCAGGACACGGTTGGCTTTCTGGGCTGCAAGCACCCACTGCTGACTCATGTTAGCTTATCATAAATCAATACCCCCAAGTCCTTCTCCTCAGCGCTGCTTTCAATCCATTCCTCGCCCAGCCCATAGTGGTGCTTGGGATTGCGCTGATCCACATGCAGAACCTTGCACTTGGCCTTGTTGAACTTCATGCAGTTCGCACGGGCCCACCTTTCATTCCTGTTAAGGTCCCTCTGGATGGCATCCCTTCCCTCCAGCATGTTGACTGCACCACACAGCTTGGTGTCGCCAGCAAGCTTGCTGAGGGTGCACTCCATCCCACTGTCCATGTTACCAACAAAGATGTTAAACAGTGCTGTTCCCAGTACCGACCCCTGGGAACGTCACTTGTCACTGTTCTCCACTTGGACATTGAGCCGTTGACCACTACTCTTTGAGTGCAACCATCCAGCCAATTCCTTATCCACCGAGTGGTCCATCCATCGAATCCATGTCTCTCCAAATTAGAGACAAGGATGTCATGTGGGACAGTGTCAAATGCCTTGCACAAGTCCAGGCAGATGATGTCAGTTGCTCTTCCCTTGTCCACCCACACTTCAACCCTGTTATAGAAGGCCACCAAATCTGTCAGGCACGATTTGCCCTTAGTGAAGACATGTTGGCTGTCACCAATCATCTCCTTATTTTCCATGTGCCTGTAATCTGAGAAAAGAACTTCAAACCACCTCATCCAAACTTAGAAGGCTCTGAGTCTGCTTTGATATGAACCAACATGGCAAAGAAAGAGTTAAGAAAGTGGAGTAGCTAGGATGCATATAGAGGATTAGAGCTGTTAAAGAGATTGGAAGTGGAGCTGGTGGGAAATACTGACAGGCTCAGCAAGCAGGTGGGAGGCAATGGGAAGACAAGTATTGGAAATGGGAGAAGACTAGAGGGGACAGGCTAGACTATTTAGATACTGTGAAATATAACTGAAAGATATTTTCCCACTATAGCAAATTTCCCTCCAAATATTGGAACAGCTCCCACAAATTCTGATTCCCATCATTCTTCTGCTATCAGCAAAGCTGGGAAACAAGGTCACTGGCAAATCATAACATCATGGAATATCCTGAGCTGGAAGGGACCCATAAGGATCATTGAGTCCAACTCCTGACTCCACCCAGGGCAACGTAAAGTTAAACCACGTATCTAAGACAGTTGTCGAAACGCTTCTTGAACACCAACAAGCTTGGCATCATGATCACTTCCCTGGAGAGCTTGTTCCAGTGCTTGACCACCCTGTCAGTGGTGGTCTGTATGTCTTCCAAAGAACATGGTAGTCTCAGCAAGACACCGTCTTTCTGACCTTTTCATTTTCATTAGTAGATCATAAGAAATTACATCCAGAACAATGCAAAAAGAAAAGCATTAAGATTGCAAAGTTGAGCACTGCAAAACAAACAAACAAAACATTCCACTGGAATTCCTGCCTCATTCATTGCACGTGATAGATAATGCTGCCTTAATGAACAGCTATTTGATATTTTGTTTTCTCCTCAGTGTTCAATGTGTGGCCCTAGGCCTTATTTACTGCATTCTATGCAAACCATGCTCTGAAGACAGAATTATAAGCTTCCTTGTGGGTTTTTCTATGATGCTCATTGCTACAGCATCTGAGTGCTTCAGAAACATTAATTTATTTCCAAAATAACCTTGTGAGGTTGTAGAATAAAAGAGAAGATGTAGCCCCTAACAGTGCCCACATCATTATTTTCACTGATCGATGCTGAATACAACAATTAGCTTTAGTAGATAAGGATCCTAATTTTGCAGGTATAATTGGATACCCAAAGAAAGGAAGTACAAACCAGGGTATGTAAGACTGAAGGGCAGGCTGAAGTTCTGTAACAACAAAACTATTAGATGTCCAGAAGTCCAACAATGACAGTAAAAATAACTTAGAGGCCTTAAGGGTAAATATACACCCATGCTTTTATTTCAGCTGCCTGATGTTATGTAAATAATTCATTCCCATTACTTGCAGTGTGGGCAACACCAAAAAAAAAAAAAAAAAAAAGTTCTACCACATTGGTGCTTCAATATAGTGAGATTTAAATCTGTTCTCTTAAGCAACTGGGTGACGTTCTAGAGATGCTATACATGGTCAGGACTTGCGAATTTCAACGAAAAAAAGGAGATGTTCAACATCTATACAAATCAGGCCCATTACAGCATGTAGGTACATAGTTAACATTTCAGGCATCTGAAGTCCTGATTTACTAAAAAACCTTTAGCCTCAATATTTTGCATCCTGAAGGATTCCATGACACATTGAATACTGAAAACAATACCGGGGCGGGTGTGTGTGTGTGTGTGTGTGTATCTTGACGTGGATCCTAATTAAAAACTGTTTACCATCTTCATAAAATGAGTCAGATATTCCTGACTGTAAGGGTGAAAAATGTTCCAGATAAACCAACTTAGGTTCATCTGGGAGGAGAAAACACATGTGTGTGTTATGATTACAGACAGAGTCAAGAAAGACCAAGTTCTTCACCTTTGGGAATAAAGAGTAAAACCACAATTCACCTGCCAAAGTAATGTGTGAGTGATGATGGATTCCCTACTAGGCAAATGGTGTCACAGCCTGAATACCCAAAAGGATGAGGGTCGAGCAGAAGGTCTTGAATGCAGCCAGAGTCTACACTATTAAGGGATTTAAAAGCAGCAGGGCCAAGTTAAAATCAATCTTCCACTTTTAGGGATCAAATGCAGATAACAGATAGCGGGCATAATATGACCATGTTAACTCAATCCCAAGAGAAAACGTGCTGCTAAATACTATACAAACTGCTAGAAACTGAGGAGCAATGCTGGAGAGTCAACTAAGCATGAATTACAACACAACTGCTTGTGTTATTACTTTAAGACATGGGACAATAGATAAGAAAACAACCTGCACT
The DNA here is from genome assembly GCA_013400195.1 of Aramus guarauna. Lineage (NCBI taxonomy): Eukaryota > Metazoa > Chordata > Aves > Gruiformes > Aramidae > Aramus > Aramus guarauna. The sequence goes on from VXBL01005139.1 coordinate 286,707, forward strand.
AATTATGCACTGAACAAGAACTAGTGAACTGAAGCTTTCTCTTGTAAGGTGGTGATTAAAACTAACTTTTCAGTTTATCTATGTAATCTTTGGGGCTGTAGGTAGCCACCAGGAGATTGCTAAGCCTTCCAGAGCTAGCTCCCTGCTATGCTCCAGCTATATCTTTACACTTCCTGACATAGTTACACCAAAAGGCAGAATACTGGACAGTGTAAGTGCTGACCACAACAAACTTGATATCATCTGAAATACATTTTTTACAGAAACCTAGATAACATGTTCTGCTCAGCAGACACAGGCGTATTTTCACAGGAGCTGGGTAAATTTTTAAAAGTGCCTTAAATAATAAGCCTTTGCTCTTTCCAACATTCACTTTCCTTCTGGTAAATTGTCAGAATAGGGATATACAGAAGTGCTACCTACAAATGCAAACCTCCCACAAGTTCTTTATTTGGAACTACACATTCACACAGAGTAAATATGAAGGACTGGGTGTCTTTGGGGGTAAGCAGGACAGCAAATTTTTGTAAGCAATGGAAATCTTGTGTTGCAGGATTTAAGATAACCTTTGAATATAAAGACTTGGGGGAAATTTTGCATGTGATAGATTAACTCAAAACTACCTCATTTGAAGTTTCCTGCACTTCCTGCAAAGCACTTACGACTGGCTATCTGGTAGACAAGACACCAGACTAGCTGGACCGCAAGTCTGATTCAGTATATAGACCTATGCTTTACATGATAAAAAACCCCAAGAAACAAGATGTATGGAAGCACCATAGGAAAAAAGGCATCAAAAATCCAAATCCACTGAAAACGTGACAACAAAGGACTTGCACTTTACGAGCGTACAGACCTTGTGTTGGCTTGCTGCAAGAGGGGAAAATTTCACCTGTAGATGGTTGGCCTTTTCACTACAATAGTTTCCAATAAAAAAGACAGATGCTGAAGAGTAGATGGAAGAAAACTTACTATTCCCTAACTCATAACCCATTCATCTGCTCCCTTACTTTTATAAATGCACACAATACAGACATATATATGGAATAAAAAGAGAGAAATCAAAGTATGCTCATTCTTAAGGACTCACTGTCTTTGATCAAAAAAATATTTAAGGTACTGCTTCTGCATTTGAACAACTGCTACCATTGTGCAAATTACTGGGAAGAAAGAATAAACAAATTCATCTAGCAGCCTGGTTTAAAGATGTCATGCTGCTTTATCCCTATCATTAAGAGACTTATTTTAGTGTCTTTAACGATTAAGTTTTATCTTTTTTCAGTGTCCCCAAACTGCCCCTTGACTCATGTTATTTTGGGGGAGTTCTTGCTTCTGCTACTGCCTGCCTGGAGGGCTTCCAATATTCTGTGGTAAAGTATTGCTAGGTTTTCCATTATCACTAATCAGCAAGACAAATGCAGGCAGAAGGATGGAACATTTCTGCAGTTAAAGCTTTTTCTTTTCAAAAACTATAGGAGTGGTTGCTATTCAAATTCTCCGCAGGCCCTACAGTACTGGGATTATTACCATCTGAGCAATAATGTTTTGGCCTGGATAAATTAATTGGTGTTTTTCTTTTCGGATCTTTTAAGAGAAAGAATGACAAACATGTAAAACTGACTGGGTTTAAAGCTGTGTAGGATACATTTGAAGCAATGGAAGGGGCATGAAAGAACAGGGACAGGAGGGACACTTTCATCCTAAAAGGTTCAGAGATACTGCAATTAAAACACTTCCACGACTGGTGAAGGCTTCATTGGAATGATCACGCTGTTCCTTAACCTGGCCCCTGTGATTCTTCAGTTAATAACATTCTTTAAAAATAGATCAGATTACTTTAAATATCTTGGTCCTCCAATCAATGACTCATGCTCAGATTCTGCTTTTTAGGTTCCCCTTTTTTGTACCTCGGATACCATGTGCTAATAGGGAGAAGAATGTGATAAATGAGGTCACAAGTTCCCCTGCATAAGAGGCAGAGATTTCAAAGCACTGACAAAGACAATTTAAAAATTATAGGACACATAATTTAATAATCAAAATCTCTTTGACAGTTAACAATTAATTGCACAGTATACATGCTGCCTGTAGCCATCCCATGCTCTTGAAGTCCAGTGTCACAGCTCAGCCCTGAAATCCCTTATTTCCTACTGGAAACTGTGGGTGCCCTTTCAATTTATAATGATGAAAGAAAACCACTGTAATTTCTACATCTTTTCGTATTTCCTTACTGAAATGTTCACTAATGAAGAAGAAAAGTGGGAGGGAAAAAAAAAAGGACAATATATTGTCTTTCTCTTTTCCCATCCACATTCACTTTGTTCCTATGCTCATAGCTGGCCTCAGTAGCTGCAAATGGTACGTTGTGACAAGTACTTTACATCTACCACCCAGCCATTCTGGTAGAAAACACAGTTCATGTCTCCTAATAAAAAATACAAGCTATCCATATTTTCCCTACCCTGCACTCACCCTACAAATGTCCAGCAATGGTCCTACAGTCTAGTATTAGTTCAGCTCTCTGAATGTCATCACAACAGCAGAAGCACTGGCAAAAATGTAGTTCTAGGTGCTGAGGAAGTAAAAACGCCTATGCCCACACAAGCTCTTCCGCTGTTGCTAGCGGAAGCAAACAAATACAAGATTGGAGAAGGGTGTCATGGGAAAGCTGGAAATTCTCTTTATAAGTGTAACCCCTGAAGTGGCATAAATGTCACACCTTTTGGGGGAACAGGTTGCTTTTAACCCTTAGATCGGCTGGTGGCACCTGAAATAATTAAACCTGACATTTCTAGGGTTAAAACGTCAAGAAGGAGAAAGAGCTGAAAAAGGAAATTCCCCAGCTTCTTAGTAATGAAAAGCTGAGGGTATACCTTCTGTGGTTGTCTGTGAGATGCTTTCACATCCATGTGTCAAGGGTTTTTCAAACTGACAACTTGCAAATTTGAAATACAAAAATGCCCAAAGCGATATTTTAGTGGCTCAGGGAAACTCTTGTACGGGAAAAAGAATTCTAAAGTGAAACGTCTCTAGAAATCACACAGGGCCTGACCACGATACTCTAATTATGCTAATTGCTTCAATGCCCTTGCTTTATTTATGCTGAGCAGCTAAGATAAATAAAGGAAAATTGCTTTGGATCTAACTGTATTCATATCAGAATGCAAACTAGCCTGTGTTTGTTATGTGATTGCTGATCTGTTTACACTAAATTCTGCAGGTAATTGCAGTTTTGATTGCACATTTATTTCTAGCTGCACAGGTCCCAGGACTAGGTCTGTCTGTTTTTATAATTAAACCATTTTATAATATCTAAACTCACTAAAGAGCAAAATGATGCTTTAAGAATTTACATATTTCATGCATTAAAGATAATACTTTGGTGCTCAGTGACAAAGAGGAAGAATTCTGTTTATTACTGAAAAATGGACAGCATGTTCTGGATTTGAAGAAATTTGAGACATCTGTTCCAAGGCCTGTTCACTGAGTGGGACAGATGTCCTCTGCATCCCCGTAATCTGTTACACAACACCTACTTTTTGAACTTTCAGTTGTAACTTTCATATGGGTAAAATATGTTAACAGAACCAGGCTGGGGCTTTGGTGATTAACCACAGGCCTGAAGTAAGAGTCAGCACCTGACTGCAGTTTAGAAGTGGAAGTCTTTCCCTGGGAAAATTTGGGAGCAGATGCAACGTTTTGCAGGTGGGGTATCTTTAGCTCAGTCTCACGACAAAGTGGCAACACTGATATAGTCTCTCAACATCCCTCAAAAAGAAACAGTATTATTCCCATTTTGCAGCATAGTGAGGTGCAGAAATTTCACTGGTCCACAGGCCACACAAGAAATTTGTGTCAAAGATGGGTATGAAAAGGATTGTCTAAATCCATAACTTTTGCCTCAAGCACAAAATTATTATTATTACTTATACATCACTATAAATGTGAATGGCATATTGCAGACAGATAAAGTGACAGGTACTGCAAAGTTGACACTCTCAATTATAAAACCATCCTTCTGTCCTTGGTGATGAATTTGAGGTGAAGAAGCTTTCTATTTTTGTTCCAATGTATTTAGCACCTTCTGAAACCCTAATTTGAACTTCAGCTGTGGTTATTTCTTCCTTTCTAACTCCCTCAACACACAGGCACCAAATCTAATCTTTTCTTCCCTCTGTCTTTGAGAAATGCCCATTACTATAATATTACAGAGGAAAACTCCCTAATCTCAGTGTTACAAATTTAGAGCAATGTCATCTCTGTATGGCTGCTTCATCCATCATCAATTCCAAAATCAGTAATCCAGCCTGTCTCACTTAATGGAAGACTTAATATCAGCCTATGCAGACCAGTCTGGCAAGCCTCTTAGCTAGTTTATACTGTAGCAGCACACCACAGTAAGGTAGGTGTGCATCAATAGGCTCCTTGCACTTTATGTGCACAAAGTAAGTGTAAAACTGGAGGCCAAAGGAGTTAAACCTCCAAAGAAGTGCACAGTAGCACATAAAACTCGGTAGAGCCACAGCATCACAATGCATTTCTGTCACAATAAAGCCTGCCATTTTAACAATTTACAAAACACCATAAAGGTCGCTTCTACCTGAGAAAAAGATACTGCTTGACAAAATATGATTGCCAACAAAACTACTATGAAGATAATGAGGTAAGGCTTATAAAACCTCTTCCAAAAATATTGGTCATTGGGTAGCTTCTGAGCCTCTGTTTCAAAGCTTCTGAGCGTGAACTGATCCACTTTCCCCACTCCTCCTTGATCCTATTCATTCTTCCAAGAAGATATGTTACTCTTTCAGCAGTACTTGGTCAGTTCTAACCACCATTTTTGAAGATGCAGTATTAAATATTGAAGTTTCCTTTCCAACTTGTATACTAGAAAAAGAGTCCTACATTGCTGTTAAGACTTCACCCACACCCAAACATTTTGGGGGTGGAGACATTTTTTAAATTGCCACTTTTTCTTCAGCACTTCACTCTTCTACTCTGCCAGCACAGAACACTTTCGCCTGTCTGTGTTTGATTTTTCCTTCCCTATAAACTGTATCAGACAGTCTGTGGAATTACCAAGAGAGTGCTTGATCAGTACCACCCACGCCTTGAAAACTCTTTAGTGTTTTCTCTATTAAAATGAAAAATATGAGAACTGGGAGAATATTAATTCTCAGTTGTTTGTTGTTTTTCTTGAAACCTTGGAAATATTTTTTATTGCTTGGTTGGCAAGAAGGAGAAGCGACCTAGTGCTAATGGATGCTGCTCTGGTGACAGAACAGGCAAACACCTTTACCAAAAGAAAACCAGAAAATGCGGAGGAAATTACTGTCTTCGAGTAAAAGGAATCTTTACTGTTAAAACAAATGGGATTTTATTTTTTCAATTTTAAGCAAAACTCTTTTCTTCCCACTTGCAATTGAGCTCCTCCTCCAATTCTTGCTTCCACAAGCAGCAATGACTGCTTAAATCAGAATGTGAATGAAAGTTCATGGCAACAGGCAACTCCCAGTGGCACACGGCAACTGGTAAGATCAGGCCTCTGGTTACAAGGAACTGCATGCCATTTAAAATTCTAATTTTACTATAAATATTTTTGTTATAGAAACTTCTCTCCTTAAAAATTGTATTCACAGAGGATTTAGTAATTTCTCTTTCAATTTCAGCTTCTAATACTTAAAAAGTACATCCATCCAAGATTCCAGAAATAGTTGGCAAATAATTAAAAAATTTCACTTTAAAAGAACATTAAAAAATAACAATATTTTCTGTTCAAAACAAGTCTGTATACAGACTCTGCCATACAAAACTGAAAACTTTTCAGCTCACAGATACAAATCCACAAAAGCAATGATTACATCCCTGCACACTCACAGCCAGAATTCATATTCTAAAGGAGAAAAGGCAGCATATTTGTTTCAGAAGAGACTTATAGCTGAGTCTAATCTTTTCTTTTTAAATCATCTGACGCATCATATCTTCCAAGACAAAGCTCTTCATGAACTTTCTCCAACTAGGGTGAAGTGGTACTGAAACAATGAAATGATCTCTTCATTTGGTATCTCCAGATAACTTATCTATTTCCTTAACTACAAGATACAAGAAGCTGCCACAATTTAATGAGTTGTTTCTGTATGTCTTAATTACACCATCTACACTGAGCAGTGCTATAACAGAGAGGGATCCAACTACTGCCTGCAGATATTGCAGATATTACAGATATTGCCCTACGGTCATCTCCAACTTTCTGTAGCCTCAACATAATATAAAGCTTCTACAGGATCTAAGTTATATTTAAGTTTGAAGTTGTTTAGATCCTGAGGATTTGTTCAGGTTCTCATCTATGTAAATGTAATGTTTCAATCCTATTATTACAATGACCATTTTTGCTTAATACACAAACTGTTTATTTCATTTTCAGCTACCGGTTCTACTGCCCTCTTCTGTATAGAATAAACTTGCACGTCTGCATAATTAATTATTGCTCTGGTTTATGTGGCATATTAGTCTTAATAGTATTACACAGTGGCAGACAATATTATCTAGCTGAAATGAAGGAGGCTGGTATTTCTGGATTCCATCCCATATGCTCTGTGTGGACCATCTTTTTCCATGTTAGACTGATATTTAACAATCATCTCTCAAATAACAATTTGATGGTCGGACTTGATGATCTCAGAGGTCTTTTCCAACCTTAAAGATTCTGTGATTCTATGATCTAAACAGAGACCCTACAGGGGCATCCCTCTGAACATAACAAAGACAAGCTGGGAAGAGAGTAACTTCCTAAAGAGTCAGATGGAAGAGGGAAATCTCTGAAATTCCATTTTGTCTTTACTTTTACTACTACTGCCAACACTGGAATTGCTTTAAAATTGTAACCAAGATTAGGTTGTGAGAAAACTCACTGTATTGGATTAGGTTTATCTGAAGAAAGTGGTATTTTAGATATAGTTTTTAATCTGTACATGATGCAAAAGAATTATTCGTATCAATCAGCCACATCCTGTTCTCCCACAGCCAGAGTGAAAGGCTTTGGCCAGATGAATTACACAGATGTAACAAAAGAAAGAGAAACATTTCCTCATCTACATATATGCAAAGAGAATTTTTACAGCCTGTCCACAGACTACACCGCACCCTCCCCATCGCATCCTTTCATACCAGAAAGGCATAATGTGGGCTGTGTTTTGACTCTGCCAAGACAGCTTAAGGACCTGGGACTCATCACTTCCCCATGTAATCCATTTTAGCTCTCTTAGAAAGGTTAAACAAGGTAGAGGTGAGTTGAATCAAAAAACTGTACTTACATTCTTAACATAGTACCTCGATATTGCAAAATATGGGCAGTCTTACGGTGGTCTGCACCAGTGGAAATAACTCTTTTGTACATGGATCCTGAGTTTGGTAGGGCTTGAAAACTGCCATTAAAGATGGATATACTCCAGGTTCTTCACTTGGATTCTGAAGTGGCAGCACTGTTGATTTAATTATGAGTTTTTTGGATTCAGTGACATGAAGAAGAAAATTTTCATAAAATCTGGCAGAGTTTCCTCACTTAGGCTATCTGGCTTTCAATTCAGATACTAGCAGATGTCTCTGATACCACTGAGGACAAGGTACATCAGCCTTGAGATTTCCTACCATCCTCGATTGGAGGAGGAGAATATTTTGGTTTCCTGAGCAGTCATGAAGCTTCTGAGTGAAGACTGACTATGTGGTAATTGTACCTGTCACAATTATCTCACAGACACATAAACCTGTCTTCTCTCATATTAAAAGATGATGTTTCATTTTGTCACATTTTGATTTTCATTCTTTTAAGTTAAAAGATGGTTAATACAAAAATTCTACATGTTTTCCTGATAAGGAAGACTCTGCCTAAGTATGTTAGTCTTTAGGCATTTTCCGAATCCTTTCAAAGTGCTTTACACAGTATACACAAAATGACTGACTACTTTTCCAACATATTTGGGCAGATCCTGCTGCTAGTAAAGAAGAAAGTTTTGTCAGCTACTAACCTTCACACGGTGAAATTCTGAATACACAAATTATTTTATGCAATTTCCTTAGTGCATAATAATCCCCAAGTGTGTATTAAGAAAACCTCACAGAGAGGTAACGAGACTATCTCTATAAAATGAGTTCTGATAGAAGAAGCAGAGCCAGGTAGGAGGTGGAAGTTCCCAATGACTGGGAGAGCTCAATGAGAGTTTCATCTTCACACTGCAGTGTCATGAGAAAGCAGAAAGAGGCAAAATGGAAGAGGTGTGGGCAGACAGGGTATGGATGAGATGGAGGACAAGTAAAGTTACTTCAAAAGCCTGACAAAAACTCCAAATGAAGGTGATTTTGCACTAGTCCTTGAACTAAAAAATCAGCCTAGGCTTTACTGTCCTCACTACCTTTCAAGAACACTGAAAGTATGATTTAGAGCCAAAATTCACATGCTCATTATGTTACCTTTGTTTTATAGCTGGAAGGTGTAGGATATAGTTCATAACAAGAAACTGTACTGAGTAGCACAGGACTGTCTCAGTGTCTTATTTGCTTTTGGTGCAGTATTATAGTATGCATTATAACTAACTGTCCAGAACAATTTGCTTAATTCATTTAAGCTAAATTCTGACTAGGAACCCAGACATGCAAGTTACTAAATTACCAAGGCACTAACATGAAGCTGTTTCCTATACTACATTTGTAGGATGTTTTAATATATATTCAGTATCCAGTGACTTGATTTTTCTTGATCTCATTGCCACTACCCTGTACTCTAAACCTCTGGAGAATTCAATCCAATGATCCTCCATGACTAACAAGCTGTTTAATTCACCAATGGTTTCCTTCATTATTTTACAGTTGCAGCTTGGGAAAAGTGAGTGTATGTACTGACAAGACTATTATAAGAACTTCTGTACTAATACTATCCTGTTAGCAGCTCCTTATTTCGACGGAATTAAAAATCCTTAAAAGAAATACATGCTTTTCATTTGGGGGAAAAAAAAAAAAAAGGCAGCAAAGGCTGTGCAAACTCAAGGTTGTTTGAAAAGAAGAACAAGGTTTTCACATAAAAAAAAGATTGTACTGATAATATATTTTTTTCTTTATTGTGTATAAATGACTTAAAGATAGTGCAGGTTTATCTACTGATATTTATTGCTGGAGACCTACGGCACCTTCAAATGTAGCCTGAGCATAAGTGAAAGAAAATCATTTATACCCGATAGTTATGAAAGGTCATGAGTGAAGAAATAAATTCTAGATCTCATAGGTCTAGCCTGAGGAAAGAGAGGGAAAGGGCACATTAGTGCTATGATCTGTTTAGGCTTCTTTACATGAATGTATGTATGCATGTATACAAAACCACACAAAACCTTATTAAACAGCAAGAATTCACACCTTCGTTTCTTTTCTCATGTATTTGTCTTTCCTATTCTCTCCTCACCTAATATAATTTTGGTCCATGATGTCCTGCATTCTCCCAATTCACTTGTGTTAGACTCCTTATTTCTACAGCTTCAAAGGCTGTCTTACTGTGAAATAGCAAACTAAATTCTAAACCAAGAAGTAAAAATAATTCTCAAATACTAGATCTAACAGCATGCTAAGGAAACAAATACTTCAGCCCAGGAAACGCACCTGCAAACCCTCCTGCACAGTAGGTCATAAGTAAAATGAATTTAATGGTCTGATCCCCACCTCATTTCTGAGCAGCAGGATGGGGCCAATTATGCTCTTATGACACTGTAATTGAACTAGTGTGGGGAATCTTGGACAAATCAACTCAGTTACCACTTTGCATCAATGGCTACCCATCATGTCACATTTCTTGATAAAAAAAGCAATATGTGAGGATGCAGTACAAAACAAGATGTCCATGCTTGCAGCCCTTATTATACTTGCCTAAACAACAAACACTTTTGCATCCCAATCAGTTTCAGAATAACAAAATTCAGTTAAATACATGTACTCTGTTCTAAGTAACTACCTTGACACTGGGCTACAGTCATTCAGAAAGAACTTCTTACTAATGGGGATGCTGCTATTTGACTGCAGCCAAAGAGACTACAAACTTCACCTGCACTATTTCAAATAAAGGACTCTGCAAGGAAAACTAATAAAAAAACTACTGGAAACTAATCCTAGGGCTAACAGATTTTTAACAATATTTAACAATAGCTGAACATCAACTAATAGCACACCACACTAATTTCTGTTGAAAATGTCCTTTAGAAACTATTGAAGTCTACCCCTTTATGGATTTATCACAGGACTATGTGACATTGGACGCTTGATTTTGGGCACAGAGTTTATGAGTGTGCAGGCAGCACTGTTTGTGGTTTTGTACAGGTTTAGCACTCAATTTTATTTTTTGTTTCTACCTATGAGATAAAGCCGCCTTTGTTACATAGCTGAAAATGTCTGAGGTTTCTGGAAAGGCTGTGTTTACTATGAAGTAATCCAGTAAGAAAGTTAGGCAGGACAGTCTATTTTAGGAAATGCAAACTTAAAGAAAAATAACAGCAGCAAGTCAAGAGCCAACTGTTTCTGTTTTGATTTATTCAGTATTTCAGAGTGGCTGCTTCTATAGGGAACAATATGCAAGGCATTGGAAATTCAGAAGGCACCTCTTTTGTGTACCATAAAAATGTGCTGCTAACCTACAATACCCTCATAGAAATACAATTCAATAAGGAACTCAGTTGGGAAGATGCCTCAATAGAATGACATGAAAAAAATGGTCAATACAAGAATGATTTAGTTTACCTTACAAGGGATTTTGATGCTGGAAATAAATAGGGCTTTGAAACTTGTAAAATAAAAATCAAGATAAACACAGACCCATATTTTTAATTCTCACACATATTTAATGTCACTTTTTAGCAGATCATTGCCCCTGAATCATCACTTCTATCAAGCCTATCACTTGAGAAGTGTTACAGCACTTAGCCCTCAGGGCAAAGATAAGTCTTCACCATTGTCACATATAGTACACATATTGAGCCATATTATGCTGAATGGGAATACAGTACACTGTAGAAACAGTACTGATTCTTGCAGAATATCCTGAGATACTTATCAAGCTGTTAAAGGAGACATCAGTCTTTTGACTGTATTGCCCTTGACACATCCTGAAGGAAAGTATCCGGAAATTCTTTGTTTGTTGAAGAACCCTCAGACCCCTTAGGTCTAATGTAGGTTAAGTGCCCCACAGATCTCTCAAGAATGGAAAAACACCTTGAAAACCACTATCTGAACTCACTGGAAAGAAATAAATAACGGCACTGAATAATTAAGATCTAACACCTGTAATGAAATGTAAGCCTGAAAATCCACATACATTCTAAACCGGGAACAACTAAATACTGACACCCGGGGTATCAAACCCAGTCATCTTAACATAACAAAACCAGAACCGACTCCAAAAACCTTCCCCAAACAACTGCCACCACCAAGGGTTCAATGAATGATGGAAAACTTTACCACATTAGCATCTGATTATCATTGCATATATTTTCAAGGATAAATAATCTCTGCCTGCATTCAGGATTTGCTTATTGATTAACACGCAGACCACACAGCAAACATCCTGTATGACAACTTTTTTTTTTTTTTCATTTCTTTCACTTATTGTTTGCATTAATACCTGCCATTTGCTTGCTCTGCAACTGTTATACTTGCAATATTTTGGAGGGAGAAGTTGGGGGCAAGAAAACAAATAGAAATTTATCAAGTGACTCAAGGTTGGGGTTTTTTATTTGTTTTATGTATTCTTCATTTTGTATCAGAACAGAATTATGCAGTTAACAATTTTAATAAGCAAGACAGCTAAAAATATCCTTTTTGTTGCTTTTGTTTGTTTTCTACCTCATGAATGCCATAGCAGCCAACAAAACTTTCACAACATATCATGAAAAAATATTTTTCCTTTCAGATTTTTCCACAGGCAAATCACAGAAAAATTCATAGCTTTCCTGTCTCAACAGAAAATTACAGAATAAAGAAAATGAAAAATAAAACCTCAACCTCTTTTTTAGATTATACAAAATAAAACATGGACAAAACACAAAATTGACTTCTGGTCTCCAAAATATATTTGTGCTTTCTGTTAGAAATCGATTTCATCAGATCTTAAAGAGCTTAGAAATACATTGTCACATGCATCTGCTATGTCTATTGTATTGGAACGAGTAGCAGATGAGATGCCAGCACAGAAGTACAGAAGCTGCCAAGTGCCATGTCCCTCTACCTGTTTGCCAGCCCGGCCAGGAAGACGGAGAGCAGCCGTGGTGCACAGTAGCCTGGCACGGAAGCAGTGCCTTTCATCACCGGCCACCTCCCTGCCACCGCAGCCTGTTTCGGGTTGCGTGGTCGGGGTTGGGGTTGCGAGAGGTGCCTAACGCTGCACCACTGTCCTGTGGCAACAGCGGCTTGTATTCCAGGAGTAGGATACCGGGTGATTTTTATCCACTACATACATCTCTGTAGGTCTTAGGTTTTGAATTATCTACATCACTTGAATTTGAAAGCCAAACTTCCATGTATGATTGCCGACACAGATTATGAAAAAATGGGTACATGTTTACATGTTTCAGTTCTCCGCTTCCCAGGGATAATGTGAACAATATACCATCAGGAGAGCATGGAGAAACAGACGATAGACAAAGCACAAGGGAAAAGGCTGGTACAGCTGCCCAAAGGAAAGGGCTTCATGTTAGAAACTAAAAAAGAGACTTAGGGAGAGTACAGCGCACATAGTACCCTACTTCCTGAGCAGGTGTAACTTGCACAAAGGCAACTTAGAAGTAAGGCCACTTAAATTACCCCAAATTGTAGAAATAATATTTATTTTACACAAAGGGGAATTTAAGACGCTTGAAAATTACTATTTTGTAACACTGTCTTGATAGAGAAACAACATAGGGAGAAAGGCATTGTGTGAATGTTCTCACAATCCGTCTGGTTCTTCGTCTCAGCTCTGAGATGAAACAACCTGTAATTTCACTCCTAAGACTCTGCTGACTAGAGTCAAACACTAATTCTGAGTTGTATCAAATTGTACAGGGAGACTGTAATACGGATAAATATCCAAAGGGATTAGCTAAGACCACCAAACTCATTTCACTTGTGACCTATTCAGATTTCAAGTCAGTCTCTTATCATTACCTTTTTATTAGAATGAACCATTCTTAAGCAATTTATCCAGAGTGTTCCCTGAAGCATGCATTCAATCAATTCCAGACATGCACTTTTTTTCTAGACTTTTTTCTTCTCTTACAAACACATTTTGTTCTGACAGTACAAAAAAATAGATTTTCACATTAGGGCACTTGAAGATCCAAAATATGCCTTCCATATGTTGACAACTGTTAGAAGACACCATAGTAAAATTCACTGTCACTTTAAAAACAGCTTATGAGGGCAACTTAATATTAGCTGACTATATCTAAACCACTTTCATATTTCAAAGCTTTCTATAAACTAGCTTCCAGGTTCCACTCATTGTCCCTCCCTTTTCAGAGCTCAGTCAGCTGAGAGAAGGCAATGACTGCTGCCAGCTTGTTCTTTGCTGGGTGATTTCAGTACCCTCTAGGCAAGGTTAAATAACATTATATTACATGTAAAAATTCCATCCCGAATTTAGATTTTTGTAAATAAAACACTGTGGAAAACCACTTCTCTAAGCACAGTGCAGAGCCACAGAATGCTATGTAATCATCAAGGAAAAAAGCCAAGGCCAAGGTCATGGGCATCAACTTGTGTTTTGACAAAATAATGCTGAGAATTTGCTGATGTCCATCTAAAGGGCTCAGCCAGTTCACTCAAGTAAAACAGGAGGTACAGAGAATTAGTAGTCCATTTACAGTGCACTCATCCATGTATTATAAATCAGAAGCCGAAAACATCAACTCTCTCCAAAGTACTTGCTAGACAGAACAGTATTTGACATTCTATAATGTAAACTGCCCAAATTACCTGCTTTCTATAAGCGTGATTGTAAAGATAGCATTTTCACACACTTGGGCAACCTCTACCGAGCAGAAGGAATGACTGGCATGTAGAACTTAATCTACAACCTTCATTCCCTGTTCATTGTGGCAGAGAAATTGCACAAGGTTGGCAACTACTGAAGAATGCTTCTACAAACAGGTTCCCTATATGGCCAACAGGAGACGTATCATAGGGTTCATACTGCCCAGTTGAATATAAAGTGCCTAAAAGAGAATGTTACCAATATTTTATTACCAAGGATCTTTTCTCATCAATCTCATTCAGTATTTCAGCTTCCCTATTGATTATATGGCAGTTTTTAAATGGCCAGAGACTGAATCCAATCAAACCTGTTGAAAGAAGCAAAAGCGATCAAACTAATGAGCGCATATTACGTTATTTACAACACAAATAATTTGGTTCCTGGGGCTCTCCTTGAATAAAGCAGTGGGCTGAAATAACCAATGATTAAATTATGTGGAAAGCAGCACACTGAATCTGAAGGCCTGGATTCACAATGCAAAGATTTGGAACATGAAGTATTCTGAAGTCAAAAGAGTATTTTTTCCTCATTTCTGTACACAGACATGAACAGACAAGAGTGATATCTCCATCTCTATCGATAAGTATAAATAAATATTTTTATTTATATGCCTAGTACTATGCCAGGAAAATAACTACTTTATCCATCACATCTGTTTGAATATCCTTAGATCTTCTGTAGCCAGAAGTATCATAAAAAAATCTCTGCTCTCAGCTTAAAAAAATACTTTGGAAAAGCTCAGAGGGTCAACAGTTCGGTTCTACTCCACTTCTTACACACTTAGGTGATTACATCAACATCACAAAGTCCTTCATATTGAATGAAGCACCTCCCAATCTGATCCTCCTCTCAACATGAAGAGACAATCACAACACTCACAGCACTCAGATCATCAGCTTAAAATACAGAGCATATGGAATTTAAAAGGATGCGGAGCATTTTCAAAAGAAAATCCTCTTTTTAGTTTTGAAAGGATATGGATATATTTATTTAATTAAAAAGACAAAAAAGCAAGCAATCAAAATATATCCAAGCCTATAAGAAGTGAAGTCTGCAGAAACACAAGCCCTACCTTCTCAAGCCTGACTACTAGAAGGAAGAGGTATCTACTCACCTACTAAACACAAGAAAATTCATTGTGAGGTTAGTCCCAAGTCCAAGCTGTCCTAGCTCTGGCCTGTTAGGATAAGAAAAAAGACCAACAGACATGCAGGGAGTAGGTGGATGGAAAAGATGGGTTGAGATGTGTATCTTTGAAAGTTCAGGTAAACATCTGAATGGAAATCTTGATTCAATGGCCTTAGCAAGAGTTTTGTTGCTGACTTCATTAGGATATCATGCCTATAATAGAAAGTGTATTTAATTTCAACTTTTGAACACAACAGTAATCAAACCAGTAAAAAGAGTCTCTTCTGAGGAAAGCTCAGGCTATTCTTTTATTTTTCTACACTTTCATATATCTTCATATTCTATCTTAGGGCTTCAGGAGTGCTGTGAAAGGTATATTGTAGGTAGGTCGGTACTCTTCAGTTTTCTCCTAAAATGCTGATATGCTTGAGCACTCTATCACAATCCAGTGAGATCCTCTGAGAGTAACAGAATTAGATCATGAACAAAAATCCCATTTAATAGGCTTGCTCTTGTCCTGACCTCCTTGGAACACTAAGCCTACTCCAAAATTATTTGCACTGTTCAGGAGAAAAAGAAAGCCTGTGCTTAAATTCTGGGATTTACACTTTTTTTGATTCATTGTACTCAGAAATTAAACATTCCCCAGCCCATCAGGCCTTACACAGTCCCATTCTATCTCCTTTCTATCTCCCTCTCATGTTCAGAAAGAGGGTGCTTGGTGACTATTTCAGCCTTAGCTATCAAGCAGAGAAGTTCAGGCTCTAGCCTTTTAGTACTTTCTTACAACCAGACACATCAGGAGTCATCTAATATCTCATGACCATAAAAACAGAACTTATTTTATTTAGCAAATAAGGCCAGCTAGGTTATTTAATGAAGCAAGCTTGTTGCAAATGTTAATGTAGTTTGGCAGGATTTTCTTGCCTGGTGTTGCCATGCAGTTTAAAACAGATGGCAAAGCTGAGCATAAAAATCTCCCTTTTACAGCAGAACCAATAACAATACTGTTTGTATTATAGGCCAGAAGGCTTAATGGAAACTTCAGCAAAATTTTCCACAATAAACCAAGTGCTGAAATAGAAAATCAGTTCAGCTTCATTTTTGTGCCCTATGGGAAGAAACATTCGTTGTTACTTACTCATGAAAGGAGTAAGGTGTATGGGAAAATGGGCAGGATGCTTAGTGCAATTATATAATTTTTTTCTAATAATAAACAGTGGTTGCTTCCTAACCTGAAGATGCTTTTTAAAGTTGCCACTGCCCTCAAATGGAACTATTTTTAACCTTTTAGAGACACTTACTTTTCTTAACTTCTTTCCTTTTGACTCATTTTATTGACCTATTGTCCTCTCATTCAGAACAAGAGAAGCTCTACAGGACATCCAAGAAAGGACAGGTGAATTGACGGAGTCCCTTAGAGCAATACTACACTAGAAACATAAAGAATGAATTTGCTGAGACTGAAGTGTGATGCTGGTCCTCTAGCATATGGCATGGGGTTTTGCTCTTATTGGTGGGAACTACAGGTCTGAGTGCTGTCCCTTGTCTAAACTCTCTGTAGCTGCCAGGCTGATGATCTTCCTGTAGCTTCACCTCAACAGTAGAGCCACCCTACAGGGAGAAAGCGCCAAGACACCTGGACCCACAGTAGGGAGGTTCCCAGATACTGTGATTGGAATGTGAGGAACATCTACCTTTTCACTGAGAAATTCAACATTATATTTAATGCTAAACCTGAATTTTTAACAGTGTATATATTTGCAAGTAATTTGTATATGACCATAAACTCTCTGACTCAATGGTAGGATTGTAATACAGTTAGGATACAATTAGGATACAGTTTTGCAGTTTTGCCTAATTTGTGATTGCTCTCTAGGGGAAATGCATCAAATAGATATGGGAAAGATGATGACCCTAATTGTGTGCAAGATGGGGTATCTGAAGGCTGTTCATAGATGGAAGGAGCTGGAGAAAAGGAGAAGCCAACTAAGGAATTTGGTAGGAAATTCTGGTGAAAGGAGTATAGATGGGAGTTCTCAGGTTTAGTAGCAGTTGGGTGGTATCTAGGGACCACTGCAATATTTTGGGGTAACAAGTGCTAGTACTGGAAGTTCTAATTTGAAACTATCATGAAATCACAATTTCTGCTTGCTGCTGGTTTGTCTGTATTAAGATCTAACAGAGGTAGCAGTAAGAGAGATGCTCTTGTGATAACCAGCACAGCCTTTAGTAAAATTTGTGTCATCCATCTGAACGTATCATGTTCAGCTTGGGCAGCGGAAAGAGGGGAAATTCTGTAGTTGTGAACATTACAAATAAATGGGATGCAACTTTATTATATACTGTAGCATTAAGTTTTCAGATTCATATATTATTATTTTCTATTTCTGGTGTCTGAGTTTGTGTTCAGGAGGGAAAGGTTTTATCAGTATAATAAAACAAAACAGGGTGGGTGACAAGAGTGGAATGTCTAAAAGAAGAGGCGTTATTGGCGTTTGCTGGACACAGAAGGTCATTGATAGGGAAGGAGTTTGCAAAACTGAACTAGACAATTGCAGGCTTGTAAAACTGCAAAGAAGCAACATTTAATATGGTTCAAGCACACCATCAGCATGTGAAAAAATAGTCTGGTACAACACGAACTGAAATAGAAACTTGGATGAAGAGGAAAGCTTAAAAGGCCCTGTTACCACCTGGAATGCAATAAAAAGGGACAGAAATGTCTGGTTTCTCTTGACAAGAAATAGAACTGCAACCTAATGACAGGAGAAAATGGGAGGGCCCACAGACACTTTGTACCATCGAAGGACTGAAAATGTTAAGGAAGTTTGTGTGCCTCATCAGCTGCAAAAGAACAGACACCAAACCTCAAGCTTTATTTGCGTTCTCTTCAACCCGCTGTCATTTTAATCCTCATGAAAGATAGCAATCTCAACATCTTTCTCTGTTTGCTGTTGCACGAGTATTTATTTACTAGGGCCACTGGGGGAAAACAAATCACAGAGAACAAATGGCTTGATGCTCTCTCACATCCCAACCGACACAATGTTCGAAAATATCGGCTTGTGCACCACAGTCCTACAATTTTGAGTAAACTGTTATGTTATTATAGTAGAGTGGTGTCCCAAGAAATAACATAGGGCCTAATAGAGTCCTCAAAAGTCTCCAGTGCTTCAGAAAGATGCACAAGTTATCTCCTTTTCAAGGAGCTGGTGGCAATTCTTTCTTTTAGGAGAATTAATAATAAGCTGGATAAATAAAAATAATAACTGAAGAAGAAAGATGATGTTTACATTAGCACAGCATATTCCAGGTACTGTAGAATGCGTATATAGTTATGAATAAATGGTCCCAAAATTACATAAAAGATATACACACAAAAGGATTTAAACAAAGTCCTATACTGTCATTGACAGAATACAGTTAGAATTACAGTAGCCTTTCACACTCCTCTTCTGTAATTAACAATGAATGAAAACCTCACTACGGTAAGATATTTTCTACAGAAAATGTAATTTTCTGCTGTGCTTTTTCCTTGGCTATTTAAATGGGAACAATTCAGGTGCAGATCATTACAGGAGGTCAAGACTGAATCAGAATTTATTTTGATGCATGTTCAGCTATCGATGTTCAGTACAAAAATGTATTAAATAATATCTTCAGATGAAAAACAGACTGCAGATTTTGCTTTGACTTTGTTGGGGACTTTATTTTTTTAAAGTGTCTTGGCTAGCTCTCCTGAACTATAGCCCAAGCATTTTTAAATTTAATTTTATTAACTAATTTTTAACCCACCCACCAAAACGCCATTTGTGTGATAACAGCATGTGCAGGGATTCCTAAGGGATATGGAAATTAATCCCACTTCTGTGAAAAGACCTTTTAATAACTCATATGTTATTTTACCTTCTGAGTTATCAGTGGGCTTTCCTCCAGCATTTTCTAAGGAAATGCCCTTGGAGTTTGAAAGGGAAGGAAAAAAAAAAAACAGTGGAAAAAAGGGAATAAGAATCTAAGAGTTTGTTCATTTTATGTAATTTTGAGTTGGTTATACAAGGCCGCCTGTTTTTTAAGCATTCTTTAAAATGCTGGTCCAAGAAGCAACCTCAGATCCCTTAAAACCTTCTGCAGTGTGTGTGTGTGCCCATATACAGGGTTTGTTGTAGCCACCAGCATTTTGTTTGCCCTTCTGAATACAGCTTGCCAGCACAGTAAAATTCTCACTGCTGCAAATCCTCATGTTTCCACCTTCCTCCCTTGCTCTTTTCATATGCACATATGTCGCTGACAATTTCTCCTCTTTCCTTCCTTCCTCACGTTCTTTTTTCAATAGCGCTCATGGATCAATAAGACATCATGGCACTGTATGGAGCCTGAGTGATTTCTCATACAATGGCTGCTGTGACCATGTTTCAATGGGAATTGCAAATCCCCTTGTAAGAAGGAGCTGAAGATATTTTCAGTCACTGAGCCATCGCTACAAGGGCACTGAACCTCAGAAAAGTCCCAGAAACCTGAGCTGCAGTGGAACTTGAAAGGAACTGCTGCAGCCACGACACTTGATGGATCTCAGCCTTGATTACAAGAGCAGACTACTACCACCATGATTGATGAAATCCTGCTTCAGAGAGGAGATGAGGAAACAATGAAAGCCCTGACTACTGTGCTGGGGGCAGGAGGGATGGAGGGAACCAAGGCAGAAGGGAAGTAGTCAGGAACCTGATCTAATGGCAGTGAAGCACATAGGTTTATGGGAGGTGAGAAGAAAGAAATTTTTTTCTCCGTCAATTTTCTAATGGTTATAAAATAAGAATTATATGAACTACAGTCATCAGTTCATAGAGAAATCTATTAGTCTTTGGGATCAAAAAGTGAGCACCAGTTGTGAATAATGGTTTCAGCCTGTGGCTTTGAGCTTTAAAACCCATTTTTCAACCAGCAGGGCAGTAGTTTTCCCCTATCACCTCAACTACAGTTTGTGTTCAGTGTGCCAGTGACTCTCTCTTGCTCCATCTATGCCCTCTTCTTTCTTATCTAGCTATATACAACCTTATAATTTAAACTTTTAAAGATGTTACTGTCTGCACTCTCTCTCATTGTGCACATTTAAAATAATATTTTTAACCCATGTCTTTTTCACAAGCTCAGCCAAGATTAGACTCTGAAGCCAATGAAGATTGTTTCCATTACTATAAACCAAAGAGATAACTGTTTAATCCTTCAATTTTTAGGTACAAATTTTCTTATTCTTGGTTCAGTCTTCCTATGTTGTTCCTAATTAGCAGGGGGCACGTTCTGGTCCATATGAAACTGAGATGCAGTTTTAGTTTAATTTTCTGTGAACAGAAAGGGTATAGGTGGCTAATGCAGTAACCTTTCACTTCTGAAGGCTTAGACTAGAATTTGATTTAGACTACAAGTGAAATGAGTTTAGCGGTTTCATCTTCACTTTTAGCAAAAACTATTCTCATCACAAAACCACTCTGCGCTAACTTCTCAAACATCACAGCTTTCTCCTAGCAGAAAAGCAGTGCTGGGTTACAAGTTCTGGGGGTCCAAAGTGAGTTGCATTTGCGGGGCTGTGTAAAGAAGCCAGTTTAGGATTGGTACCTGTTTGAATCGTGTTTAACAGTAATGAATGGTATACGTGTCTCAACTATATCAGCTACAAAATCCAAATTAACTCAAAAACTATACTGCAAACACAAAGGCATGTACAGCAAGGTAAAGCAAACAGATGCGTGGCATATGACCTGTGAATACCATACCTCCCAGAAAAAACAATAGGATTTACAAACTTCTTGCGTTTCTGTAAGAGTTACACTGACTAATTTAAAGTATCCTTCCCCTAAACCCCCAAACCATGCCCCCACCCACAGTCAGCCTGTGCACGGTCCTCATGGCATCTTTTAGGCCTACTGAAAGGACAATGTGCAAAACATATCAATATACAGTCACTATCTAAAAGTGGAACTGCTCTAGCTAACCTCCTTTATTAGCTGGAATTCTACACTGTAAAGAATCCAGACCAATATATCATAAAACCTTTGGTTTATAAACTCTCCACTTGATTTTGTGCAGCATGATTACTATGCACTAACTGGAGCAAAACAATCCATTTGATATGGGACCCAGTGACTACTAAAAGCTGGATTGTAGCTTAGTATGAATGCTGATCACTTGTACTACAACACAGATAGTATTTGGCGAAACATAATGATGTAACAGTTATAGCTCAGGCAAAATCATTGCTTTCACTCCTTAAAGTCATTTGAGATTTGTTGCTTGAAATAAATACAATACAAGATAGCAATCTCAGTTAAAAACTATATGCTGAGATAATTTCAATTTCCAAATGGAAGATTTCTTTGTCTAGCAACAAAACAGCCCCTTTAACTTGCCCATTCAAATTTGCTTCAGGCTGAAGTTTAGCATGAAAGACCCCATCTTCTGAACATATTATAAATTTTACAAAATTTCACTGAAATTAGGTTACCTCAGTGCTAGTCACCCTCATGAAAAACAGGTATTACATCCCCTGTTATCAACTGCTTTTTACATCAAGGGAAAACTTTAATGACAGAATGACCCAAACTAGCTCCCTTTTGCATAACTGAATTACACACATGCATATATTTTCAGAAAACATACGGAGAAAAAACAAGGGAGATTTCTTTGTATTCTCCCTTCAGCTGAGCTGTACACTAACTTAACACATCCACAGTCACAAAGTGGTGCCCTTGAATTGTCTGCTAAGGAGAACACAGCACAAGTTTGGGAGAAGGGGAAGGGGAAAGGGAAGGGGAAGGGATGGCTTGACGATTAAATGCAGAGAGATGTTGCAAATATCCTAACAAAAGGAAACTGCAACTTTTATCCTCCATGCTCTGCAAGAAAGTTCATGTACTGCAAATCTGAGATTTTGCATAGTGACAGAGTTGCAAGTTACTGCCAGCAGAATACTGTAATTATTACCAAAACTATGTTTGGAAGCTGGGCTATGTAACATGTAGATTTATCACATACTAAACATGACTATATTTTGTTCTTGAAGAATATACCCAGAATGTTGACAGAATAGCACAGTGTTTTACTTTGCACAGCATTAAGTTTGCAGGTATGAAAACTTAGTGTAAAACTTGATCTGAAGAAAACCTGAAAATTTGCATAAGCTCCAGGTATTTTTATGCACACCTGGAGATGGAAAGAACTTTATCAGGGGATAGTGAAAGCAGTCAATGTTTGTCTTCAACTCTGTTGCAAAATTTTCTCTGAGGTCCTAGAAATCTCCTACAGCACAGCCCTTACTTAATAGAGTAGTTATATGACCCGTGTGCAGTTTACCAATCCCCAAGAGAATGGGACAAAAAAATTTCAGTGGTCACTGAAAGTTAAGGTACTTGTTAGGGGCTAGCCCACTGTGCAGGGAGAATGACACAGATGTAGGAAGGAAAACAGAAATGAAAACTTTCTAAAATGTACACTTTCTTAACAGGAATCTAATTTTTAATTATGAAAGTGTTATTCTTTGACTGACATAACTTATTTAAGAATATTTCCACACAAACTGCGTATCCTGAATGTTACAAATACAATAGATCAAGGTTAAGGGACAGTGTAATTCTAACAAATTTAGTGACAGGTTAAGATCAAGGGATGTCTTGACATTCTCCTCAGAAAGGTCAATCTAGCAGGTCTGCGATGTAAAAATGAAGACTCTGCCATCATTGCCATGGCAAAAGGTCAGACACAAGCTGATTGGTGATAGAATTATCAAATTAACCAATCGATGTGTGTGAGTAATAGATGTAAGCAATCCTGAGGGAGAGCCACAGGGCAAATGCCAGCTCATCAATAACACATTGCCTAGGAAAAGAAGATCCTCTCTTCAATCCATGTCCTTTACATTAGCAGTGGTATCAAGGAATTAAAAGAAAAATCGAAAGCAACAGCTTTAAATATGCTTCCAGTCTGTATACGGCATTCAAATATCTTTCCAAAACAACTTCCATCATATGCCATGGTAAATAAGAGCATGCTAACAATGTAAAGAAAGGAGGCATCAAGAAATCCTATTCTAAACAGGTATATTCAAAGACTTAAGGATTTTTACACGTCTGACACTAGCATAGACTTTATTAGGAACGCTATTTTACCTGTGGCAGTCACAGATACATAAATCTCAGGTTTGATTGTGTAGCAACTTCTGCATGTTAAAATGCAAAACAGATCACAGGTATTATACTGAGGATTTTATAAATAGGATGTAGCAAGTGTATGAGGAATGTTTTGGCTGCAAGTAATATTTTAATGCATATTATATATCCCTTTGTGTATCTGATTGTTGTTATGCCAGCTCCTACATCGTTCAAAGAGTTAAAGCCTGCAGGAGCTCTCTGCAAGTCCACAGGAAGGCAGACAATGCCTTTACACAGGGGAAGGGGGCTTCAGGTAGGCAAACTTGAAACAAAGAACCAACTGAGTAGATAAAAATCTGAGTTCTTGAGCTCAAGGGACACGCATCCACTACAGGAAAGCAGACTGAACCCCATCCCTAGATACATGGTTATCTAAGATCAGTGGGACTGTCTAAACTTGGATGAAAACGCTAAGCATCAGGGTAGGTTAAGTGCATAAAAGCTGCTTTGTTATTTTAAACTTCTTTTCATTTCTTCAATCACTATATTTCTTAGGATGATTACAAGACCCTCACCTGCTAGTGGTATTTCCCAAAGGGAGATGCACACTTGGAGCTGTAAAAACCTCCGTAGCCCTGCTATGGAATCCCAGGAGAGCAGCTCAGGGCATGCACCTGGGGCTCTGTGCTGTGACAGGGCTCCTCTCCAGAATGAAAACAGGGCAGCAACCTGATCCCTGCCCTGTGTCCTTCACTGAGATACAGGAAAGATCAAAGGTACACCGCATCCTGCACGTGGATGGGCCAGAGTCAGGATGTCGAATGTGACAAAGCCCCTGTCCGTGTTACCAACAACACCTGCAGGGGAGGCAAACATAGTATGTGTTGACTGTTTCAGGATTCCTCATTCCTTCCAGTGCCATCCATGCTTCAGAGAAAGGCAAGCACAGTGATCTTTGCACAGTGAACCAGAGCTGGGTTAACCATACACTACTCAGCCACCACCTTCAAAAAAATGCATAGAAGGGACCACTAGCTTGCATGTCTTCTGCCCAATTATCCCAAGTCATTATACCTGTTCTTGCCCTGTATAGGCACACTGCTCTCAGTCACTACCATTCAGGTGTTGTTCCTGCTTCTTACATAGTTCTGGTTCTGAGAATCTTAATTTAGCTCCAGTGATGCATCTATTATCATGGCAATATGATATTGCTATTATCACAGTAGGAATGGTAATACGGTAGCACTCAGAGTAAGAATCCATTCTGCTATCAAAAAGCATGCGTTACTCCTATTACTGTTAATGGGAGCTATGCACATGTATCAATGGCAGAACAGGTCCCTAAGTGAGCACAATTATAACCCCTACTGTGAAATTCTCTGAATGCTATTTTCACATTGCTTTTATTATAGATGTACATAACACTATCAAAAAAATTCTAACTCATTTGAATAGGATACCCATTTGAATATGAGCCAGTTTCCGTAAAATTTAAATTGCATTCCTTTTAAAAGAAACCTTTCTGATATTTTAGATGCTTAATTTTCCCTAATGTATTGTTTAAAATGCAGTTAATATTCTCCTCTGAAAAAGTACAAAAAGCAGAACACCGTGTATTTATCTATAGGAGGTGCAGAGTTTTTGTCAATGGACTAACAGCCTGGGCTACAGGAGGAATGAATAAGCATGGCGCCACCAAATACAATAGAGTTCTATTGATTCGCTTTCCTTGAAGATCTAGCCCTGTATTGCCTTCCCAGTCTTCAACAGTATGGTTGATAATGCCACTTTTTAAACATTTGAATATTTTTGTAATTATTTTACATTTTGCCTGATCTGTAGTTTAATGAGTACCAGCATTCAGATCTATAATTTTAGTAGTTCCTTCGATATCTAAAAACCTGACAAGATCACAGTTATGGGCTGCAGGAGCTCTAAGTGCTGGTGTGTCCAGTCACAGCAGCTCTCACTGGTAGTTTTACATTGCTGTAATTCCAGTCAATCATAAAAATTTATGCCTAGGTCTGCCAGAAAACAGAATGAGAACTATTTATCTGTCAGTGTTCCCAACTTGGTTGAGGCAGAAGAGCTAATGACATGAAAGGAATTTTTTTTTTTTTTAATTGAAAGAATGGGATATTTCTATTTGAGAAACAAAATTAAAAAATTGGACTGTTTTATATATTGAAAACTATATATTGGAAAAAACATGTCTTGAAAATGTATTGAAAAAAACTCACACTGGGGTATGCAAATTTTTTCATAAAATGTGAGTGAAGTAATGTCACTAGCATTTTTAAATATTAAAAATGACCTTCAAATTCCAATACAGTGAATAAAACGATCAATCTATGATCAGTTCTCTTTAAAGCAAATTAAGTTTAATACTAAACCCTGGTATGGACCAGGAAGATGGACACATGAGCACATACTAGCTGCTTGAATAATGGATCAGAGCATTATACGGGCACTATGGGATACTCATCTTCGTAGGGACCTCAAGGCACTACTGATACACAAATAATATAAAGCAGTAGTTAAAAAACCTGAATATGAAAAATTAGCAGACTAAGACAAAAAAGAGGTCCTATAACTTTAACATGATCTGCTGTATAACAAAGTTCAAAGGCTTTTCATGTAGTAATTCACTAATAATCCTATTTAAAACAATCTAAGCTTCAGTTTACTAGAAGTTGATGGAATGACTTATTTTGGATTGTGCTGCTGTACCATTTACAGGCTGTGAGTTCACATGCAGCTTCTGCTATTTTATCAGTATTAAAAATGACATGACAATGCAATGCGATCTGGTTTCTGATGCTGTAAGTAAGCTGTCACCCTTCCCTCAAACCCTATGGAAATATGGAATAGCTAACCACCTCTGAACAAGCTCATGGTTCTAGATTAATGAGCAGCATTAACAAGGCACTGATGTGAGGAAATACATCCCACTTACAATGTCACTGCATACTACTCAACAGACCTAGGAGAAAAATTAACAGAGAGAAAGCTAACAGGCAGAAAAAGTCAAACCAGGGTTTTTTTTTCCCCTAAAGTCAATTTCAAGCCTATAAACATACTTAATAAATTTCCTCAAAAGTAAAATGCCAAAATCCTATTAGTATTTACTACTATAAAATATAGTAACTATGAAAACTTGATAAAAACCCCTCTACATTTAATGGAATGTTGTTTACCTCTATGTGGAACAAATGGACACAGGGTAAGTCATTGTCTTTGGCAAAGGGTGGACACAAAATCTATAATATCTTATTACTCTGTTTTATGGAGAAAGAACTTTTTTTCTTGGAAAATAGGTCTGCATGAATACAGTAAAATCAGGACAAAGCTGAATTCTCCTACAAAACAGTGAAGTCTTTTGATGAACTGAATGTAATTCTAATTAAAACTCCTATTCAGCAACATTCTACTATAAGGTTTCTAAAATACATGGAGAGCACTGGATTTGCACAGATGAAAAATCAATAAAAAGCAGATCAACAATGCTGCGAGACTGAATAGGATTTGCACATTCTGTTTGAATCTCTGACTCAAAATCGTATTGCAAAACAAGCATGTACCACTCAGCAGGAAACACTGGAATCTAATCATCCACCCCTATTCTGAACCTAGCCAATTTATAATACCTTCTTGGGGTTACTTTTCTAAGCTTGAAATTGTAGCATTTTCTTGTGTGCCAGATCCCAAAGTAAAATACTATTTTAACTCAACCAGTGCCAAACTGGAAAGCAAAAAAATCATGACATATATTCAACTCTGAATGTTGTTGTTGCAGAGAAATACAACAATGATATTAATACAAACTACAATACTCCCCAATGTAACACTTCATCAAATATAGTATTTTCCCAATTGCAGTGGTGTAAACATCATTAACGTTCAGAATTTGGGCTGGTTTTTCTCTGTTTGCCACATTTTTCCCCTCTAAAGTTGTTTCAAAAGCACAGTCATCAACCACCAAGTCCCACAGCCTTCACTATCAGCCAATGTATTTCTATCAGCAAGCCTCTTCCTACTCCGAAGAGTATGTTTAAGGAGTTGCTATTTGATATAAGCTAGCTTTGATGTTGTGGAACAATAGCCCTGTAAAATCAAATAATCAAAAACTTATGGAAATATTGAATAGATTATTTGTGTTCATGTGCTGGTTTTGACTGGGATAGAGTTAATTTTCTTCATAGTAGCTAGTATGGGGCTGTGTTTTGGATTTGTGCTGAAAACAGTGTTGATAGTATAGAGACGTTTTTGTTATTGCTGAGCAGTGCTTACACAGAGCCAAGCCCTTTCCTGCTTCTCTACCAGTGAGTAGGCTGGGGGTGCACAAGGAGCTGGGAGGGGACACAGGCGGGACAGCTGACCCCCACTGACCAAAGGGATATTCCATACCGTATGATGTCATCCTCAGCATGTAAAGTTGGGGGAAGAAGAAGGAAGGAGGGGACATTTGGAGTGATGGTGTTTGTCTTCCCAAGTAACTGTTACGCATGATGGAGCCCTGCTTTCCTGGAGATGGCTGCCTGCCCATGGGAAACGGGGAATGAATTCCTTGGTTTGCTTTCCTTGTGCATGTGGCTTTTGCTTTACCTATTAAACTGTCTTTATCTCAACCCACAAGTTTTCTCACTTTTACTCTTTTGATTCTTTCCCCCATCCTGCTGCGTGGGGAGTGAGCAAGTGGCTGTGTGGTGTTCAGTTGCTAGCTGGGTTAAACCACAACAGTTAAATAGGAAAAAAATTATTAATTACCGCCTACCTATTTTAAAGAGATGAAACAACTCTGAGAAAGAGTCAACCAAATCCCATGAAGATTTTCTTGATGCTAAATGTAACCTGTATCAAGGCTGAATTTACATAGCAGATATATGGCAGTTATAAATAAATGGACAATATTACATGGATAGGTAAAATTAAGCAAATTGCACTAAATTAAGCATTTATTTCTCTGAAGATCAAGCTGAAAAACTAAGGTGTATTTTCAATGCTAGTATGCTGAATGTGTAAGATGAAGGCAGGCAAAGTTAAAAACCTAAATGCTATTAAACATCAACAGGATTTCATGATCAAACTTCCTTGGCATCCTCTGAAAATTTTAATGGAAGAAACCCAGAGAGCTGAATGCTACTAACAGTCCTGTCCTGCAGCTTTTAGCAGGGTATTTTGTGTATTTATTTCCAAATAGTGCAGCCCAATAGAAGTGGTCTGTAGAATGAAACGGGTGGTGCTGAGGACCTTGTATTTAGGCTACCAGCATTTCAAAGGGCTTTACTTCACACGAGATCTAGTCTGGTCCTGTGGACTGAATGATAGCTATTAGTAGCTGGAGTGCATTAGGTGGCACTCCAGGAATTTGTGTGCTTTAATTTCATCCAAAAAGAATCTAGTTCAAGTGTTCCAGGACTGCTCCACATAGTGAAGCAAAACATAGTATGTGGGGATGATGAGCATCACTTCAGACTTGCACCCCTGAACTGAAGTAAAACACTGATGTAGATTCACTGTCTGGCATCTGCATGGATATGGGTACCTCCATGAATATTGACATTTTTCAGAGAACTCTTCCCCAGCAGAGACAAAATTCTGCTAGGTTTGACCTATTATCCCATGTAACTTTAAACAGTATTTAAATATTTGCATTTAGAAGAAACCATTTGTATATAGTGTATTTGTTTTAAGATTCTGAATCTAACATGGTTTTGTGCAAACAAATCTTGTAATTTTTCAAAATGAGGTTTGACCCTATTTGTGATGCATTTGTACTTAGATTTTTTTTTTTCAAGCGGCAATTAGTCTCTGTCTCTTCGAAAATCTCATCTATTAAGTAGAATGGGTGAAGTTCATTTTATATTCTTCCTTTTATAGTTCATTGTACTCTAATTATATTAGCTCACTGCCAGTATAAAAATATGTCATATGTGCTTCTAAAAGCCAGAGTTTCCGTTCTCTTTCATTATTTTCAATTGTTTTTATTGAACCTTTAGATACGGCATTACAAAGTAAATAGATAAATTCATAAACGAAGCATGACAGCATAACCATGTGATAATAATGGGTGATAGCATCTTGTTGTTTACCTCACTGAGCCATTGTGAGGATTAATTAGTTAATGGTCATAAAGCAGAGTTCACATGCAAAACACTTTACAACTGCTAGATAATATCACATGTGATATACAGAGCAATACCACTACTGCATATGGCATAAAGTGGAAGCACTCAATCATTATATTAACCTAAGTCTTTCAGGTAGTAGAATCTGACAGAGGGAAATAATGGTTGACTGCTTCACAAGTATCATTAAACCTTTCAGACAGTTATTCTCTTTGCGTGTATACATTCAAGCCTGTAGGTAATAGGCACCAAGTACCACTAGTGATCTAAGGTAAAACTGCAAAAACGTTTCCCAATTCATCACAATAACGTTGATAGCTTGAGTGATAGGAGTGTTTATTAGCTTCCTGGCACATTTATCTGTTGGCTTACTGAGATTCTGGGACAAAGTGGGAACAATGGCCAAAGATGTAATACTGAAACCTAGATAAAAGTTGGTTCCAGAAAAGAATGTGGGTAAGGCTTTACTAGAAAGTCAAGTGGCCTCCTCAGCCTCCTGGCAGACCACTAAGAGCAGTAAAATTGACATTACGTTAAGATACAATGGTATAAGATGGGTTTTTTGGCTATGTCTGGAGCAGAGCCATTTGCTAGTCCATACTCATGAAGCACCTAGCACTATATTCATGATCACAACTCTCAGTGCCCCAATTATAATAATACTGACAGTAACAGCAGATATAAACTGTGTGTAATCCAAACACACACTTCTGAAGACAAGTTCCAGCTTTTTCTGAACATTACTAAGGTGAGGGAAATATTCAGGCCTTGTCTTAGTTTCTGATGCTATTGAATGTTACACTCTTTGAGAAACTATTAATGGATACAAGGCCTTTCCTGTGAGCTGAAGGACTTGTAACAAAACCTAAGATATCCCAGAATAAGATAAAATAATAAAAACTAAGTTTTAATTTTAATCACATATATACATTTGAAATTTGAGCTTGCTGCTCAAGAGGCGTTCGTCTTTTAGGTGACAGAGACTGGGATGGAGTGGAGATGAGAACTATTAAGTTGGATGAAATTATCTCTAAGTTTTGAATTTTTTAATTACTCTAGAACTTCAGTGGAAATTTAAGAGCAGGAAAAATTAGTAAAAAATTCCAGTGAAGCACTATGAATGGAACTGTTGAGTCACTTCTGAATGCAGTCCCTGATGCTAGCATAAATTTAAATCACTTTAAATAGGGTAAACGATATTTCAACTATAGCTCAATGAAATACAAGAATTTCCCCAGTGACACAGGCGTCCTTCACAAGGTTTATACCTCAGGAACTCCACTGATCCCAATGAAATGTCTTTTTGCTAATTTTGAGTCTGAAGCTAATCCAAGGTGATAATAAAAAGCTGGTGAAAGAATGAATGTGATTCCATTATACAGAGATTCATAATGAAGATACAGGATTTCTTGTCACGGTGATTCGTTAAGTTGTTTAGAGACAGATGTGTTAAGAGTCTGGGATGATTTCAGATCTGATGAATGCAGGTGCAAATCAGTTGACAAGAATTCTAATACAATAAACTCACTGAATTCAATGGTATGTATTATATTTCTTGTTCTGGTGGTTGCTATACTATTATTAATCAAGTGAGTTTCTTACATTACTATCTTGAAATTATTGTTGTCCTATCTAGAATAAAGATAATAAGGGATTTCCTAACACTTCACATTAAGTTTTCCAAGAAAATTCTTTCTAAAAATACTAGATGTTCATCACTAAGATCCAGAATAAAGATGAAAAAAAAAAATGATTTTACTGATGTTAATTTAAAAGAAACAAAAAACAGAACAAAACAAAAAAAAAAGCAAGTATGGATGTGATTGTGGCTCCAGTTTAGTCAGTAGCAGAACTCCTACTGATTTTGATGGGATCGGGATTTAATCCCAAAGGATGCAGGCTTTCTAGGTGATAAGCTCTACTAATTTGTTATATTTTCTGTTCTGCCTATATTAGTACTTTATAAACATTTCTAAGTAAACCACTTGTAACTCTTTTCAAAAAGCCTCTACCGTAAAAGCAACTGAACTAATGCACATGACAAATTCATTCTCTTCCATGACTCTTTCCTTAAATCTATTGAACGCTGAGTTACCTGCAAATCCAGGTATAATATGTAACAATCATGCCATTTCCTATATGCTGTGACAGCTATATCTGCAAAAGCTTGAAAATTTTGGTAGGGCTAGGCACACTCCTCAAATTTAAACATGTGCATACAGAACTAGTGCCTGTGCAGGACTGTAACCCCAGACCTGAAATGAAGATACCTGATGCATAATTGATTTGAATCCCTTAGCAGGTGGGTACTATTTACTCCATTCCTTTAAAAAAGGTCATGTTGTTATAGGTGTATTCTATTTCACAAAAAATCTATGACCAGAGATATAAATATATTTTAGAAGCCAGTTTGTTTATTCTTGTAATCTTCAATCTGTGAACTTTTATTTCTGCTTGATAAAAAAAAGCTGTATGTACTTCATTAGATAATTTCCACTAAATATCTAACTGCAGTAACATAGATTTGTACTTAGTACTTCACCCACTTAGCAAATTCAGCCTTTACGCAGCCATGTTCGTTGCTTTGGTACTCATGTATGCTACAGAACTCTATTCTAAAATCTCTGAGAAGAGCTTGTAAAAAACAAAAACAAAAGCAAAACAAAACTCTATTTCCATACCACCTTGTCTTCAATTCCCAACACTCATTTCTGGTGAACTAATTTTCCCTTTTACTTTCTGTCTTCTGCAAGTATATTTGAAGAATCCTTTATTGTTTGCTGATATACTCCACAACACAACATTCGGTATTTCTTTTAGCTCTTCTAATTATCCTTTTAACTTGCTACCGTTTAGGCTCATAGATCTCCCAGTCCTCTCCTAAACAGACTGCTTACATTTCTTCAGAAGTCTTCAGTTTATTGCTCATAGTAATCTCTGTGTTGCTATCCGCCACTTAACTAGATTGGCCTCTGTGGCTTTCTATGATTTCTTCTCTTAACATTTCTGTCATTCTGTCTGCACTGTTTTTAATAAATATGTGACCTTGCTTGTAAAGATACTAATGCTGCTCTCTGCTTTATAGGGCGCTGCAACTTTTTAACACGGGCTCAGATTTATAAGAGATGCATTAGTATATGCAAACCTTTTGTCAAATAAGTAATAACATCCATATGGATGGAGCAATCTGACAGTTTAAACATTAGCTCCAATAGTTCAAAATCAGTGCCTTCTTCAAGAAACAAAGGAAAGGGGAGCAAATGGCAGGGACAAGCCTGTTCTAAAACTACCTCTAACTACCATAGCATCCTAACGATTTACAAAGTCACTCCCAAAGTATGCTAGCATCAGATTGAGTTCATTCCTCCACACAAGGAACAAATGAAGGTGGATCACACCCTTTGAGTCTACAACAGGATTTTGAACCTCGTTCCATATCTCTGGAGCAGCCTTTGCAAATTTCATGGATATGATCATTTTTGCATCTCCAACTGAAGCAGAGGAACATCACTGATACAGGTTCTTTCATATTCACACTTGCACACTGTAGGTCATAAGCATCAAAATAAATTATAATTAAACGACTATGCCTTTTACAACAGGCAAAGGCTTCTAGTGTGTTTTGACAGATGGATAAATTAATACAGAGACTTTTTGATATTTAGTTATTATTTCCCTACTGTGTTTTTTTTCTTAAAGTCATTCTAATTGTATATAAAAACTCTCCCAAAAAAGAAAAAAAATTAGAACTGTATTTAAATAAATTACAGAAATATCTGCTAGTGAATGATCTAATTAATTATTCCATTGGGGCTACATTGTCCTTTTCCTGTTCTCTTTGACAGGTGAAAAAAAGTGCAAATAAATGCTAAACTGTTAACAAACTAAATTCAGTAAGTGGATATGGGTCAGAAAACCAAAATCCCATTTGTGCAGCATGTATTTGTAGCCACTTACATTTTGTGCATCTTTAACCTCACATGAACAGCATTTAAAAAGCTTCTGCTTAATACCCAACGAATGCTGTTAATTCTCTTTCCCCGTTTTCTCCTTAAACTTTGAAAGATATTTTGTGTGTGAGATTTGAGACAAGGTGGCAAAAGTTAAAACCGAGAAAGATATACATTTTACCCTGTAATTCCACATGTGTTGCTATATTTTAACCAGGTCTGCAGGGATTGGATGGAATCCAATTTGCCATCATTTATTCACAAGCATACTGCTTATACTATGTACTTTTTTAATTCTTATTCACCATTTACCCAATTATATCTATCCTTATTAGACCCCTGCTGAAGGCAGCAAGGCAGTTCTAGCTAAGGAAGTCCCATAGCTTAACTTAATCCTATTATCTCCAGATAAACGGGGATGCATAGGGCTCTAGATGGCCAAATTTAGCTCTACTCTCCCTTCCCCATGAGGAAAAAGACTGTTCCTCATCCCTATGCCTGATGTAATTAAGATCTGGAAATATGCCCATTCCAATCCTTATCCAGTATAAGCATCACTGTCAATGTTGAGAAATGAACTGCAGTTATGATGCAAAGAGTTGACACTTTAGTGACATTTACTGATGTGTTAGGCCTTTACAGTGGCTTGGCTCTATGTAGTTTATGTCTTCAGGAATTTAAAATGCCTGCCTAAAAATCTAATAAGAGGAAGGGGAATATAATAAGAGAAAAAAATTGATAATATCGACAAGCAAAGACTTTATTATCTCCATAGTATTTGGATATAGATTGTAATGAAATTCTTGCAATATACACCATTTTACGCAATTATAGAAAATGAAATGAATAGTAAAAAAGGATCAATAACAGAAGTAAAGCAGTTACTGAAAAAGAGCTTTTCTCTACTGACTCCAGTAATTTAATAAACCCCACAGTGTTTGTACCTGCACAGAAGCACAAAAAATACACCAAATACTGACTTGTACTGGATATCTGAAAAGAAAAAAAGAATAGTCTGATGAGATTGTTGCATATTGTGAACTAAGATCTCCATTCCATGGTTTGACTTCGTAATATACTTCAGTCATGCCCTTTTCTTTGAATGCACTCCTGCACTACCTGTTCATCCCTCCCTATCCAAATTACTAGCACAGTAAATACTCAGTTTTCTAGAGAAGCTGGCAAATAGGTATTTATATTGATAATTAAAGTAATGAGCATGTTTTTTCATACAGACCTGTCAATTTACTTTAACCCTGCTCTATAACTCTCTGGCTATGCCAATCCTAGCCTTTTCTAAAGAGAACATGTTAACCATACTGTCTGGTTTCAAGATTGAGAGGAGATTTTATTATATAATGAAGTGTCTAGTAGGCTGGGACAACTACACTAATATTCTCCAGTAACCTAAATCAGATTTTAACCCCAGTCTCCAGAGGTGAATGCTTCGTGCAGTTCTAATAATACAAATATTTAAATTTGTAATCAGACTCCCATGTAGGACCGACTGTTTTATTTACCATGAGCTTAGCTGAAAGGTTCCTAGGGACTGAAGATAGTTGGGTTGTAATCCTGTCATTTGGTGACTTAATATTTTTATATTATCATGATATTAGCATAATTCTGACCTCTATTTTGCAGCGTTTTATGTCTTTCAAGCACTACTTTTGATGCTGTACCCGTAGCATATAGCATCAACAAATATTCACATCATTCCCTATTTTACTGAACATTTGGTGTGAAGTATTAAGTCTGATTTAATGTTATTAGTGCCTTACAATAGTGCAAAATACATGAATGTAGGCATTCATCTCACAGTTTACCGTAACACTGCCATAAAATGTTAGTAAATGGGTGATAAACGTTTTTTCTCCCTTTTCCTTTTTAATTCTTCCTGCTGGATGTTCTGCCTTTACCCAGAGGGCTTGGAAACTGATGCCAACTCACCCACGTAGATCAATCATCAGGGTTTTTCTACTTGTCCAAGCTGCAATTGAGCAGCTGAGGTTGGCTCAGTTGCAATCCCTCATTAAAACTAGTCTCAAAGTAACATCAAGCTTTAGGTAGTGTAGCATTTGGATTAAATTCTGAATATTTTTTGAGACCAAAGAATCAATTAAAAAAATAGACAATGTATTGCAAAATCAGAAGTCTTTCCCTTTCTTATTGAAGAAAATATGAGAAATAGAAATATTGTCATATGTTGCTTGACACTAAGCATCTTTACAAGCAAATACTTTACATTTTGATTGTGAAACCATAAGGAAGATGATTACACTAATGATGACATGTCTTTTTCTTTTAAAAACCTGTGTTACTTAAGATCTTCCTTTTGCAAAGGACCAAACTGGCAGCCCTATAGGCTAAAGCCTTCAATTTTTATACAGAGATAGCATGTTTTCCGTCACAGGTTGGCTACCTAATGTGTTCTAACTCTGCATGCAATATTGCTTCATTCTGATTTTTCAGCTCCTAATATTTGTAATATGAGTCAAGAAGATGCCAGGCTGAAGATATTTATGGTGATTGCTTCATGATATGGACACCTGCCAACAAATAAGTTAATTCCTTCAACCATTTCTAACTTATGTGAGATCAATATCCAGGCTCTCTAGCAATAACCTTGCATCTATAATTGATATTGTTTATTGGCCCGTGGTGCTGTGTGCAATAAAAGTACTAAGAAAGGGCTGGGAGAATAAATATTCACCTAAAGAAAAAGTATCCTGGAAATGTATCAATAAAGAAACAACATATGATGTAACTTCCAATCCAAACATATGATGTACTGGTCTAAGAACATAAAATGAGAAAAAAACACTTATTGTGGACAGGCTAACTTCCAAGCACAAGAGTAATCAAGGCTGTTCTAATGAATGGCCTATATATATAGTCCTGAGAAGAGACTGCCATAAATAGGTTGCGTGTTCCACAGGAACAAATGATAAGGAGTAGCAAAAGAAAGGAACTAAGAACAGTTCCCATTACCAAATAGGTGAAACAACCCTTAATGACTTTGTGCAAATACGAAGGAACTAACAGAAAGGAGAAGAGAGATAACTGGGCAATATCAAAGTATACATGGGGTTTGGGCTGCAGTGCTTATTTGGCAATGTTCACACAGATGACATCACATAAAAATACCTCAGACTGTGCTGCAAAATACCACACTGATTAAATAATCTATGGACAAATGAGGATGAATCGACAAAAGACATCGTATGCAACTCTGAATCATACTAGGAGCAAGGATCTTGGAAGGAAGAAGTTCAGGGTGGTAGATTAATATTTATTTGCTTTCTCTTCTTCTTCTAATCATAACTCTCTACTTAATTGGCCTAGTTAATTTATGAAATCAACTCTAGATCAGAGAAATTGACAAGCAGTCATTGAGGAAAGGATATTACAGTTTAAGAGCATGAAGGATAGCAGTATAAATGATATATATTCTGCTATTAAGCAACTCACCATAAAGTGAATTACAATGAGCATAGATTGAATGTATTTTAATGTGTCAAAAATAATTTTATGTAATGTGAAAACTTCATGTTTCATGGTCATTCTTAGTAGCTTGACTCTACTCTTCTTCCTTCATTTTCTGGTCTAAATCCATTTTAAGTATATGCTTTTAGAGAACTAATTTTTACTTCAGTTTAAGCATCAATATCTTTTTGGTATGAACATAGATCACCACAAATCTTTCTAAGTCACCAAATCTTTGTTATATGCATTTTGCAACATTTGGTTTCCTAAAAAATAGTGTGTGTGTGGGGGAAAGCTAATGCTCTTTGTGGAGTCTTTCTATTTACAGCACTTTCTGCCCCTTTATCACTAATATCCAGCTACACAACAGTTAGAACAAAAAAAAAAGTTTCGATCAGCATGTAACTCACAGAGAATATAAAGACAACACAATAATATATTCATAAAAGTAATTTTGAAGTTCTCTGATTTAGGAGAATACAATTTTTTTTCCTAAGAAAACAAGCCCTATAGTATTGTTCTGTTTGTATAGCAGCCTCACCATAACACTGATCTTACTGATCTATTTAAACCAAATTTGAGAAATGGGTAGTTGTTCAGAGATATTAAGCTCCAATGAGTTTCATGAAATAAGTGCCTGTGTACTGGAGAATGATCTAAGTTCTGAAGGAAAAGCTCACAAAGCAAAGCAAGCTCACCCATGTTTTTGGAAACCAGAGTCTCCACACTGTACATGGGAGTAGACCATAAATATATTAGGCTTCTTAGCTTCTTCAGCTTCATTGCTCCTGGAATATTTCCTTCACATTGTTTTTTCTCAGTAGCAGCTTATCAATAAATGTTTCTGATATATAAATGTATTTCTTTCACGGAAATATATTTTGCTGACAAGCAAAATCTTCTATCTCAAACACTAACTTCTGAAGCTCCAGACTTAGCTACTCTTGTGAATGTTCCTTCACATAGTATCTCCTAATTTTCAAGACACATGATAAGAGACACTAAGAAATGTATGAATATGAAAAATATAACATTTTACATTCTGTCTGTGAAGAGAGCATAGAACTGCTTTTGAATCTGACACTGATTAATAGATCTCTTCAAAAATCCCCTTTGAATAATCAAATAGCATATTGGCTTGGCTGGATTTAAAAAGCTATTTGTACCATTGAGAAATTCTGTTCTAATGAGCCTTTTAATTCTTACAGTGTGTTCTACTGCTGTTATCAATGTAACAAAAATGAATTTTGATATAACTTCATGTTATCATTATAATAAATAAAACTGTTGGGTCTCTACAGGCCAAATCCTGCAGTATGCTAGCATCACTGGGCACTGTTCTGTTGTAAACCCAAAGGGACAGCCTTAATGAACTCAGAGTTTGTGTGCTTATCACATATTCCAAAAGAGTAATATAGATTCCCACACAGAACTAAAAGCTGAGATTTAGACAAAGTGAGAAGTAGAGACCAAATCACTGTCAGGCCTTGTGGTGACGCTTATGTGTGGTTATGACATTAATCTTACGAGCTCAATAGCATACTCCAGGAGCTTCCATTAATGTCCATCAGAATTATCTGTATGTTACCATTGCAGAAAAGAACCTTGCAAACCTCTGTGGTGAGTCGAGAAACTTGCTCAGAGCTCACAGGTGTTGGTAAAGATGCCACATTAACTACTGGTGCATGTGATCAGCTTGAATGAAATTTATTATCTGTGCTCTAGGAAGTTCCCAGACTAAGTTCTGGCACTTTCCTCTATGCGTCAGAATAACATTTACTGCAGAATGCTCTATTCTCTTGTTAAGCATTCAGACTGAACTTTCCTTTTTGGCTCACTAACAGTAGTCTGACCTATTTGCCTTCTGGAAGTATGCCAAGATGAGACTAGCAAGGTGCAAACTGACCTGCTCAGAGGTCACCAGCACTTGAAAAGAAAGGGTGATCAGGTACTACATTTGAGAGAAAATCACACACCAACTAACTGACTAGGTGGGATTTACGTGGATTATCATAGATCAAAATTTTAGAAGGAGTGTCAACATGTCAAATTTTCTTTAAGAGAAGGCAAGAAGTTCATCCAAACATTCCAGGGGCTTTATTTAGCATAACACCTTCTGCTCTATGGCTTAAAAGGGCTACTACTGCCTCAAAAAAAAGCATGTTCTGTCAGATTATTCAAAAGAATCTAACTTTTGGGAGAAATGTTCTCTTAGTCCAAACATTCTTTATGAATCCTGTAGTAGTTTGCCATCTCAGGGCTGGACATGTTTATTTCAGATTGGAAAGAGACAGTTCATTGCCTCATCTTCTAACCTCACAGGTCACCTCATAGTTCACATAGGTAGATTTTCTCCTCTGTCTCTACAGATTCTTGATGATACATTTTAGTTTCATATTACTCTTTTCTTAATGGAGTAAGACAATAAATTCCTAAAATAAGAGTGTACACATCTCACAGCTAATTCACTGTTCAGTTATTCTTAGTAGGTAGAGGTCATAGCTTCAAAATTTTACTACTTACTGGCAGACATTTGTTTTGTTCCACAGAGGCTTTCTTGGGTGAATTTCTGAAAGGTTACAATGTATTCCATTTGTAAATGATGTTTTAGTGTATTGCGTATTTCTTGACAGTGACAGGTTTTACACAAATATAGGATAACACCTCTAATAGTCTGACATGCTTAAAAAGAAAGTCATGGGACAGAAATCTCCAAATTTCTGACTGCAAGAGAAGAAAATAGAAATTCTACTGCAACATGAAGAGGCATGAATCACTACATAAAAAATGGCTAACACTGCACTGCATGCTGTAGAATGATACACACTCTTTATCAGTAATAATTTTTCCTTCTGCATTAGGCTTGCAGCATTATCTGGAGATGGCCTCACTTCCACTTACACTGCTACCTGAACAAAGGATGTTTGAGGAAAAGAATACTGCTGCTGCTAGTTTGTAACTAGAGCTTCAGTCTCTTGTAAGTGTATACCTCAACTTTCACATTTCAAAATATGTTTTTCTATGTGTATTTAAGTAGTTTTTACATACATTCAAATTCATTTACTTAGGTTCTCCTTCACGATAATGTCCCTTACAATGCTTCATTTTTATATACTAGGTTCCTCTCTTATGTTTCCTTTATGTACAGATATATGTTTATGTGGTTATTTATTTATTAATTCAATTTTCAAGCCTTTCATAAATAAAATGTATTCTATTATTTTTCATAAAAGACTGTGCAAAGACTTTGCTCTTAGTCAGCTATTCTGCTGATGTTTTAATGTATTTAAATTTTCTACATCACTTGGCATTATCAAGTAAACCTGTAAAAGACTCATCAAATAAATAGCAGGGACACAGTCAGATGACTTAATCCAAAAACATGACCTCATTCCCAAGTCAAGATAGTGTTAAAGCTCTTTCTAGCATCTCTGCAATAGTGTTAGGCTAGAGCTGCACCAGATCTTCTTTTAATCTTACATTTCCACAACTACAGTTTTAAAATACTGAAGATGTTTAAGGCAGGGATTTCCTCTTTAAAGTCTAATTCAAGTCTTTTTTGTCAGACACTTTGTTTATTTTGTGGGTATGATGATTTATCACACCCTGCTTACTCTCTTGGGAGAAATCAGAAGGAACAAAGACAACTGAGAGATTTTGACTTTTGGAGAACACAGAAAATCATTAATTTTAAATCTAAAGACTACTTATTGATTCTAATGCCTGATAAGCATTCAACACATGCTTTAGGTTTGCTTATCTTAAAGCAATCACTGTTCTAACTTACAAAGGACATTTTCTGTGCTCCAGTATATATGCTATTCATTACTTTGAATGAGTAAACAGGCACAAAGGGCCAAATTTCTCTCTTAGGTCCAGACCACAGGCCACCATGAACTGAACTGTAGATTCTAGTATTTGAGCAATCAATGACAGCTTTTGCATTTGACAGATTTTACAATATATCAAAACCCACACGTTCTAAAGACAATCTAGCAGTGTATAACATTCCCACTAGAATGAATTACAAATGAGAATATGCTTAGAAAACAGTTGAATCAAATTCTAAATGCAGCTGATAGTATACACTCGGTGAAAGCTACTCCATAGCAAATGGGATGACTAGAAATAGCAGTACTCATTTTGACATTTAAAACCACTTGCTGTAGAAGAAACTTGCCATATACCATAGACAAAGAACATAAACTCTGTCTTCTATAGCAGCTTCCATTTATAACAAGGTTGATGCTGGCTAACTTAGTGCAGGCGATGGACTCCCTCCATACTGAAGACCTGCATCTGAGTTTGACCTTTGATCATAAGAGATAGTCAATAATTCTGAGATGCAGTGTTGCCTTCTCTTGAGGATTCTGGAGGGAAAAGCAGCAACCATATTTACAACAGAGACTACCTAAAAGCTCAATAGCTGAAACCTACTGACAAATTATGGTGAGTCAGCTCCTTGCTATGTTTTCTACTGTGGGGGGGATATCAACACTGAAAAACAGAAGCAGCAGTGGTGGCAGATACAATGTAAAGTGGATGGGGAAGGAAGACTGAATGGCCACGCAATCTCCAGAGCTGAAAATGTGTCTCTCAAATGTTTTACAAAGATCATAATGTTTCTTTTTCCTGCCAGCTGCCTCCTAGAGTCCAGGAGAAACACAACCACATAAATAAAATGAGGATGAGCTCCTTTAGCACTTGTCTGAACAAAAGTTTATTCTAAAGAGAAAATACTAAGAATAGGATATGTCACTGAAAATAGAGTATTAACTGTGAGTCACTTGTTCCAAAGATATCCATTCCCAAGTACTTACTACAATAAACAAGTGAATGAAACATGCATAAGAAATACGTTTTAAAGAAGTGTCTACCTGTCACTGTTGTTTGCCTTTTACTGGCTGGAATAGAAACTGTCACTGTACAATTAACAATTCTTCATTTTAACTCAGAGGACTCAACCCATTTCTTCTCAATCCTCTCCCCTCATCCTATCAGGTATCTTTCTGAAGCAAGTGGGGAAGCTTGTCCTTCTTAATGGGTAACTCATCAACAAACTGCCTAGTTTCTCTCTTTCAGGTTTGCCTTGGAACTTGTACATCCGCAGCAGGTATGAACAACTCATTATAATGAAATACTCATTCCTGATAACATAACGCCACTTTGTCTCTTGTCTAAACATGCACTTCTTTGTCATGAATAGGTCTATCCACTTAAAGACCCTGTGCCTTTGTAATGACCATGATGCTCCACATTTGTCCTACTTTGCTATTTGCTCTCTGGGGATCATATAGCAGGAAGTAATGAGCTCAAGTATTGAAAAGTAACTTCTTAGAAATAAACTTATAACTAATTCTTAAACAACAGTGTGTAAGAGTCAAAGATACTAAAACGGAAATGAAGTTCAGTACCACCTTACTTATAGGATCAGTTAGAAGCAGTAACATCTTGGTAACTCTCCAGTCCTGTTGCACAGGAAGACTTTAAATAGGGAGAGGGAGGAGTCCTTAGAAGCAAACAGTTCCCCTGGACCTCACATCCCACCTGAATGGGAAACAGAGCAGGGGAAAGAGGCAGAGAAAGTGCTCTTCTCTGTTGTGAATGATTCTTTTAATGCTCTTGATGCAGTGGAAGGTTGTCTTAGAGTCTTCTTACCTTCCTCAATGCAGACAAGAATAAATGGATTGAACACCCTTTGCTGAACCCACCAAACTCCCTGAGAAGATTAAAGTACTTTTGATTTTTTTTTTTTTTTTTTTAAACCCCAACTCTTTGCCAAAGGAATTGGCAATTTAAAAACTGTAAACCTTGATCTAGCCCCAAAACACACAGATGGCAAAGCTGGATAGTTATTGTTGTATTTCACATTTTGCCATCTTTGTGTTTTTAACACTTACTAATGAGTCAACAAGTGGTGCTGTTGGAGGCAACTAGCAGATTTCTGGGGTCTTTCTTCACTAGCATGTTCCAGGTATTACACATGGTTTCAGAATTCTGAAGACATGAAATCACAAATTTTCTAAAAATATCTGTATTAGATAATCTATACTTTTCAGTTAATAGATTCTATAAAGAAAAGATTAAATCCAGCATATTTCTGATATTTTGATATAAGCTTGTGCACAGAAATATGTACACACAAAGACATACGCATGGCAGAAAACTTGAACTAGAAATCATCTGAAAAAGGTATTCACTTTGATATTCTAGCTCAGCAACAAGACAGTCTGTAAGGGAATATTTGGTATATTTCAGCAATGGATTTTTCTACTAGTACAGAAAGCAAGCTACCTGTAACGTCGTCGTCTTCTTTTATAAGGGGTTTAATAATCATTACACAATTGAAGCAGGATACCTATGCAAAGGTAGCTAACACCATATGCTCAACTTCACAAATGGAAAGAGCATTGCACAGAAATCTTGAAGATTCACCCAGGTTCACAAAAGTTTTCTCTCTGAAGTAGGGCTGAGAATACAACTCAGATATCCAGACTCCTTGCTCACAGTTCAAATTCTACATTTACACTCCTTTAAAAAGTGTCAGGTTTTATTTTTCCTCTATCATCCATAAACTTTTAAAATGCATTTGATTATAAAATTCTTGTACTGGTAGCTATTCTACAAGCACAGAACCAGCCACAACTCAGAGGCCAAGGAGGAGACAGGAATCGAGTAGATAATGATGCATGAATTATTTATTTCAAATTATTTTTATTGAGAATTTTGGAGAGTACTGGCAACTTCACACTGTATGTGTTGCAACTGAGCTTAGAGAAAAGAAGTTGCTGTCTCCTGGTCTTTCAAGAACAGTATTCTCATCAAGGTACCAGTTAATATTTAGTAATTCACTGTCCTGCTTAAATGGGTCAGATTTTCAAAGCTTCTTAGGCACCCTTCTCTCATCATTGATTGAAATCCAATCATCTTACCTGTCAATTCTGTGTAGAAATGTTCTCTAGCAGGCACATTGAATTATTTTCTGTGGTTGCAGACTTAAAACTCCCCACTTTTTTCCCCCCTTTGGCTCATTGTGAAACTGGGATCAATACTGTCCTTGTGCTAGTAATTTTTAATTGCCATCAGATACATGATGGTTTAGAGTTGCAGGAAATCAGTTTTGTTAATGCATTAGAATCTGTAAAGCTCTTTCCCTCCTGCTTGCTGATCAGAAGCAGCACTTCTTGAAACAGATTTAATCAGAAAACACTGAAACAGAAAGTTAAATATTGCCTCTATTATTTCCTAATGCCATCCTTCACAGAGTTAAGCAACCACTAAATGTTGATAATTTTCCTGATGTGACTCTTACTGCTTAAAGAGTCTATCCTGTTTAAAAATGTCATGCATGCTGCTATTCCTACAGTTTTATCATTTGTCAACAAATCAACTACCTGC
Source organism: Aramus guarauna (assembly GCA_013400195.1). NCBI lineage: Eukaryota > Metazoa > Chordata > Aves > Gruiformes > Aramidae > Aramus > Aramus guarauna. Next base: position 330,973 of record VXBL01005139.1, read on the forward strand.
TTAGCAGCCCTCATGAGGGATTTAAAATAGCCGCCATGAAAATCCTGTGCATTTACTATTTTTACAACAAACCTGATTGTCACCTATGATATTTCAAAGATCACTTCTCATATAGACATCATGCTGGAAATTAGATGCAGGGCTTTGCTTTCCATGGAACATTATGCAGAGGCACTCTGGCTAATAAATCTTTGTAGCTAATGCATTCCAGATGGAAGCCATGTCTCACAGATTTAACCTTCCTAAACCCTTCCAAAAATTCCTCCCATCAAAAGCTCTCTGAATGAGATATGTTTGATTGAAATAGGATCATCAATACATGACATCTAAGTAATAGTGCAGATGATTACTGCATGCAGAAAATTGTCGTTTCCCTTCACACAAAGATACCGTTTTTGCACAACCGTAGGGCGTGAAGATGGACCTTATGCATTTTACCAGATAGTTTAAATGATTTTCCTAAACTCTTAATGCTATTAACAGATACTATGAAGAAAACATCCACTTCTGTCCCTTTAACTTCTGTACATGCATAACAAACGCTGCTAAAAAGAGGGATCAAGTCTCTCACAGAAGCCACTAATTAACATCACTGTTTAATCATGTCACCATGTTTAGCCAGTCTACATCATTAGTTTATGTCAGACAGAAGCAGTGAAACATCTAAACACCTACATGTAGATCCTTACAAAATCAGTCATGTGAAGTGGTAAGGTCAGTGTTAGACAAGGTTGCAGCTACTCTCTACTATTTAAAAACCATTACGAATCACATTGCTAACAGACGAACACAGAATTATTTTAGAATCCTTAGCTTTTCTTGTAAGTTAATTTCTCAGAGACAACTCTCAAACGTAGAGCAATATTTTAATCTCACCTGTGAATCACGCAGAATAATCTGAAGATGTAGCCAGTTACCTATGTTTCACTATTGGCAGCATTCAAATGGCAGACTACCCTGCATTGCTTTTACTGTTGAACCTCTGAACTCTACAATCCTTGGTCTGAAGAAAGCAATTTATTAATCAAATCACAAAACAAAAGGATTCTAAATCTCAGCATCCGTGAACATCCATTATGTGAAAATCTAAGGAAATTGTTAGGAGTCCTAAACAAAATGGATATGGAAAATCTTCAGATAGCAAAGATTTTCTTCCTACGTACCAAACTTCTGTAAAAGTGAAATCTTGGAAGAATTTTGTGTAAACTAGTTACACTTCTTATACAAAAGCACTCCTGGTACGTGCAGTCACAGTACAAGCTTGGCTCACAAAAGTATGAGTGACAAGTACAGAAACAATTCTAAATCAGACTGTGTAATTATGTTCTTTATGTTAAACCTTTAAAATTCTTAAGAGCCCCTTTCTGATGTATGGTTCACTTTGATCCACAGGGTTGTAATCTTCCATTAGAAGTCGATCACACCCAAATGTCATTTGCAAGCTTTCAGATGAGAGTGTAACAATAGACCCCTAACTGCGGAGACGGAGAAGAGATCAAGCACACTTCAACTGGGAAAGCAGCAGGAGTTTTGCACACAGGCAGACAGACACCTGGGCAAGGTTAGCTGTGCTGTGGCACCGTACCACTTCATTCAAAAGGAACCTGCTATACTTATGTGTTTGAAAGATAATAAGCAACCACAATGCTGAAGATCATTTCGTTTAGTTAGTGTCCTCGACCAAAGGAGAAAGTCAATGTTGGATACATATTTTTATATCAAGGAACTACGCCTACCTGAACTTAATAAGAAGCAGAGGGGAAACTTAATAGGAAGTGGAATACATTTCCTTTTATTGAAGGCAAGTGCTTCTTACTGCCTTAGTCAGACATAATGTCACTCTGCAGAATGTGACTCGTCTTTTTACTTATTCTATCAATCTGAGTCAGCTTCAGCGAAATGGTGCTTCAAAAAGGCAGCAAAAAGAAAGCGTTTGCCTGCTTTTGGAGAGGCTCCTTTCAAATGAGATTAGAAAGTTTGGGCCATTTTTTCATGTCTAATCCTATTATGCTCCTTAATGAACTCAGTTTGCCTCAGTGGTTAAAATAAAAGCTAGTGGTTGTGTCCTAAAAAGCACAGATCCTTCTTCAGAAGAATATATTAAACTGTACAGCTCAATATTACACATCTGTACCATCCAAAGGAGCATTTTCTCAGATATGCTGCTGACTGCACTGTACGGCACAAGTATGGAACAGTTTTAATTGAATGAGAAGACATTAAATGAATATAGGTCTTTGCTACACCTTAGGCCAAACTGAGGGGGTAAAGGGATAACATTGTTATTAAGATAAGACAAGCAGAGTTTTAGATAAAACTCTGGAAGAGTAAGTCCTGCAAAAAAACCCCACCTCAAAACTATAGATACTAAGCTTGCACTCACAAAAGACCTTTACTTTCGTGACATCAAAGCTTCAAGTGGCCTTGAAATATGTACTATACTGAAATTTGGTCTGGAATGCAGTTCATTTTCATCAGCATGTCAGCCCTCTCGCAACAAAAACATTTTTAACTCCAAGCATCTCAGTCATAATCATGGGGTCAAATATACTGCACTCTACAGCAGTTTACAAAAATGGTAGAAATAGCAAAGAGTACAGTTATGGCAATAGACGGAGATGGGAAACTATTCTAAAAGTTTCCCTTGCATCAGGAAAATTCTAATTCTAAAATACTAATTCTTCTCTTCAACATAGACAACCAGATTTTCACTAATCATTACTTAACAAGTGACTCCATACTGGTAGGATGTCATATAACACACAGCAATTTTACGCATTTTGCTACAAAACAGAAAAAGGCTGATGACATGGGAAAAGGAATTGTGCTTATTGGCCCTTTTACTGAAGAGCCAAGTAGAACAAGTGGCTCCATCTAATGAATACCTTTGATACAGAAAAAGGTTGAGAAAATCTTTGTATGAAACTAGACATGAAGGCTAGCTGGACCTCTTGACTATTTCAGGAGTGCTTAGGAATTTATCATCATAGCATCTAGGTGGCTAGAATTTGATAGAGAAGGGACAGATCACACATTGCAAGCTCCACATTCCCATGAATTGCTAAGCATTTGCTGAAACAACAGGGACCCAAGATCTAAGCAGAACTAGTTTTGTATGAAGAAGGAAACAGATTGCCCCAAGTAGGGGTTTCCTTCTGATTTTTTTTTTCTTTCTTTCTTTTCTTCACCTTCTGTCATGGAAGTCAGAAAGTTGTAGAAGTCTTCCCTCTAAAGAGGATCAGGATGAGGACCTTTCCTTCATGGAGATGGTGCTGGGGCGGGGGGAGGTCTGTGTTAAAACAACATGGTTGAGCTTTATTTTATATTAAATTTCACACACTTGTAATTTAGGTCAAGTTGTTTCGTAGCTTCTTTGCATGCTCTGTCTGTGATAGTCAAGTTGAAATATTGTTACCTCACAAATAGCATCTTTCTGTGTACTTAAAACCTCAGGCGTAGATTTTCTAGATTTCTTTCTCTTTAGGAATAGCATACAGACCATAGAAATCAGTAACACTTTGGAAACATGCTGTGAAACACACTCTTTTATGTTCTGCCAAATAACCACATGAAGAATCATGGCCATCGTCATCATTATCATTTTGGTTTAAATTAGTTTCTCTCAAAATCTGTATGTTGTACAATGTTTAGGTTCCAAGTCACATGGTTCCTTGATCATCTCCCTTTTGAAAGTCCATTGTTTTCATGCTAGGAAGAAAGAGAAGTTTACAATGACAGGAGTGGTTCTCCTGGGAGAGTAAGGAAAAAGTGTCTAGGGAACTCCTGGACAATCTCTGCTGTTCTGATGGACAGGCAACCATATCAAACAATCCTACTCACAGAGATATTGCTAAGACTACTTTTACACCAGTTACAGAGAGATTCAGCAGCTATATGCACAAACATCTCCGAAACTTAAAAGAGGGCATCAGAAAGGAAGGGACCATTGCCTAAAATCAGAAGGACCTTTAAGAAGATTATCTGTCCTCTTTCAAAGCAGATTTCCAAGATTTAAGTTGCAAGAAGGGAATGAAGCACACAACGTGATAATGTACATACATCACACGAAATGTGATGATATATATGTACAAACTCTGTGAAACTATATTTAGATTATAGGAGAAATTCCTTGTCTCTGCCTGAAGCTCTCATCAGTTCATTAATAATCACATTTTTTAAAGATCTCATACTGTTCGCTACTGAATATCCTTCCAGCTAGTTTGATGCCTAAATGCAAACAGAGTTTTTACAAAAAATTACTTCACTCTACTAAAACTTTTAGGCTGATAAATGAGAAAGGTACTCTAATGTAAGAAAAACCACCAAGTCAGGCCGTATGCCTGTCTAATCCTTTACCGTTTCCATGACAGTGGGGAAAAGCAGACGCACCGGGAATGTGGTATAGTTAGTTAGTTACACATTCTCTGAATACTCGTCCAACAATCTGTGGCTCAAGTATTTCCTGAGTCAGACATGGTTTCTATGCTCTTTGAAAAGAGCCAGCATCATCAGCAAGGAATTGCTAAAATGTAAAAAATAGCATTGGAAATCCATTTATTCTCAATTAGCTGGTGCAGGAACAATGCCAGAATTGTTAAATCATAGTTTTTCCAGCTCCTGGCTGCCTCACAGTTACCCTAACAGTCACACTCCTGATGAAGTTGACTATATTAAAAAAAAAAAATTGCCTAATCTTCTTGCTTCTGTTCTGGATGGAGGATACGGAACAACAACAAAATCAATAAACTTTAACTCCCTGTCCTTCTCTCTGTGAGCAAGATGGACTGCCAGCTTCCTTGCTCACACACCCTGACTGGTGTAATGTGAGGTCGCTATCCAGATTAGTTCTCTCATTTATCGTCTTTCAGTTGGAATCTCTCTGCTGCCAATAAATAAGTGAGAACTTCTAGGATAACATGGATCACACTTGCTCTTCCTGTGAGAGCAGGCACTCAGAAAGGCAAAGCACAGCAGTCACGGTGCTGATTTATTTATTTAGGTATTTTGATCGCTGACCTTTGTTCTCTTAGTACTCGCCATATTCAGAACAGACTTCTTCCTTTGTAGAGATGGGCTGGCAGTGGTGTTTACCTGATGAAGGATCTAAAAGCAGACTCACATGGACTGTAATTTCCACAAAACAATCTGTGATATGCTAGTGCTTGAAGCAGAACTTGGGGAAAAAAAGCGATTAGTGAGGCGTAAAAGTGCAATTAAGACTGAATGAATGGGAGTTCTTTCTCCTAGGCCTTGCCAGACTACAGCACACTTCTTACTGCAGTCTAATATTTATTTTCCCTTTAAAATGTTTTAATGCATGTATCAATTCAATAATCACCTATAAGGTATGTTACAAAAAAATTGCAATTACACGATTCAAAATAACAGAGTATCTTCTATGTGAGATAAGACTGAATACATCAGATCTCTTGAACTTTGAAAAAAATGATGACGTGGGAACAAGGTAGGACTGTACAAAATCACAAGAGGTCTGGAGAAGGTAAGGGTGAGCAGGCATGTTCCTTGTTTCCTCCTTGTACTGCCTCTCTCCTCCATACCTGCCCCCCTCCCCCCCCCAAATTCTTGGAGGCAACCAGTGAAGTCAAATGAAAGCAGATTTAAACAAAAGGAAGTATTTTTTCCATGTAGTGCACAGTTATAATCACTCATTTCCATGTGAGATGGAGAGGCCAAAGTCCTAGACAAATTTGAAAGCAATTCTTAAACTCAACAAAGAGAAATTAAAAAACCCACAAAAGTATGGGTACCCTGTTTGGCTCAGAAAATCCTTAAAGTGCAGATAGACAAAGCCAGGAAGAAAATACTATTAAATGCTTGCCTTACTCTAATATTTTTCTCCATGTGGCCACTGCCAAAGATGGAACACTACGGTAGGTGGATCTTTTGTCTTACCTGGTAGGACCACTCTGCCTTGTCACAAATTTGGACCCTCAGTAGCTCTGTGTGAGGCAAAGATGACTGGGTCTGGATACAAAAGGTTATACATGCAGTTCACACGTATCAGAAACTGATCATAATTGGAGTACTTGTTAACCCTGTGGGGGAATTTATATGCTAATTCCCCACAGTTAATTTAAAGATTAAAGGAAACATCCTACATGGTGTACCTTATTGCTCATTTAAACTTCTTTATTTATACAAACATATACTATTACACAGAAACCATTGTGCTGTAGTATGCTATGACATGTTTTGTTTGACTACTGTAACTTGGCATTCAGTTTCTGATGGATGGAGAATTCCTTTTTAACTTGTTTAATATTAAATTTTCTGGTTGTAAGAAAATGGATGATTTGAAGCTCATGCTTGCCCACATCTAAATAAAATAATTAAATTATTGTCTGCATTTCACTACTCCTAGAACTCATGAAATGTGTACTGCAAGAGAGAGTGCAGTTCTGATGATACAGGGAAAAGAAGAGAAGAAAGAAAAAGAAAAGGAAGTCAGCGTGAGATCCTGTGATCTGCATTAGAAAGTAGGAAACATGGATATTACCTCTGGATTCTGTCCCTGGTTTACCGGACTAGAAGTCCCAAGAAGCAGCAGTACAATCACAGCCTTTAATCCAAAGCCAGTTGAGGTCAATGGGAGTATTTTCATTAATTTCAATGGGTTTGGATCAGACCCTTAAGCCTTGTGAAGTAACTGCTTCTAATGTCACTCAACATCAACTCTCTGACCGCTCTAGGAGCCACACTGGCAAATTCATAATGAAATCCACTCTCATTTCTTAACTGAAGATATATTACTGTAATGCTTGTAATATTGTTGGCAGGTAAAAGGCACTAGGCAGTAGTAGTAGTGTGTGCATGTTTAGAACTGCTAACCAAAAGCAGAAACAGCCGCAGTGAAAACATCTTCTACCGAAAAATCATGAAAGAAGAATGGTGCATTTGTACATTATTTGACTCATTTGGCAGTTAACCAACCAACTTGGCAAGGAGGATTCTCCTTTAATTTTAGATACGAATGACTGAAATACACAAAGGCATCAACTGCAAAAAACCCCCAACCCAAGCTTCAATCAAAAAAAAAAATATTATATGTAATGTGATTGCTGTAAAACACTATTTTAAAATCTTTTCTAATTTGAGATACGTTGAGGCTGCCATTGCAAGCTGGCTGCAGTGACTTAGGAGAATTTAGTTGGTGATCTAAGTCAGCTTTGCAGCAGACAAACAGATCATTAAATCCAACAACATGGCTAGTATTCTTTCATCACTGGAAGTGTTTATTCCAGGCAGCAATATACTGTGTTTTGCAAGAGCTTAGATTACCAGGTTGAGTGTGCAATAGAAAATTTTAGAAACTAGATTCCAATTTGCAGGTTCATGGACTTCTGTTATTTTTAATGTATGCTATATAAAGTAAAATTTGAAAGTATGATCACTTCATAGTCTGAAGAATTTGTTAAATTTGTCAAGTTAAGGATATATTTGGAACTTGTTTCTGGTGGACATGAAGAAGCAGAGAAGACAGTTATTTCAACTTCTCTGTAAAAATCCCACATTACATATTGAACTGCTCCCAATCTGGTCATTTCTGGCCCTTAATTATTACTATCAGCTGTCTCTGGCCACAATTTGAGTCACATTGACATCTTCTGGAAAGAAAAAGAGAGCACGAAATCTTGCAGTAACTTTATGTTCCTAATGAGAAGTCGGGGCCTAGACACACTACATTCAGGTGTTCAGTCCATGCTTACAGGCCTATTGCAGCACTACTCAAGACTTCGTCTCCTTTTACATGCTCAGTTTACTGCTGATGTTAGAAACAGCTCAAGTACTTTTTGATGCTACTCTGCCAGTATGTAACAAAGACAGCACTCCCTGCTAGGTCAGAAGAGGAAAAAAAAAAAGTTTTAAAACATACAGTATGACACTCCTGGAAATGGTGCAATTTAGATACATCAGCAAGTCTTGCCAAAATTCAAAGTACTTATTTTCTGAAGCAAACAAACAAACAGAAAACTAGAAATCTACTTTCCAAACTAATAAGGAATGATTTAGTGAAGCTACTAATTTATTACTTAAGTAAATTACCATTTTGTTTAACTCTATTATTATATATATTTATTTATTTTTCTGCAGTATTTGCACATTGCTTATAATGAAATCTACACCCCTACTAATAATATCACCATGTGGCAACAAAGAACATATTAAAGCTAATTTTGAATCGCAGAGAAGAATAGCAAAGATTTAAACCATTTAAGACAGTCCATGCAATATAGAAAAGAACAGTACAGAATATCCATGCTGTATTTCATGCATAACTCTCATTCTGTTTTCTAAATCAATTATTTATCCTTGGAAATATTGATTTCTTAAATCATCTATAATACAAATTTAGCAAAAATTATATGTTTCACAATATTCTGACGTTCTTCAGAACTTCAAAACATTTTATTTTAAATGAGTTATACTGCAAGCATAAGAAAACAAAGCAACCTTTGCAATGTTGTATTCCAAATGGCTTATACTTTCTTCAATGACAAAGAAACTTCTGAGTAATAGTAAATCTATCCTATCTATCTCTATATATAGGTTTATCTGTGGTGCATATGTGCACATCCACACAATACTATATATCAAGCCAGGCTGTCCAGCAGAGGGCTCCTTTGAAACAGAATGTGAAAAAGCAGGCAAACTCTTTCAATGTATAGACAATATGGAAATTACACAGGCAGTATGTATGCTAAGGCCCATAAATTATTTTAGCAAATCACCAACATACAATTGGTGCACTGATGTAATAATTTTGAGTCCTTTTTAAAGAATGAAATGCTTTCATGAAGGCCATTGGATAAAAACACGGGAAACAAATTTTCTTTAAAAAACACTCTAATCTTCACATTTTCCTTCATTAAGACAACGTATACCTATTAATAATCAGTCTAACTGCATTTTTATTTTCAGTAAAAATCTGTAAAAAGCAACATGTAGAATCTGAAGAAACCCTACTTAATTATTGATCAGCAACTTATGTACACAGTACTAAACCCAGAGAGAAATGGCATTTAACAACTTTTTTTCTGTTTTTCTTTCATGAAAAATACAGAAACAGAGAATTGGAAGGCAGCACAGATCACATATTTGCTTCTGCCCCATACAGCCATATTTTAGAATCCACTCACAATCAACTCCCATTTTTTGATAATTTACTGATAGTGCTAGTCTGCAAAAATATTTTGATTTGTCTTCCAGAAATATAAAATGCTACTGCGACATTAGGAGTAGTCTGCATATTGTTTTGCAGTTTCTATTTTGTCATTTCTGCTCACTTTAACTTATTCCTCAGGCATTCCCAAGAAATATAACAACATTTTCAGTTCTAAGGAATGCACAAGAAGCCACTGGAAAGAGTAAGTTAATCTATTCTTTCATATTAATAAAAGATTAAAGTACCAGTATCTCAATAGTTAACGAATTTATACAATCTATTTCTTCTCGGTTTCTAGATGCCTGCAATTTTTTTTCCCAAACTTGGCAGTGATACATGAAAAAAAATACAAAGAGAAAGAAATGAGTCTGAAGTCAGTTATGCTTCCCAAGTCCCATCAGGTAATCAAAATATTCAAGTGCTAAAGAAGGTCAAATGTCAATGAACCTTAAAAATACAAGCTATTTTCTATTTCTTACGTTGTATAACATTTTCATTTTTCCAGAAGTTCCATCACATATATGCCTACAGGGGAATAGGGGCAGGATTATAAGGAAGATCCTAAAGAGGATCCATATACATGCTACAGCTGAATATGCCTCCCATTCCACTCAGCTACCGTATCCATTAGAAATACAAAAGAGGAGTCAAAACACAGCATGACTCTCTTTTCTTTTAAATATGTGCTGATACAATTGATTCTGCTTGTCTCGCTGTGAGTGACCAAAATTTCCCATGACTGTGATGATACAGGCTCAGGACCCAGAAGTGTCCTCCGTGGAGAATTCCAAAAAGCCACTTGAGAAAATTCTGTATCACTTATGCACACAAGTCATTATAAAAGAATATATATAACTAAGGACCATGAGCAACCTTGTACAGAGCTTACTGCATGAAGCAGACAGAATGTGGGTGAATACTGTGCAGATCCATATCTTCTGGAGTCACAGAACTTAGAAATGGAAAACTTTCTTATCCATGTTGCTGCTGCTGAATGGCTAATAGGACTGAAGAGGTTGCTACTTGGCTCTTGAGAAACCAGTTGGGGAGGGGGGAATTTGGCCACCCTGCTTATCTCTATGTATTCAGTCCTGCAGGATTTTGACCCGTGCACATTCCTGCATTACAGACCTCACCCGTTATCATCTGTGCCCCTTGCCAGCCCTGCCCCACCCAGCCATAGCCAAAGCTGGAGCTGGGCTTTCAACAGGATATAATTTTGTAAATCTTAGAAAATTGTAGTATGGGCTTCAGACAAATAAGTGAAAATGAAAGAACGTGGAAAGTAAACTTTTATCTTTACTACAGACTTATAAATTGCATAAACATGCTATATTTTCTTCCATATGAATATCACATTCTGGTATTTATGTTGCAACTAGCCAGACAACATTTGCTAATAACAGCTACTTTTAATACAGCATATCAAACTGCTTAACCCCTTGGCTTGCCGGGCAGTTTAGAAGCTCCTACTGTGATGTTTTTGTTCTCACATATGCGCCAGTAAAGGCTGTCACGCTCCTCATTAAATAAACAGACATACATGCCAATTAATAATTTAATTTACAGGGAGAATCTTGACATAGAGCTAGGAGGTGAATTGCTAGCACCTCCTGAATTGTCTCATCTTATAATAGCAAACAATCAGGTTTTAGTCCCACCTCCAAAGTTATGCCACTGTAATGACATCAGAATGTTGGCAAATCGTTAGTTCTGTATTTTACTGTGATAGTTGTCCATTACTATGTACAGTCATATAAATAAAGGCATGAGCTTTAAAATAAAGCCATACCTTTCAATTTTGTAGGTATCCCATTTTTTTATGGTTCCAATATTTGGCAGGATTATGTTTGACATCTGTATTTGAAGCAGATTTATAGCTTTTTTTATTTGGATGAATATAATTGTTTTAATATTCCAAATACATTACTGTTACTATTTTGAAAAGCATTTTTCCCTTTTAAATATTCACCTGAATATGTAAATATGCTTGTATTTTTCTGTTCTTTTCTAGCAGCATAGAACATTTCTGACATTTGGTTTGGGAAGAGTCCCTTGAAATTCAAACAGTGATTTAGGAAGGGACAGGTATCTCTTCTTGACGCAAACAGTTGGCTAACAACATCAAAATTATTTCTCCATGAGGAGCAGATACACAAATGGTTTTAATGGAAATATTTGGATCATTTCTGCACTTCTAATTTAGGCATAACATTGCCACATGTCCCTGCATAACATTCCTGTTATCTTGCCTTTCTCATCTCCTCAAGCAGAACTTTGTCAAGGCTCCCATCACCATGTGTCTCGACTTCTGCCATCCCTTTTTCTACCATCCTGCAAACAACATCTACCTTGTCTATTTATACAAAAATAGTATTAAAATTATGCATTTCCTGGGTCAGTACCCTGCAACGTTATGACTACTGCCATTTTATCTCTGTTACCATTTTCTTACTAAATTGGGCACAAGGTACTTTTCCAGGTACTATCTTGCCTATTTGCTCTCTTTCTTCATATAGGAATGTTGATCTTCTGCTCCTGTTCCACAAATCATAGCACTTTTGATACATCAAAATTATCCAAGTAAAACTTTATGCAATTTTACTTGCTGCACTTAATGCAAAACAGCTTTCCCCTAGCACCCACAATACCATCTTCCGTCTTTATTTCAAATCCCTATTTGAAAGTGTCCACTATTAATGAAGTTACAATAAAGTCCACAACAGATGGGAAAGTGGAATGTTTCACTGAAATCTAAAGAGAAGTGATTTCTGCAATAAACATTTCTGCTTACAATCGTTTAGAGGAGATGGCCTTCTCAAGAAATTTTAGGGATTAGTCCTATTAAACTTATAGACCACTGATGAAATAGTTGGCTGTGAGTGTATGATTTCAAGCAGTACATTTCTTATCTTTGTGGAAATTCTGTATTAACAAAAGAGATATAAATTTGCAATGCTACTGCATTCCTTTTCCTCTCCTCTTTTTTTTTTTTTTTTCTCTCTGGTGGAAAGAAATAATTTCAAATCTTGTATCCACAAAAGAGAATGACACCTTTTGATTTAACATCATCTTTTCATTTACAAGGTCTGCACATTTGGCTTCTCTAACAGGGACTGTATTGATAGCATTGTGCTGGTTTTGGCTGGCATAGAGTTAATTTTCTTCATAGTAGCTAGTATGGGGCTGTTTTGGATTTGTGCTGAAAACAGTGTTGATATCACAGAGATGTTTTTGTTATTGTTGAGCAGTGCTTACACAGAGCCAAGCCCTTTCCTGCTTCTCACCCCACCCCACCAGTGAATAGGCTGGGGGTGCACAAGGAGTTGGGAGAGGACACAGATGGGACAGCTGACCCCAACTGACCAAAGGGATATTCCGTACCGTATGATGTCATGCTCAGCATATAAAGCTGGGGGAAGAAGGAGGAAGGGAAGGACGTTTGGAGTGATGGCATTTGTCTTCCCAAGAACCGTTATGAGTGACGGAGCCCTGCTTTCCTGGAGATGGCTGAACACCTGCCTGCCGACAGGAAGCAGTGAATGAATTCCTTGTTTTGCTTTGCCTGCACATGTGGCTTCTGCTTTACCTATTAAACTGTCTTTTCTCAACCCACAAGTTTTCTCACTTTCACCCTTCCAATTCTCTCCCCCATCCCAGTGGTGGGGAACGAGTGAGTGGCTGCGTGGTGCTCAGTTGCTGTCTGAGGTAAAACCACAACAAGCATAAAACTTCTTAACAAAAAAATCTAGAAAAGCATCTTTGAATCAGTTGCCTTTTCTGTCCTAATGTTCTCTTCGTTATCTTTAATTACAGGCAAGCAGCAAGGCTTCTAGTTCAAAAAGCAAGGAAATAATAGGACATTTACCATAGGCATATTCCTGTCCCCTTTCTCTAGTTCTTGATGCTACTGTCACTTATAGGAGATTCACATCATGAAATGCTCCTAATGTCCCTCCCTTTCTGGATTCTCTCTCCGTACTAGCACTCCCATTGTTGCCCCTATCAAAACTAGCAACTGCTATAATTTTACAGTGAGATCAGCTAGTGTAGGAATGAAGCTTAAGGATATATCAGTATCAACACGTACCCACTTAGTGTATTTAAGAAAGTGCCCATGTTGAATTTAGAAGTATTTTTTTAATACAGAAGAAAATGGACTCCTAGTGTGTTAACTTTCTAAAGCACATCTAGGATAATCAAGAGAACGGAACAAGAAAAAAAAAAAAGAAGCTTGATTTTAAAAATTTCCATAGCATATAATCCTTTAATAAAGAGCACGACAAAAGCTAGAGACATCCACAAGTTCCAGAGATAATATAAATGTTATTTTAAATACCAAACTCTGCCCTCAATTACATCCAAGCAAAATCAGATCAGATTCTAGTTGCGGGTAAGCACTGCATGTTGCCCATTGCAAAAGCAATTCCCTTCTCTTTCCGTGAGCTGTTTAGTTTTGTTATGAAGAAGTGAAGTTAGAGGAGAGAAGCACTATTTGCTCATTTTCTGTATAGAGTCTGATTTTACCAACAAAGTAATGTAACATGGAAGCGCGATTATTTAAACCAGCACTTCACTACACAGAGGGCTGTTCAATGCACTGCTCTTGCCAGGCTTGTCACAATGACTGACATTTTCTAATATTGAACTGGAAATAATATGGATATTTAATACTGCAGAGTTTACATCAAGTAGAAGAAAAGTGCTATTGTTTATCAGCAATGTACTTCTGATGGCATATATCTATATAGACATAATTATTGCTGTGATGAAACATGATTATTGAATAATGGAATAAACACATCTGTACAATATTTGCAATGTTTCATATCAGGTGATTTAAAAATCTTGTAAAGCCCTATTCTTAACCATTTTCTCTGCTTTCCACTTGAATTTTGACTAAAATTTACCTTTTAGATCTGTTATGCCACTCATGAATTTTTTACAATATCCATCTGTGCATTGCAATCTCTATTCTCCATGGCTCCACATTGTTTTGGCTAACTAACAGGCCCATATGTTGCCTTAATGTATTTCTGCACAATGTTTGTGCTTTTGGAAAAGAAAAAAAAAAAAAAACCACAGGGAAAAACCACAGGCCTAAATAAGCTATAAGGAGCATCCACATACAGTTAGACTGTCTTTACTGAGTCTGGAGACATTATGATTCTGCTGCGACAAGCAGCATTTGTCTTCATTTTGTCTGACTGTCCTCATGTGTTATTATTAGTGGCTGTCAGGCAGCAGCAGAAAAAAAAATAGCATCACTTGACTAAGAAGTTGAATGCATAAATGCAATAAGTACACATTGGTAGCTGAGGAGAGGATGTCTGTTAAGATGGTCTAGATGCAAAAACCCTCCTATAATTACATTTAAAAGGGAAAAAAAACACATATCTGGCAAAACATAAGCATCCCTCCTTCCTTCTGCTTGCATAGCTAAATTAGGAACTAATTATAAATACAACTTAGCAGCATCTGAAGAAGTTGCTTTGAGAATGTCCTTTCAGAATGTCAGTTTAGTTTAATAGCAAGAAAACAAATATGTTGGAACATTCACATCCAGTCATGTTTTTCTGATAACGTTGATAAATATGAACATTTTAAAGATGAGTTCCTTATCATACAGAAGTCCACACTGAAATGTATTTAGCACTTTTAAAGCCCAGTGCTCAAAACATAGTCTCTGGTTCTAAGGTGCTCCAAATGAAGTTTCTGTATCATAAATTTTTCAGTTGTAACATTCAGTAAGTAATAATAATAAATAGAAATCTTTCATACAGCATAAAATAGTACATCCAGGAATTTATGCAGTAAGAAGGAGAAACCATATGCTTTCAACCTGAGATATGTACAGACTGTTTAAAAGCAGATATAAGTTTACGATATTCTTAGCTTTAAAGTGATAAATTATTTCTCCGAGTACATATATTTTGAAAATACACACACCGAAAAGGTTTGCAGACTGTCGTCTTTATAAGACAGCCAATACAAAATTCATCTGTGGAGTCCCATAACAAACCGATTTCCCATGAAACTTATTTCATAATTACATTACTTCATAACAACTTATTTAGCTAAACTTATTTCATTGAAGGATTAATAATCAACTGAGTGCCACTATGAAGAACATTTTGCCTTTGGCAATAAAAAAACACCCAAAAAACAATCAATGGTGAAATGTGGGTTCTGCTGCAGTCAAAGGCAAAATTTCCATTTACTTCAACGGACGTATTGCTATTGCAAGGAAGTAAGCAAGCAAGTTATATTGGGAATCAAAATGAAATAATGTGCAGCAGGTAGTACTGACAACAGTTTCCCGTGAGCAGCCTTCAATGACACACAGAGCTACCAGGAATTTTGCCAGTAACTAAAAGATCTAGTGGCACATCACCATTCATATTAGCTAGGAAAAAGTGCTCAGCACTCACTGCTGCTCCTGTTTGTCTGTGTTTATTCTAGGTCTGTGGATAAATACCAAGTTCCAATTTCCAAAATTAACCTTCACTTTTAGCTGTTTTCATTTGGAAGCCTTCTCCTATTTTTCTCCTTTAAAATTTCACAGTCTAGTAGATCCAGAGGTGTGAGTTGAAAGGGGAGCTCTAGCTTACAGTTTTGCCATCAGTGGTTCAAATCACTGGATTTTCTAATCTTGGTCAGATTTTATACAACGTTCAAAGTGATAGCAACTCACTGCCTTTCACTTATGCATGTTACAAAAGCTGTTCACCTTCACAAAGTACATCTGCTAAATGAAAATACACCGGAAAACTGATGCAGCCAGACACTGAATGATTTGCTCAGGAAACACAAGAAATCTGACACGAAGGCAAAAAGAACAGTCCAAATTCCTGAACCCCGATCCAGTTTTCTAAGCACGCATTGGTGGGACATCACACACGCTGAACAGTTAGGTATAAGCTTAACTTTATGAATCAGGAACTGTGAACACATCGTCACAGCTTTTTCTCCTATTAGCCCCACAAATCCCAAAGCTGGGACAGAAGAAAAGGGAAAGGAGGCAAAACTGGGATGGGCTGGGTAGCACTTCAGCCTATTTTCAGCAGAATGATGAAATTATTTCCAAAAGTAAAATATATGTGATTGCTGTCAATTCAGTACTGAGACAGATAATACCATGACCCACATATTCTGTGCTTTAGCTGTGCTGACAAAACTTTTATTTAACTTAAAGAAGGAAAAAAGTTTCAACAAATAAATGAGAAACAGCCGTGGAACCCTGCATGGCCATATTTACAGAGTTATTTTTCTGAACCACACTGAGGTAATTGCACAAGATTATACTACACAGAGACATAAAACTGTATCCAATCTTTAACAGAAGCAGCCTCTTTGTGCCATGTACAGGAGAGAGGAACAATCACTTTCATATTTCCTATTCACAGAAATGCCCTTGTGTTCTTTGTTTTTCCTTCCTGATATCACAAAAAACACTACTGAACTGTACTCAAGAGAAAGACTAAAGCAGAGTTAAAAACGAAGAAGAAAGTGGTTTGTCATTTTTGGGCAAGGATAGTTAAAAGGAAAAAATATATTTAAACTGATAGAAAAGCTGAGGAAGTGGAAAGAAGTAAAAATTAAATTAATCTCCACCCAACAATTAAGAACTCCCTGTATTAGCATCACACATAGAACTTGATTAAAATTAAAGTGAAACTAAGAATACTCTCACTAAGAACTCCGTTTTCATTATGTTGGCCATGCAGCGTAAGACATCAAGACTCAAACTGCATTTCAAATTCCTAAAGACTGGATAGCATAGAGGCATATTCATTCTTCTGGGTTTCTCCTGTGTCAGGCAATCCCCTGCTTCAGTTCCTTCTGGAATATGTTTGGATGAGTCAAGTGGGTTCAGCCTTTCCTTGGCCACATGTGGTATAACTGGTACACTTCTGTCAATTAAAAGGCCTGTGCCCTTATTCTCCAGGACATAAACAGCTTCGTTCTGTGTTCTTGCATACAATTTTATTGTGAGTTTATGGGCTTTTCAGACTTAGTTCATCCCTTAATAATTCAGTAGCTGTTCCCAATTAATTGCATGCTCAGGCATTGTTATTTCTGATCAAGGGGGTGTTATTCCTGTAAGGTTTGAAAGTTGGGTTTCACCCACTCTTGTTCTAGAATAAAAGCATGCACACATGGAGACAATCAGGAGCAACTAATATGGAACATATCCATGTACAGACAAGCAATATAATATCACAGCATAAAAAGAAAGCTCTTTCTGCAACATTTAGGGCTGCATCACAATACTTAGCTGCTCCATAGCAAGTACAGATGGGAAACCTGTATGAATTTGGTCACATTTGTTATATTTTAATAACAGAAAATAGTTTGCAGGAATGTATATCTTATAATAATTTTTTAATTGCTCAGACTTGAAGAGTCTTCTGAAACGAATAGAAGCAGTAATGGATTAGTAAGTTTATGAATATGCAAGAACATGTTACTGCCTTTTTTTTTAAACTTTCTCCATGTTGATGCTTGCCTGCAACAGTAGCAGAAAAAGGGACTTGCTCTTCACAACTTGATCTGTTCTCCAGTCAATTAACATATGAACTACACACCAAAGCACTTTAAAATATTTGATGTTATTTAAGCTATTTTGTTCTTTTTTCTAGCAATGGTGGATTTTGTCTTAAATCTCACTCAGATTAGAGTGCAGAAATATGCGGCTTCACCTTTCAGTGCACTCCAAGAGGATACAGTCTTCAACCCCCACCCCTCTCATTTCCAGGAGACTTTGCAATGGACTCTTGTATCACAGTCAAACATGTTCTTTTCTGAAGGGAGCGCTCAGCATTTCAAGCTAAACCAGAGAGCAGCTCTAATATTTCATTCTTCCATACTGCAGGAGAGGTTGCACTTACTGTCTGACAGAGTACGATACTTCTCAAACTCCTCAATCAGTTAAGTATTGCGTATTAGAAATCTTACACTCTTCTTGTGAAGAGCTGGAAAGAAATCTCAATAACGTAACCCTGTAAGAGTCTTTGGATTTTTTTTTTATCATCTGCATGATTTATTTTACTCACTGAGAAGGGCAATGAGCATTGAAAAATTTAAGGCACTTTTACATTAATTACTAATTCACGGATATTCTTAAGTTCTTTCCCATCAGTCTCCTGTCCTTCCCTCTAGTCTTACCTTCTTGGGTTTTTTGCTTGTTTGGTTGGGTTTTTTTCCCCCCAATTTTCTATACCCTTTCAAAATTGTACAGCTCAGCTTCCTTTGGAGTAACTAAGTATACTACTTCTGTAGTTTATACTACTTTCAAATGGATTCAGTACAAGTCACTTTTCATTATAATCTATACAATTTTTAAATACTTACAGAAGTTCTCTTCTCTTTTTACACTTTCAACATTGTGCCTTCACTATTCTTCATGACTGTTAAGAATTACCCAGATCTTTGAATTTTATAATTAGGCTGAGCATACAGAACAACATTCAGATGCCCTATGTGCTCCTAGTATTTTCTATTGGGTAGGTATTTCTGAAGGCTGAGAGATCTGGATGGGGGCTGAAAATCCAAGCCAAAGAGCCTCTGATGGCATCTGGGCCAAACATTATATCAGGCTCTCGTTATGTGATCACCACATCATAGCATTGGGTAGAGGCCACTCATAGATATGTTGGAGGAGAAAAGGAAGAAATTCTGGGGTAAGTCCTGTATAAAAGAAATTGTTGAACATTAAAGGTAGCTAAGACACTCCAGTGTTTGAAACTGCAAAATGTGAGGATCAGCTAGATGAAGTTTTCTAACATTCACCTTTCACCCAGCGCCACAGGAGCTAGTGAGGCAACATTTAAATTACAGGAAAGTTTCAGAAAGCTATGTCAACTTTGAGTGACAAATCATCATTTCAAGACTAAGCCTTAGTCAGTTGACATGTGGTCGGCTGAGAGGCCTCAGAAGAGACAAACTACCGTGGAAGGCTTCTAGGACTCCAGAAGGAAGTTGTAGATGGAGAGAACACAGTTCCCAATGCCTTGGAATTGACATTGGCTGACCATTTTACAGGGGTGTGAACACAAACAACAAAATCCCATATGTGCCAGCAAATGTGGCCAATGAAAAAGACTCACAAAGGCTGGAAATCTCCCTACAGGAATTACCACAAGCTATTTTTCAGTCACACAAATGTCAACTTATTTTCTAATTAAACCAAAGTCTGCATAAGCACAGAGAGTCACTCAAGTCAGAGCTCAAAAAAGTACTAAGCATAAATTCAGAAATACCTATGGTGAATTACATACCTTGCCACAAAATATAACGAGCAAAGCTATGGGCAATTGAGTTTTGTGAATGGCACAGGGCTGAGGACATGAGAAGCTTCATCCTGACATGATGAAACCTTCCAAGCACTAAACGTAAACGACCAAACAGGCACATAAACCCTTCCCTCCATCTTTTTCACTTTTTAGAACAAGTCTATATCCAAACTTGAAATGTAACAGAAACAAGTATATATGAGCTGAAATGCCATCAATTCTCAAAATTCATAGGCAACAGCAAACAAAACAAAACGCACTCCCTCAGTCCTGCACAAGAACTACTAGATATCTCATCTCGAAGCTCTTATTTTTGGCATGCATTGAAAACAGAGTTCCAGAGTGCAAATCTGAGACAATCATTTAATGAAGAAATATATGAGATTTAGCTGCTGATTTGGGGGGGATACTTTTAGAACAGATGAACATAGAGGTCACTTTGAATTAGAAAACAGATTAACGATTAAATATAGTACTAACAGTGACAAGTACACTTAGATGTCAGCTTATACGGATTTATTAAGAGCCATTGCCAAATAAATCCCCTAGACATTTCTAACAGTGTAGGATTATTATTCAGTTCCATTTTTGAGACTCTAGGTGTTCATTTTATTTACATAATGCATATGTGGAATAGTGTATTCATCTAAACTCAGCTGAGTACAGAGAGAAGGGATGCGCTCCTACAGTTGTGTGAGAACATCAGGTTATCGATAACTCAGAGACAACTGTCACTGTAGTATTTGACGAATAGACAGCCTGATCCAAGAAATTTACAGAAGCAAAGGTAATGATTTCTCTGTGTGTAAACTCTCTCTGTGCATAGTGTCACAGAGTAGTAGGTGAAGCAATGTAAAGAGGGGGAGAATCACAACCCTTTGTGAAATGTTTCAAGCAAACATTGAAGTATCAGGAATTTGAGCTGACTTGAGAGTCATGTAAATAGTGTCAGCTTATAAAAACAAGGTGATTCCCTGGATAGGAGAATACCCATATAGCATCAAAGCTCCCATGCGTATGTAAACATTCTGTGTAAATATTTGGTTGAAGGTTTCACTATAGTGAGCTTTTGCTGTCCCAGAGTGTGGGCGTTGTCTAGAAACCTGAGATGAGGAATGACATGATCTCATCTCCCATTACTTAGATAACTGCATTTGATGCATGCCTCAGGGAAATTGAAATGATCTTGGCAGAGGATAAAACAGAGGATTCAAATGTGCTCTTTAACTGATGATCTGGACTTTGAGAATGAAGTCCCATCTGATTTCAAATAGACTTCTAAATATCAGAGAGGAGTTGACAGAAATAAGAGAGTTCAAGCAACCACAGATGCAGTTAGTGTCAAGCTATTCAAGTTTGGTTTTAGGACTTTTATCAGTGGATTCTATTTGCTTGCAATTTAGAGGCTTCCACAGCTGAGGGTATGGGATTGTGTCATTTAGTGAGAGTTAGAAATCATTAAAAGAAACAGAGACATCAGTTTGGATTCTTTTTCTGGAGCATTTCACATGCATTCCACAGGCCCAAGGTAAGGCACAGCTCATAAAATTGTACAGCACATGATGTTCTTATCAAGGGGGATACATTTTGGAGACTACTTTCACTGCTCATGGTTTGCCAGAGAAGACAATCATGTCTTTCATATATAATAAGTCATATTTTTAGAAGATTGTCTAATCATCCTGATTTTGTTCTATAAGGTGAGACTGTTAAAAGGAGCACAGGGTGGCCTTTTGGTCAGACAATATAAGAGGTGTGCAGCAATTAACAGGCAGACAGCAGAATCAGGAACAGTGATTAAATTATAAAGAGTTTTTGTCCTAAGGTGTTTGATCCTCAATATATCTTTCAGGACTAAGCACGTGCCTAGGATTTGTAATCAAGTGGCTGATGTTCACACTCACTTTCAGTGTTCTGGCTTCAGTATTCTGGCTTCTGAAGACAGTAACCAATGCTGCCAACAATATGGGATCATCAGTTATTAAAACCAATTTAAGAAACTTGGGGCCAGCAACACAAATGGTTGAACCTGCCAAAAGATGGCTAGTCTCAGTGCAAAACACTACTTTGTTTCCATGATTATATTCAGAAGCTGCTTTAGCCTTTGTCATTAGCTCCAAAAGCAGCAGGGGGTAGAGTTCCACTCAAAGACTGCCAGAATAAGTGTCTATCCAATCTAAGGTCTAAATTGTGTTAAGAGTTGAAAAACCACTTCAGAAAAAGTGATTGAAAATTTAATCTTGACAGTATCAGGTTACTACAAATATGGTAGATAATACAAGCTGTTTTTATTAGAAAGCTTGACTGAAAATTGTTTAAAAACTGTATATGTTTGAAACCTAGAACATCAATATTCCCTAGTACCTAACTAGAGCCACGTTTCTGCTGATAGCCTCTACAGTAATAAGAAAGAGCAAACTAGCATTCTCACATCCTTATCCATACTATGTATCACTTCTACTCCACTGACATAAGGATGGCCATGACAACTGTACGTATGTTCTAGAAGGGCTTTTGTAACTGCTCTTTCAGGAGAGCATTTAACAAGGCATCCCTGCTCCCCCATCACACAATAACCATTAGCAAGTAAAAGTATTAAAAGCATCATCAAAATGATTGACATTTAATTTGCAGAACTTCAGACAGGACTAGATATTACCACAAAAACCTCCTATTCATTCCGGCTGTTTCAGTAGTTGATTACCAAAATTATGAAACGCTGACAAAGAGATGAATAAGAGTGTGACAAAATACAGTTACTTGTTCTGATTTAGACAGTTATAAACATGGGTTTTGTGCCAATGTATACCAAACACATTTTTCATAGAAAGGACATAGAATGAGTTTCTTCACAGATTATGTGTTTCTTCCTCTAGTTTGGGATTTACTCACTTGTGATTCTGGCAACCACTATTGAAAGAAGACTAGGCAACTCTTCCTCATCAACTAAATGCTTAATAACCAGAGGGCACATAAATGTTCAATATCAGACACTATTTGTCTGGACTAGCGGATGTATCTTTTTGTGTGCTGAAAATCCTTGCAGATACATAATAGAATGCAAACAATAGAATGCTGACCCAAACTCCCTGAATTAAATGTATTAGAAAAACTAAAGCTGTAGCTGATTGCAATTACATTTTGAAGTGTAAATCTCTGTCACGGGCAGGCAGGAAACACTTAAAGCATTTTTTTTTTCCCCCATCTCATCTCTACAAGGACATGGAAGTAAGGTGAGTCTCTACATATTTCATTTTCTACCACTGAGATGGGAAAAGTGATCGCCAAGTGACATTTGGAGCCGGAACCAAGTGAACTATGACTCAACCCTTCCTGATTTCAGATTGAGCTGATTTCCAATCAGCCTCTGAAGACTAGGCTACAACAAATGCAGGAAGGAGCTATGGTTTGAGAGAATTAAATATGGTCTGGTATTGATTTAAAGAGAGAAGGATGGAATGCAACTGCAAGCAAAGGCTCGAGGAAAAAGTTGAGTGTTGGTTGTATGCTGATTTTTGTATGGACTGTAAGAAACTAAGAGTCTTAAGGAGTTTAAAAAAAAAACAAACAAAACCCACAAAACTGAGTAGTTGTGCTTCCCTGTGTCTACCTCTGTGGTATAACTGATCTCTAGCTACAGTCACCTTCAGATCTGGTTGTTCTTCCTTAACAAGGATGGACCATACTAACATTTTTAAGACATAGAGCTAGTCTGTTTCCTTCTCTCCTGTATGCAACAAGAGCCGCTAGATTCAACAAAAGGATTAAAGAATATTCTTTAAGTGAGAAATTCAAGTCCCCAAAAGCTACAAAATACCAGAATTAACGTGGCTTGGGAAAAGTTGACCTTTCCCCTTTCTCCATGCATAATCATAATGACACAAATTTTAATTACAGGACCATATAATAATTTTTCTGCAGCAGCCCCCTGCCTTGCTTAAAGCCCAAGATAAATACTGCTCAGAGAAAGAGACAGCTCTTCAATATTTCTATCCTTAACACGCTATTACTGGCCCCTGTTTTATTTACTGCACACCATCAAATGCCTGCAGTGAATGCAGAATTGTTTATTTCCTCATGGTGTTTCTAGAGTGCTCATCACCACAGAATCTTCATGCCTCGTAAACATTAATAAATTCATCTCCACTATGAGATGAGAGTGTTATTATCTCCATTTTACAGGTGGGGAAATCAAGACAAAGAGACTTCCCAGAGGTCAAAAAGTTAATAGGTAGCACAGCCAGCACTGGAACAGAGAACTGCATTACTTCTAAGTGTCTAGTCTTGAGAGTTGAGTGCAGTGTCCTACTACTAGCACTTCCTAGCATGAACTCTCACATAGTGCAGCTGTGTATACTCTGATCTTTTCCATACCTGCCTCTGTGACCTTGAACTGATGTCAAGGAATTAAGGAATGTACAATTAGTGGCCTCCTGCCAACATTTTAGTTTAAATAACTCAGCATTGTATAAAAATCTGGCAGAAACATGGATCAAACTAAGGTCTCTGGTGCAATGTGAACTTTTGTCATTCACGAGACCAATCTTTTTCTTTCTGAAACTCCATCTTTTTTTCCTTTATGTAATTCCATTACTAGAGAAAATAATAATAATTAAAAAATCCCTTAAGTGTATTACCTTCTACACAGCCACAACTACTCTTCAGGACCTTGTCTTTTGTGCATATTGAATAATGCAGAGAACTCGAGTACAAAACAGTATGTTATCATGTGGTTGAAAACTTTATCATAAAACATAAATGTAAGAGGAACAAATTAAGGTTGTGCAGAAAACCATAAATCCAACATTGCTTCAGCTTTTGGTAACTGACTTTCTAACTCAGTTACTATTCTTTTAATAGTAGCTTTTAAGGTTGCTGGGCTTTTTTAAGTAGGAAAAAAGTAAAGCAAATTTAACTGCAAGCAATAGCATGCAAGTCAAACTTGTATACTAGAAGGGCTGAAATCCTGACACTTGAACTCAGGAGGACACCTTCTGCTGAAGGATTAACTACATTGCTGACAGTGGAAGATAGCTGCTGCTCTAGGGAAGAGGAGATGGAAAGCTGTTGGCTATGGTCTACTTCTACTCGCACTTCTCCTTGTCCCTCACCCAGACAGACTGTCTGTTGTCAGGGTTCCCAGTGTAGTATGTTCAGTTGCTGCTGTCGCTTTAATAGTGTTACAGCCTTAGTCTTTTATTATAATGAGTGCTGATAAATATTTTGAATTGTTCTGGAACGGAATAGTGACAAATAGTTGATGAAATTTGGGTACTTCTCTCCATCAGTTCTAGTCAGAATTTAGATATCTGTTCAACCAGTATTTTGGCAGCTTGCTACATAATTGCCAGCAGCACAGGTAACAGAAGGACTGTTCTGTTCCTCCAATAATATGTATTTTGGACAAAGTAAATGGAACTGCAGTAGGGGAAAAAAAAAAAGACACTTCTTTAATCATGGGATTTTAGTCCTGCAGAATATTCAATTCCTCTTTCAAACAACTTAAGTGTTAACAGGTCTTTAAAAAAACCAATAAATAAATCAGGAGAAAGTCATATAATGAAAAGTGTTAGGCCTCCTAAGTATAGGCAGCAGCAGGTATTTACTACCCAGCTACTACAAGCAGATTTTGAAAGCAATCGAGTCAGGGTCTGTCTGAGAAGTGCTGCTCTCATTGCTCCCTTCAAAAAATTCAGTGTAATATGATATTGCCAGACTGGACTCCATGGCACACACATGATGGCAGCCAGCCATCATGGGGATTATCTAATATCACCTAGGGATCATTTAATTATTTAATACCACTCAGCTGAAATGAAATACTTTTGCCATTCTGAGAAGCACTATTACAACGGGTCCAGAAAAGACCTACAAAACCAGGAACAAATTGTTTTGTGTAAAGTGTTCACATTTTTTAGAAGCTCTAGTCTGTACAGCTGTCTTGTCTAAAATCTATCACTGAAAAAAGGTTATCCTCCAAGTGGAGATGAAGTAATCTTTCCCCAGGTGAATACTATTTTGGGTAGTATACTGAAACAAATATGATTACCATTACATCATACAATACAATAAAGTTGCAGTTGCAATATTTCTCCTGTTTGCATAATGGTTAATGAAATTGGGAGCAAGAAGTATGTGGGAGGATGCAAACACCAAAGTTCCCATTCTTGCAGATTTGAGGGGAAGCTCAGCATCTTATTAGTTAAAAAAAAAAAAAAACTGGGACCAAACAGACCATGTAGATTCTACTGTATTATTTTAAAGCAACAGTTTATAGCTTTAACATCCTTTTTCTTTTCCAGGTATGACATGCAGAGCTGCATTTGCAAGACCAGATAACATGAACTAAGATAAAAATAGCATCAGTGTACATTTATGATCCTATAATTCTAAGGTGTCAGTTAACAAAGAACTTGAATACAAAACATGTAGAAGTAAAAAAAAAAAAAAAAGGCCAAACCTACAGGCAAACTATGTAGCTTTATGCAAGCTGCATGACTGACACAAGCTATTTACCATTTTATCAGTGATTGAATAATAGAAGCAGGTGTTCCTACTGGTCTAGGCGGAATACTCTCACTAAACATTTCCTAAATCTATCGCTCTTGTATCAGTGATGCATTGTGTTGCTGTATTTTCCAGGGCCTAAGTTATGAAATAAATTCACAATACACCAGCTTAGAATCAACCAGCAAAGCTTATATCTCAGGTACTGTAAGCTATTAATTCTTCATTTAGGGAAAATGAATTCAGTTCCTCCAAAGAGACAGTGTATTTTCCTTTAAATTTTTATGTACAGTGCCTAGCGCACTGTCTGTATGTAAATCATGAACAGAAATAACAATTTTAACAATTACTATTTTCTCATGGACTTCAAGAAGAAAAAGAAGAATGTGCAAATAATAAAATAATTGAAAACTATCTATCTATATGTATTAAAACACTGCAGCTTTCACATACAGTTTTGAATGCTCCTAAAAATAAACATATTTAGGAACATTTCTAGTACATGCTTACTTTTTTTTTATTTTCTTTCTTTTTTTTTTTTTTTTTTTAACTAAAAATCCTGTGGGCATAAAGTAAGCATTTATCTAATATATGTTGAAATATTAGTTATATCTATTCTTTTGATGCATTCATCACCAAGCAGAAAAGATACATACACAAGCAATTTTAGCTTCATAAAGTTTCAGATCTATCTCTTAAAAGCAGCATGAATATGGATATAAAGAGCAAAGATGATCTTGCTCTTTTTACCCACCATCCCTTTCCATACCAAAGGCTATTTCCTTCAAAAACTGTAATTCATAGTAAAGTACCTTATAACCTTTTGCATTTTATTTCTCAACCTATAATTTAGCAACATAAAATTGTTTAAGAAAATTATCAAAACAATAAAATATTTTTTAAAATATTTGTTACCATATCTTGGAAACCTTTTTAGTTACTAGCAGTTCATCAACAAAGTGCGGTAGTTCTGTATATTACTATCTCTTATACCTGTGAAATCACAGGTATATACACATAGTTCGGGAGCAATGGAAAATGTACATATTCATAGAAAGTAAAATAAAAATACCAGATCTGATTCATTAAATTTTCTGTAGCTAGAAAACAATCCAATGGGACTATTTATGGAAAAAGACAGAATGAGTAAAGTAAACTTAGATCATAATACAACAAACAGTAAAGTTGGAAGCAGGCCTAAACTTGTATATTCTATCAGCTGGAGTCCAGATCAGTTAGAGCAGATTTGGAAATGAATGGCTGTCATAGAATTTGGTCAGATTCTGATTTCCATTTGTGTAGTGAAATAGTGTCTTCTAGATAATCTCCAAGCTCAACCATCAAAAAATACTTCCTTCAAAGAGGAGAATTCTAACTTTAAATTCATAATTCAAACTTTACCTTCCAAAAGTACATTCCGTACATTGTTCACTGCTGTGGCCTTTATGTCTCCTTATTAAATTAAATATACTCCACATTCTCTTGTCATCTCTCCAATCTTTGCTCATCATACCTAATATGTCTGGTTATTTACCTCTTCACTACTTTCGCACTTAATTTTTATTTTCTACTGTTGACTCTATTGTTATTGTACATAACATCAAGAATGCTGGCTTCTTTTACTGCTTCTTAGTCTTGTATGACACTGTTTGACACTAAAATGGATTATAGAGCAAGTCAGAATTAAAAAACAAGTCTTTGATTTATAAGAAGCTAATAAGAGGAGTGCACTATAGCTCTACATACAGACTTAAAACCTTCCCCACCATACGCATGACAAATGAGCCACTGCTGTCTTTTCACAGATGAGGGTGTTGTAAGACCTTTGATTTTGCTGGTGGTAAGGGTGTTGCAAGTGTTGAATAACTATGAAGAAATTTGGCATATAGTGCAACACACATCCTATTTGCCCTATGGAAACCTTTCTGAAAATAAGGGTAGCTTTTTGATTAAGCAATGGGGGTTTTGCTGTTGTTTTTCAGGTTTGGGGGGTGGATGGGTTTGTTTTTGTTTTTTGTTTTTTTTTTTTAAATAGGACAATTTTCTGCAGAAAATTTAAAGAAAGCAAATACAAAACCCACCTTTGTTTTTCTCTTAGACAGAAAGATGAAAAACTGTGTTCACCTCCTCTCTTAATCCTCTGTCACCCACCTTCTGGACTGTCTGACCTCTAGTTTCAATCCAGAGAGAGGAAATTATGATTTTTTTGCAAATATTTTTTGCTGTTTTCCTTAAAAATCTCTTCTCACACAGCCCTCTATCTGCATGGTGTCCACTGCAGCAGAAATAGTGCTCCAGAGCTGTCATGGGGTTAAAGAGCAAGGGTTGGAATAGAAGGGTATAGAGAGACACAGAGATACATACAGTCTTGGTGGTCTATGTGACTATTCTGCCTGTTTTCCCATTAGTATTGGATGGAGGATGATAGCTCCTTTTAGTATTTACTGAGGCTGATGACCCCCTTCCAAATGCATGACGAGTGCTTATGTGTGCTCTTTTTGCAGGGCTCTACACACTCGAAGGATCTCAGCATCATACATCTCACACTACAGAAAACCTGCCTCTTCCAAGGGGAATGCAGGGTTTCTGGGTACCATAGGCATGCAGCAGCCAATCATGTTTTCAAGCAGAGGAACGTTCCCTTTTTCTGAACAGAATTTCCACCCTGAGACTGACAATTGTTTCCCAGCAAAATACTGTCTTGCAGAAGCTAGTGTGTTTTCATGAGAAGTGTCTATGTGATCAACTTTCCCAGGGAATATTTTATATTAAAAAACCAAACTCCCAACAAACTCTAGCTCCAACTTCTTAACCAAGCAGATGTGGATATGGACACCTATGCACAGAACACTTGTATTTCTTTCTCAGTGGGGCAGAGAGTTAGCAAACGCCTTTTTAATTCCTGGATCATTTTACTATGTTGCCTACTACTTCATGATCCCTGGAGAATAGCTTAAAGTTTTATAAACATTCAAAACAAATTTCTATTAGACTGAGCCACCTGTTACAAGTGTCTTTTTAATAACTCTCTTGGAGTATACTAGAGGTGACTCAATTAAATTAGCTTGAAATGTGTGGTTATTCTTGTCCAATAAAACCCTTTATTGAGAGTCCTTTGTGTTCATAACCAACCTTGGTAGCAATCCATTTCCAGTTGCAAGTCAAGACAGCTCTAGCCCTTAATGTTCTAATAAACAAATGGTTTAACAATTGGGAGCTAATTGTCACAGTGGGACAGCCTGGGAAGCTTGTAATCAGGCTTGTAATCATTTTCATATTGTAGCAAAATAATAACCTCAGGAGCCCTTCTGAATTAAAAGAAATCTCACTTTATACTCATAGATGCTCAGTCTATGCACTTTAAATCAGATTCAATAATTTTAGACCACCTTAATCTCCTCAAAATCAACAGCCAACATTTTCTTGCTATGTCTAGGAATGACACTTCAGCAATAAAATCCCATTTCCGAAAAATGGATGGGATACATTCAGTGGCAAATTACTTGTAATATTTTACAGATTTACTCCACTACACCTTTACTACAAATCTTACAAAATCAGCACTTATTTAAACCACAGGCGTGTTTATAGACAAGCAGATATTGTAAATCATAGCCAGGAGCCAACTGGTAAAATAAACTTACTTGCAAAGAGATATCTCTTCTAGGAGTATGCTAATAAATCCAATCCTAACTTTCAATGTATCTGAATTCAGTGTACAACAGTGCTTGAGATTTTTTGAAATAAACTATTTTCCATTCACTCAATCTCACCCTTTCCATCTTTTTCTTAATTTGTTTTCAACTAATGCTATAATACTACTAAGATTTTTAACAAAGAATACTATAAACATATTCAAACAATCCATTTAAAGTTAAAAAGAAACACTTCTACACAAGAGCTTAAAAAAAGATAACTAATTAAAGCAGCACCTTCACAACTTCAGATGAAAGTTGGAAAAAAAAAAAACAAAACCCCGACAAACATCCAAGGCTTCTATTGTTGTTCACAATTGTCCAGACAGCAAATCCATTTGCCAGTTTAGTGGGACCTTGCTTTAAAAAAGGCCTGGGACTACCATAGAAGGGTTGCCAGGCACTGGAACTCAGTTGCCTTACTAGAGACATGTGAAAAGCTTGCAAAACTTATCTACTCCAGCTGAGTTGTAAGTATTTGGTCTCTCACTTACACAGACAAAGACTTTCCTCTGTCCTTTTTTAACAAATGGAAGTCAGTAAATTAAAATGGTCATATATTCAGCTGCTTCCATTCTGGGAAGAAATGATATGCCCACTGAAAACAAAATTAGAATTGTTCCTAAATTGGTTTGCAGATGCACGTTGTGTCCTTTACAATTCATTCTGGACACAAAGTTTAGATGTGATTTTTATTTTTTTTTTTTTTTGCTATGAGATGTCTGAATTATTTTATCTGCATCAAGCCAAGACTATTATGGAAAATCCTAGCTATTAAACCAGTCCTACTGGAATTTCATATTAAATTTCAAAGAACAAGAAACCAATTTTGTCAACTACCTTTTCAGAGATCATATCTAGTCGCTTTTCTTACCGTACCAAATTGAGTAAGTATATCCACCCCATTAAGAGCATGTACTTAAGAACTAGCTGGAGTTTCCTAATTACTATTTCTTCTTGTAAAATAAAAATGGCTAAATCCTCAAACACTTATTTCATGTTTATTTGGTGTTTCTTATTAAGACAAATGTGTAAAATCTGAGTGTTTATTTTGTCAGTTTGGCAATTACTATTCCCAGTAATTTTTAAATTAAAACATTGATTATACCAAAATATAATCTCCGCATGCTTTTAACCCCTTGTTCCACCAAAACCAAACCAAATCTAACCTCAAATCTCAAAACAAACAATACCACTTGTTATTATCCCAGAAGTTTCTAGGTAATGAAAAAAAAATAATTCTCATGATGACTGCCCTTTATGCACCTGATCTCTTGACCCAGGTTTCAAGGCGGTTGTTGGTTCAGAACTTTGTGCATTTTTGCCTGGGTTTTCCGCATCTTAAACATTCTAGCTGGTGTTTTTCCCACTGGTTCTTAGAAAAAGAACTGTTGGTTTTGTTTTTTATTTAAAAAAAAAAAAAAAAAAAAAAAGGAAAAAAGTGTCTCAAACACTAATCATAGAGGAAATGAGAAAATGAGATAGATGGACAGCCAGAATATGTCATTAAGTCAGGACAACATCATAAGCTTTAGAATCAATAAACAGAATTACAATATTATTTGGACACCATTATGCAGTATGAAATGGAATTTTTTCTAAAGAGGATTTGCAGCCTTGAAACAGAAACAACAGGGGGAGGTGATTTTATTTTATAAGATTTTAGTTCTGATTTGTACTATTAAGTTTTGTTAAATATTACGTTTACTTTTGTTTCCTAGATTGTGTGAAGTAAACAATGACATTCAGTAGTCATGTTCTAGAGAAAAATATATAGTGTGCCCCTTTGGTGAAACAGTTTTTAAATTCTAATAGAATTTCAAGGTTATTATCTATTTCAGATCAACACTGGAGGTCAGAGTTCACAGCAGCCAGAATTTACAAACCTCCAATGGGTTTTGATTGACAGCAATCAGCATCTCTTCAGCATCACTGAGGGAACAAAGTACAGGTCAAGACAGCAGGCGATTTCATCTGTCATTTTTAATTATCTAAATGATATTCACAGACAAAACCTTTCCCATCCATCAGGGCATCGCATTACCATAGACAATGTTTGTTTAAAGAAGAGGCCATAAAATCAAACAATTATGAATGCAGACAAGCCTTGCTATTGACTGCATAAATAATCAAGTGAGATTTCCAAAACTCTCTGCTAATGAATTGGTAGATTGCTGGCAGGAAGTGGCAAGTAATAATACAGACAACAATCTAATGTTCTTATTGACTTTTACTAAAGCTTGGCTACAGTAGCAAAGATCCGAAAATGACGTCAAGTAAGGTTTCCATAGGAGCCGTATTGATATCAGTACACTGCTAAAATACAAGTAGTTAACTCCTGACCTTATAGTAGGACCAGCAACCCCCTGAGAGAGCTGAAACACTAGCAGTACAATACATCATGAGCAGAGCCAACAGCCTCAGGGCTCCAACAACAACACTGCACAGGCAAGGGTCCCTTCTTTTGCCATGTATAACAGTCTAATCTGCAATAATTCAACTGCAATCCCAAAAATTAACTCCATTTGAGTCTCTTATATGAGTAAATAAACATCTGTAAACCGAGATTGAAAAGTATGCATCTAATACTGTTATGAAATATATGGTGTGCAGAATACAGTGTGTTGGAATGGACTCAGCTTTCTCACCCTACTGTCCTCAACAGGTAAACAAAAGTCACAAACAGTTTAAAGGCCAAAATTACAGGTGACATAAATCACCATAAGTTTGTTGCTCCATTTACACTATCATGCCTACACCTCATTAACTATAATCATAGACAACTAACTAGCCCAAATGTTAATGACAGTGTTGGCTTAATTAATCAGAAAAAGCAGAAAATTATCTTTTCTGCTCATACCTGACATGGCAAAACTAGTAAGAATCTTTTTCCCAGGTTCTAATAAAGTAACATGAGACCTCTTTGAGGAAAAAAAAAAGGTACAGAAAGATGGTACATGAAAAGTGCAGACTGTGTCCATTCAGTAGGAAATACTGGAGAAGGATTTTATCTGGGTAAAGGAATTAGCGTCAACACCAGATGCACTGTGAAGACAACAGCCATCTAGGTGTATAACACAAAATGAGAGCGAGAGTTTTTTGCAAAGCCCATAAGGACGGTTATTGAGAGAGAGAGAGAACTGCAGAAACATTTCCTCTCATTACCACATCTAGACCAGATTGCCGTCAGCATGTACTTCTAGTTTCTTTCACCTGAAAGCGTACCCCTAACACTACAACTCTCACCCTTCTCACCCGTATGATGTCACTGGAATTGGTCTGGCAAACAGTACAAAGTAAAAAGAAGTTTTGTACTTCGGAATCTCAGTAGTTTTTCCTGCCAAACAAAATAAGCCAATCTATATTTGCAAAATCTTTAACTGCCAGCTGTGTTTCTGGGGCTGTCCTTCACATCCGTTGTGTCTGAATGAGCCCAAACTAGCTCACTGATCATCTCATATTAGCTCAATCACTTTTTTCAAATCTTTATTAGCTCTTAATGATCTTTCACAGATGTTAAAGAAGGAAACTGGACTGATCTCAATGGGATTCCAAAAAGCAAGGGTTTAGAAGGAAAAATGGAAAAAAACTCATGATCCAGAGAGATAAGGACTATCATTACATTTGATCTTGGTTCACAGGGAAAAAAAAAAAAAAAAAAGTGATGTCTAATTACTCCCATGTAACCTCCTGGCCTAAAAGATTAGTGTATATTTCTACAGCAATTTTCCCCCTCAAACACATAATTGGTAATGAATGCAAGGCATCACATTTTTGCAAAGTACTGTGCAACTGTTTCTAAAATTCCACTCAGAATTTTTTCTCAGTAGGTAATACAGTATGGCTTGCTTTCTCATACTGGTAACCAGACAACAGAAACATTAAGTAATGGCTTATAACTCCTAGAACTGAGTCTTTTAGTTCAAGTCACACAGGTTGAGGTTTTGAGCCTCAGGAATGCCTGGTCAGTATTTCTTCTCATCAGCTTGTAAAGGTAACTGTGATATAATGTATTTATGTCAATAGAAGTTAGTCTAGATCGGGCTGGAGTCAAGGCACTGCCAACCTAAATAAACAATACAGTTCAAGATTACAAATTTTCTTCTTTAGTTTTAATGAAGAGTTTAATTATCTTTCAGTTCAGATGTGTATAACTTGACTGTAGCTGTATATTTCAATTGGAAATGTAATTCAGATTTATATTCATGATTCTGGGTCACGGAAAGATCTGAGTTTCTACAGAAGGCAGATCCAACCAATAACTATTCCAACTACAGGTGTTCCTCTATAAGACATCTTTAGCAACCACTGCTAAAATTGTACACACAGTAACTTGGATTCTCTTCCCAAATATGAAGAACTTCGGTCTATGCATTTCACCAGGAAGCTTTTGCCAATCTTTTGTTTGTTTTATTTTGCAAGTTTAATACTATGATTTATTGAGATTTACCTTTTCTTACCCATAGGAATTACTACTAGCATTGTAAAAGAGGCTTAAAGTTTATATTCACTGTATCATAATATATTTTGACAATATTTTACATCCTATGGATAAATATCTCAGAGTTGTTAGAAAGACATCTCCTTTCCCCTAGGAAAACATACTGTTTTTCAAAAAACCTAAAATATATTAAAAAAATATTTTAAAATGTTTTGTGAAGAGTGGCTCTCTAAAGTATTAAGTTGTGTTTAATAATATTCCTTCCTTTACTAAAGCAATCATTTACACTATGGACAGTCTGAATTAAAATAATCCATCAATGCATCATAGTTTGGTTGCAGGCAGTAACACAAAGGAGAATGCCATGGCAACAAACCAATGTAACTATAGAAGTTTCAGAGTTTCAACAGAAATGGGGAGTCTCAGCTACATGTCTTTCTCAGAGGGCAAGCTGCCAATATTTATATGAAACATTACTTTTAGAAATCATGTTTAGAAAGTTTTTAATAGGACTCAAGCCACTTTTGATTAAGAGAAGATTTTGAAGAAGGGTGGTGGTGTTTGGTCCCAGAATTTAACTCTGAAGCTCCACTGGAAGGAAACAAGTATGAATGTAAAGTTCTTACAAGAGATCTTGACCTGACAGTTTAAGCAACATAGGCACAATTGTTCTCGATGAATACATTATAGTCCTTCTCCCCTTGATACTAGCAGTCATGATAGTTTCAGTAGATGAATGATTTCCTGAGGAAATTCTAAATTACAGGACACTTTTGATTTCATTCTTTTCAGTGTTATCTTCTAAAAGACAAGGCTACATTCCAGAAAAGGACTTTAAATCAAGTGATTACTGACTTAAAAATGTATTTCAGCCTTTTCATAGGTTGGTGACCTCAGAAATATGCAACGAGCTAAGGTTCTTTGAGAAAGACGGTAACCGAACTTAAACATTTAAACCATCTTTTCAATGGCACCGTTATTCCAGTGCCTCAGGTTGAAATATTCCAGGTTTCAAATCACAGAAACCAGGAAAAATTATGAATTATATAAGAAAAAACCCCAGGCACTCCAAAATAATTCCACAGTCAAGGAAATTTTCTTTGCTGAAGATATTTTCTAGATTTGCAAAGCTATCTGAAGAAAGCAATATGAGGAGAATAGTATCAGAAAGTTGTGTGACAACCTCATTAGGTACTGATATTGCTTCTTTAACAATAACAAAAAAATACCTGGTGATGACAAGAGGCAGGTATTTTTCAAGTGCAATTTGCCTAGAAGTGTTTAGCTGGTGTAATTAGAAAATTTGCTATCTCAAATGACTCAGTGGTTGCATAAGATTGCCACATGACCAAAAGTCAAAATACAATATCAACAAAAACTACAAAGGAAAAACAACAACAACGAGTTGAACAGCAAATAACTCTCCTTGAAAGCAGAAATCAGGGTAATATATGCTTGCACAATATAAAACAAGGAAATTATCTTGAAATAAACTAATCTTAATGAATGATTTTGTTATATTGACAGGGAAATATTAATAATCTTGTTCTTAAAAGGAGGTACTTCATTTGAAGGAGGAAATCTTTCTACCTGTAATGAAAACTGTTACGCTGTTCTGCAAAAGCCTTTGCAATACCAGAATATATTCAGTCATTTTCTTCAGCAGCTCATGGCATTCAGTCCTGGATGCTATTTCTTTAATCATTGTTACAATAATCTTTTTTGTTTGTGCTTTTTAAGTTAAGCATAAACTTAAGTGTAGGGTTGAACTGAAGCACAGAACACAATTCCAATTTATCATAACTGATCAGCCAGACAGACAATATGTGCTCTCAGGAGTGCAAAGTTTTCAGCTCTGGTTCATTAACAGTGATATAAATCAGGAGTATCCACTGGAGTCAGTGTATTAACAGTTTTTAAAAAGAATGAGAGGAGCCACAGGACTGGGGTACTTGTATTTGTGAGGTCCACACAGTGGATGGCATTTCTTGCTTCTTAACAAAGCATTAGAAGTTACAGAAGTAAACTTCCACTTAGACACTGCCATAAATTTCAGGTCTTAGGACCTTTGACAGCTTATACATTTCTAAAAAAGAAATAAAACTGTAAGACACAAAGTTTGGGTTAAGGGGTTGCGTTTTGGGGTTTTTTTATATTTGAGAACTCTTGCATTTTGAAAAAAGAATGTAGCACTTCTGGAAGTCAAGCTAAACACTGAAATGCATTTTTGTACATTCAGTCAGTTCCATATCCTAGAAAGGTCTCAAAATATGCTCTGAATTTCCTCCTTTCTTCTCTTATGCAACTGAAAAACTTCTCACTTTCAGAGTAAAAATTCAGTTATATTCATGTGAACAACTGAAAATCTATTAAATTATCATTGTGGCTTTTGTAATCATTATGTTTTTTAGTTTCAAAGACAAATGCATGTGGGCTTGTTTCTCAGTTACTCTGACTTCCATTCTGTTAGTCTGTTCACTACAGAATTTTGGTCTTTGTATTGTATTGTAAAAAGAGCGATTATTTGTAGAAAATCTGTGTATTCAGTGTTTTCCACACTACATTAATTTACTGTGCTAGGTGTTCTCACCTTGTATTTGGACTGAATTTTTAAAATACCATTAACTACATACTGTGGCTCCCACAGCATAAAGTTCATGGAGGAATTTGACTTCAGATGATTAGCTAGAAATTTATCACGTGACCTCTGCAGCAATATTTCAAAATACACAGTATTTAGGAAAAAGGAGAGCAAAATCAGAACACTGCCACATGACTTATTATTCCACTTCAGGATCTTTTGTAGTATGAATGGTGCTGAGGAGGTCTCACAAATGGATCACAAACCTACAATTTTGGTCATAAAACAATGCTTGTATCTTTATGTAGCCATCCTTAATGCCTACTGAATTCCACAGCCACATCTTTTTTCCTATGGACAGGATGGCCAAATAGAAATTTCTGTATTCCTGCCAGTTCTTTTAATCTACTATTAATACCATCTGCACTGTTGTTCACTACTGCTTTTCTGTTAATATTGCTATTTTGAACAGTGACAACCAAGAAGATTCACATCTGAACCTTCAGCCTGACAGGACAGAGTAAAACACACAGGCATTCAGGTCTGACTTTGCTTGGAGTGCCTCTAGAATACATCAGTTACAATGAATAAAACTCAGAGTACTTGAATAATCATTAAATAACATCACTTAAAATTTTTATGAAAATAGTAATTTATCAGTACATTGGCTGCTAAATTAATCAGGAAAAAATATTTCCCCACCCCTTAAATTATTCTCATAAAATTCATGTTAGTTTGAGCCCTTCTGATGTGCTAATAAGTGGGGAACACTCACAAAATCTAGTTCTAGACAATTAGGGTTAATTTTTGTGCTTCTGCGATAGACACGAAAGAGAGAAAACTTACTGTAATGGGTAATTCACAACAAAAGATTTTTTTCATAGTTGTGAAATGCCTTCTATTTCTAAAGTTAGCCTTCTGCATGCCCCAGACACCACATAGGTGGTTTGGTTTAAATGAAGTGTTTCTGCCAGAAAATATACAATTCGCTTGTAGTAAGAAAAATCAGGAATGAATACAGTTTAATGAAACAGCACAAACAGCAAATAATAATGCAGAACATTTTTTAAAGGTTTTGATACTTTCCAACAAGAGATTTTCTGGGGAATCACCTCCAGGGTTTTATTTTCCTTTTTTTCTAATATGAAGTGCTTATTCCATATGTAATGCATAAAATGCTTTATAAGAAATAAGATTATGGTGACAGACACCTGTGACATCTGTAAAATTCTATGTCACAAATCACAGCAGGATGATCAAATAACTAATATTCAAATTACTACATATATTAATGACAAACTAAATGAAATACAAAGGAACTCTATTGTACTGAAAAGGCAAACTGAGCATAGGACATTTTTGTTTCTATTTTTAATTTTATGTCCTTTTTTATCTCAAGAGAAGTTTATAAAGACATAACTTACCTGTGTCTTAGTGGGCTAAAATGGTAAAAGGTGGGCATTATACCTTCTCTTACTCTCATATTCCTTTTTTTTTTTTTTTATTTTGAAGCATTTCTCTTCTAAAGCAAAAGCAAAATCTCCCTTCCACCAATCAATATAAACACTGGTTAAAATAAAAAAAAAAAAACACTTCATAAAATCACACCTTTAAGAGAAGTATTATTGTTGTTATTAACAACACTTTAAAACAAAAGTACATAATTGCTAAAATACAATGAAATCCCCAAGGTGGAAGCATGTTAAGCCACATTAGTTCCAAATGACTAACATTTTTATAGTACTAGCTAAATGAATTTATAATTATTGGCTACTTATTTTAAAGGATTGCCATTTTTTATTTAAAGAGTTATGAAGTACATGCTGTACTGTCAGTAATCCTTCCAGTACCACTTTCTCTCAGAACAGCCCTCCAGACTTACATGATCAGCTCCCAATAATCCCTATATACCATACAAATTCTGTATAAGAAAGAGTTGACCAGAAGTTTTCAAAATAAAAATATACAAGCAAACCTGTGGGGGAGAGCTGATAAAAGTACCATGTGTTCATGTTCACAGACCACTTTATATTTGTGAAGAAATATCTATCTAGTCTATTCAAGGGTAAATTCAGCTCTGGCATTTTGACCACTTAATCCTTACAGTGAATATAGTTTAAGGATATAAGTCAGGCAAGAAATAAATGCTCCACTGATGTATACAGCTACCTCTGAAGGAAATTGCAGGCAATTAAAGAAGATGGTTTAAACTTCATTTCCAAGGTCTTTTACACCTTCATCCTGTAAAGGAGGCCAATGTGTTGAGTTTCTTAGTCCTGGAGTGTCTGTGATGCTTCTTGGTGTCAACTCTTTGTTCTTAAATGAATACTTCTATTTCAAACTCTTTGAAATACAGCCCTCCCATTAGATTATACAAGTGAAAAGTAGTATTGGATAAAGAACTGTACTGAAGGAGAAAATACTGAGGGAGATGGGAGGCAGAAGCTCTCATGTCTGTCACAGGATTTTCTCACTCTCTGAGATTGCTCTGTGTGGGACGAATGAATTTGGCCTTCACAGGCTTTTGAAACTGGGACAGTACTGGAAGAAAACTTTATTAAAGAGAAGTTATTTTAGGGTTTCTGGAGATCAAGGCTGTCTTAGGAACCCACACCAATTCTCCCAGGAGAACGAACAAGTAAATATTAACGAAGCTTCTTTTCCACATGAGAAAAAACACTTCTAAATTCCAGTCCTTTCAGATGGATTATTTTTCTTTTGGCATTTAAAAAATGCTGTCATTTCCTCACTATGTCACTGCTTTTTATATGCCTGCATAAGCAGAAAAAACCTTATGCATCACAATCTTGCCATGAATGGGAAGAGCCCTCGTACAATCTCACAGGGCATCTTTCGACCTAAATTGGCCTTTCAAACATAACAGCACTGCTTCAGAAGACTTGGCTTATCCATTCAGTGACTGTGCTGGCTGGGATCTCTAACTCATTGGGAATACAGAATCTGCTCCAGGTTGGGAGCCAACTGCTGGTGTAACACTGACAGATGCAGGACCCATATGCCCAAGTCTGGGTAGGATGCCTGTATCACCGGCATCTGGATGTCAGCTTTCCTTTTCTGGCTCTACTGCTGGCTTTGCTGATAAACCCGATTGTCTGTCTGCTGCGGGTCAGCCTGCTGCTGCCCTGTAGTCATGTTTCTTGGATTAGTGAGAGGTTCCTCTCTGTTAAGGAGTACTATCTGAGCATAGTATGCATCTCTTAATGCTTTCCTGTGCCACTACACATCTAATTCCAGTATTTCTACTGTTTCTGGTGATTTTGGCACAGATTATGAAATCTTGCAGGTGCAGCGAATCTGTAAAATGTGTAAATGTTCATTCCCTGTCTAGTGGCTGGGGAGCTCTGCTGATACCATCCATTACTTTTTAATCCTAAACAATTTTTTACTGTGAGCTATACTGCCAGGAATTGCAAGCGTAAGATTTGGACGACACCCCAAAGACATTTTTATAAAAGAGGAAAACACACCACATTAAAATGCTTTATATGGTTAAAAAAAAAAAATCTATGTAAAAATTTGCCAATATGTCATTGAGACCTACTTAGAAATTTGCATGTGTCACCCTTGACAGGCACATTCTTGACACTAAAGAAAATAAAATGCTATTGAACTAAAATGCTCTGCTCTTGTGACTGTTCTTCCTTAGTTGCTTTGAAAATATGAGGTTTTTCCCTTTCACTTGAGAATGCAACAATACCTTAACACTTGTTAGCAAAGCTTGATAACACGCATAAATTAAGAAATGTTAACCATTTCCTAAGGTAAGAAATGAGAAAGGACACTTTCTGTTTACCGTTGGAGTCTCCCAAAATCACAGCCTCTCTATGCGGAAGGCCACCGAATGTCATTCTACAGCAAGGCGTAAGGGTACACGTGCTCCTAAATTCAGCTATAGCAGCTACAGTCACTTCCCTGCCAAGCCTCCTACATGTAGATAATTCATACCCTCATCAGGAATAATCTGTTTGGGAGTTGGGGAAACTTTTGTAGAATGAATGCCAAATGTTGCTGATTAGCTGTTGGCAAACACTGGAAGTATGGGGGGCAGTATAAAGTCAGCAGCCTAAACGTGCAAGGACTAGATGTGAAAGGAAGCCCCTTTCTCTCCCATGGCATGTGCCCAACCTAATGTGGACTACTGCATCCTAAAATGTAAATGTGTGGGGCCCTAAGCACACGCAAATAAGAATCTCGACAATGCCCCCAATGCCAACGCCAGTGACAAGAGCAGGCCTTTCTACAGGAAGGTGTAGTACCTTCTGCTGGCCAGCTGACATACAGGTTTGAGCTTTCACAGGCGTAGTTTTAGGAGCCTGCAACTCAGTGTTCAACTGAAAATATCTATTTTTCTGTGCCAACTGCAACATAAAAAAATTCCTACTGGCAAGAAATTAGACA
Organism: Aramus guarauna; assembly: GCA_013400195.1. NCBI lineage: Eukaryota > Metazoa > Chordata > Aves > Gruiformes > Aramidae > Aramus > Aramus guarauna. The sequence goes on from VXBL01005139.1 coordinate 372,095, forward strand.
CATAAAAATATGGAAAATTACTTCATTTCAGGAAAATAAGCTTGGATTTATAACAAAGCCAAGTATTTTTTCTTTTTTTTTTTTGATAGACCAATACAACTTTGTATCCTTAAAAATTTGAATCGTTTACTGCCTTATAATATACACTCTGATAACTGTTATTTATGTTTAGAATAATATGAAGCCCTTTTTCTTTAGAGAGAATCATATTCTGTCTTTGATTTTGTTTGACTAGACAATTTGTAAAGGATGAAAAACCCTTCCTTGATCATTACTGTTTCAGACACGCAAATGTAAAAATTAAAAAAAAGTAAAGAAAAAAAGAAAATAAAAAAAAGAGACCAAAAAGTGAGACACCAAGCTTAGCAGAAGAGTCGTTCAATGAGATTAAAGTCCCAAACTTTTCATTCTCAGAGCTAACAGCCGGCTTACTTTTTATTTCCAGAATTGTCTGCTGACATTGTGCTTTATATAAATAATCTTGGAAATTCTAAACTATAAAAGAAATACACTTTTTGTGTAAACTTTTGGTGACTTTGAATACTGAAACACTGTGTGCAGTCTTTCAATTTAAATCCCACCTGTCAGTGACCTTTGAGACTGTACAGAGGAAATCTGAGAGTCTACAGATCTGTTACATATTAGGCCTCCACTCAAACTCTGGCTTGCTTTCATTCATTTTCAATAAAACTAACACTGTTTTTCATACTGTGGACTATGAAGCATTTGCTGATAGCCTGAAGAAAGCTGGCCAGTCCCATACTGTTAGCGCCTTCTTTTTTCCACTTCCTAAACTACATACAGTAAGAGAAGGGGGAGTGTGTGTGTGGAATTTTAAAAAGACTTTCAGCTAATGCTATTTTTTTAAAGCAAACAACAAAGTGGTTTTATCAGTGGGCTAGAAGACAGCTGCTATAGCAAAGAAGGTGTCCTCCGTAATGGTGACTGGAAGAAGTAATTCCTGTTCTCTGCTGTAGGCCTCTCTTGAAATGCAAGGAGGAGTTCTGAACCCACAGACACATATCATCACAGATTTTTTTTCTCCTTAAAGTGTGCATTAAAGGCAGATAATCCACCACCTCTGTGCTAGAAAAACCATGAATGAAGTAATAAAGATTAAAATCTTTATGTTGAGCAGAAGATACAATTGAAGGGAAGAACAGAATAACAAATAGAAAGTGCAAAGCAAGCCAATGACACACACTTGAAATCACTATCTAGAATATGTAGGAAATAATTTACAATTCATTAAATCAAACCTGAATTCAATCAGACACTATCAAAGAGGTATAGTCTTACAGAAATGTAAAATAGTACATCTAAATAGTATTCTCCTTAAAATGGAAAAAAATGTGAAAGTATACCACAACTCATTGGCTAAGTGCTGTGTATAATTAATGAACAGAATTGAGCATCGACCTTATTAAATGTCCCCCAAAGAAAATGTGATACAATGTAATTACACACAATTACCTCACTTCTGGAAATGTTATCATTTGCTTCCATAGTCCTTTTTTTATTTTCTGTACAGGTAGAAATTCTAATGTAGTGACATTTTAGCAGCAACTAATGGAAACAACCACTTTTAATCAACTTTTGAAATAATATACTTCAGAACAGAAAGTATCCTCTACATGCCTGACATATATATTTCACGGATATTTGTATTCCCTTAAATGTGATATGCTTCAAAGTCTATGTAAAGGTGCTTGCACTTTCCAAGTAAAATCCAGGGGATACAGAACTGCATCTGGGGCTCCAGCTTCTACAGCAGGGGGAAGGTTGAGCATGCATCTACCATGTCAATATTTAATTTTTATATTTATTTAAACTCACATTCACAAAAAAAGTATGAAAAAGTAACTAGCAGATAGCTGATATGATGAAATAACTCAGAGTTAAAAGCAGTCTTAAACAATAGCATTCACACGAATCTCAACTGTCTGTCCTCCATTTAAAGGTTCTCTGTATGTGGACTCCAACAATACCCTTTGCCAGCTCCTGTGGAAAAAGAGGGCACATAGTGCTGCCCTTCACTTCTATTGCAGAGGAGTACAAAGGACATTTAAAGCCTATTGCTAGTGCTTTTTTGTTTCATAAGACCTGAAATGAGGTATATAGTCATCTTTGAAACCGTCATCAATGTTTTCAAGAAAGAGAAGAAAAATACCAGTTAACTTGCACAGCATGCCCATGAAATATACTTTTCCATATTTTTATTTATTTATATAAAATCAACACCCTTTTCTTTTCTTGATGAATGCTGTGATTGAAAAAGAAAAAAGAAACATGGCATTCTGAAACCAGGACACTTATTGTCCTCACCTATATCTTTACAAAGCCCATAAAAAGTAAAATTCTTTCTGGTGAACCCACACATTAGTTTATGCTGTCTATACTTTCAAGCCACCTTACTTCAGAGCAAAATAGGGCTAAACCCCAAATCATAGCTGAATGTAGAATCCATTAAATAGTGTTTTGTTGATGCATCTGAAGAAAAATTCCTCCTTCAGCATCTACAGGCTGCAGAAAGTCCTCCATTTCTTTTAATGACCTGTTCCCTCTGTCTGATTCAATACAGCCCACTGGCTATGGAAATGACAACACTCAGCAGGTAACAACAAAACGGTCAGCAAACAGTGCTGAGATATGTCATTTTCTTCAAATACTTTCCCAGGAATTAAATGACACACTATGGTATGCTGTGTCCTGCTCAGATCAAATATTTCTTTATTAAATGAAACTGTGCGCTTTTATATATAGTTGCCATATAAAATGCAGGTTTAAGTGTATTGCTTCAAGCTCCAACTGCAAAACAATTTGCTATTTCCCACCCCTCCCCCAGTCTCCTTTTAGCATATAATCCCTTGGGCAGCAACTGCTAGGATGCTGTACCTTTGCCATAACTCCAGATTGAAAGTCCTGCCCCTATGGAGTCAATCTGACGCGCTTACTGTGACTGGGATAAATTGGAGTATGCAAATTAGCACCTTTCCAGTCTCCTGAACCCAGGAAATCCTCTTGCTGAGTGTTCCAGCTAATGGACCTGAGATGTCCCTTGTAACAGTGCTGTCTGTGCAACTCCTTTAACCTTTTCAGATTCTGATCTAGCCTTTGTTCCTAGCCCTTTTTAGAAATGTGCAATGTATCAGGCTAACCTCTGTTATAATTTAAACTGGTGTAAAACCAGAGCCATATCATAGCACTCAGTGGCATTTACAGGTTTAAAGTGCAAAAGAGCATCCAACAGTGAATAGAGACCCACAACATTAAACTTTCTGAGAGAGGTTTTCCTGCCTCCTGTCAGCTTCAAATACTTATTACTCTGAATCACTTATGCTAGTATAAACTGCACAATTAGATGTCTAAAGTTCTAAATAAATTAACATCAGGTTTAAGAGGTTTACCCTTTTGTTACAAGAGGAAGATCTTCTGAGAGACTATTAATCTACAAAGTACTTGAGCAGAGACTGGTGATCAAACCTGAACAGTTTCCTATGTCCATTACACATTTAGCTGCAGAAAGATGAAATAGCTTCTATCCTTAAAACACGAAGAGGAAACTGCTACTGGAGATGCCTTATCCTTGGAAAGGCACACTGCAAAGCACGATACTAATCCTTTCTTAGCAGAGTCCTATGGCTCTTTTCACAACATATCAGCATTCACACTGTTTTCCTACCTTTAAATTGTATTTGGGTAAGGTGTTTGAACAGTTAATGACTGGACATTTCATGTCACCCCAAATTACTGTTTCTTAGTAGATTGCGCGTCTATTTTTCTCAACATAACTCTTAGCATTCTGACATTCTCCTGCCTTGTTCTTTTTTTTTTTTTTTTTTTTTTTTTTTAGATTTTGTTCCTAATTTAATGTTCTTAAAATAATCCAGATTATTTTCTTTGGTCCTGTCCACTTAGAAATTGTATGTTTTTAAGAAGATTGCCCTCCCTTCTGTGTATATACTGCCATCTCTTACATCATAAATCCATCATTTTTGTTCAGTTTATACTAAGGCATTACAGCATCCAATTTATTACTGTTATCTCACTGTTTCTGAATGACTAATTTGAACTTTATACAATTGTCAGCTTTTCTAGATAAAACATGGTTGCATACTGAATGCTTTTGATTTTGGATAGAGATGTAGATTAAGTAAGTAATTTTTCTCCCTTATTGTGTTCAATTTCTGGATTGCACTTTGCTGAGAACATTGGTGCCTCTTTGGTTTTGTAACTGAACACTCTGGATGATGCAATCTCAGGAAGAAAATTGATAAAAATAGGCCGTACATGACAATGAGGAGGTTGAGATTCAAAATTTAAGTATACAAAGTAGATTACATGTGTGCCTTATAGAAATCATTCCCTCATAGAGGTCTATATGATCTCCAGACCTTCAGTTCTGACATGCTATGTACTCATTCTGTCTTGTTGCATTACACACAGCTCTTTACTGCCAGGAGAAAGTTTAGGATCACTTTGCTGTGTGGTTTGATCTGTAACAACTACTTCCTCTTAATTCGTCTCAACTTCCACTTTATTTTTGGCTACTGATGCATAACTTAGAATCATAGAATCGTTTAGGTTGAAAAAGACTTTTTAGATCAGCAAGTCCAACCGTTAACCTAGCACTGCCAAGTCCAACCACTAAACCACGTCCCTAAGCACCACACCTCAGTGTGTTTTAAATACCTCCAGGGATGGTCACTCAATCACTTCCCTGGGGAGCCTGTTCCAATGCTTGGCAACCCTTTCAGTGAAGAAATTTTTCCTAATACCCAATCTAAACCTCCCCGGCACAACTTCAGGTAATTTTTCTCTTGTCCTGGGAGAAGAGACTGAGACCCCCTTGGCTACAACCTCCTTTCAGGTAGTTGTAAAGAGCAATAAGGTCTACCCTCAGCCTCCTTTTCTCCAGACTAAACAACCCCAGTTCTTGTTGTAAGCTTTCTTGCCCTTCTTTGGACACGCTGCAGCACCTCAATGTCGTTCTTGTAGTGAGGGGCCCAAAACCGAACACAGTACTTGAGACGTGGTCTCACTAGTGCCAAGTACAGGGGCACTGTACTTCTCTAGTCCTGCTGGCCACGCTATTTATGATATAAGGCAGGATGCTGTTGGCCTTCTCGGCCACCTGGGCACACTGCTGGCTCA
>VXBL01005139.1:377673-407752 GCA_013400195.1 Aramus guarauna
TGTGTGTGTCTAAGTGGTGTAGCAAGTCACTAACCATTTCCCCTTGGATTATGGGGACTTCATTCTGCTCCCCGTCCCTGTCTTCCAGCTCAGAGGGCTGGGTACCTGGAGAACAACTGGTCTTACTATTAAAGACTGAGGCAAAGAAGGCATTAAGTACCTCAGCCTTTTCCTCATCCTTTGTCACCATGTTTCCCTGCATCCAATAAAGGAGGGAAATTCTCCTTAGCCCTCCTTTTGTTGCCGATGTATTTATAGAAACATTTTTTATTGTATTTTATGGCAGTAGCCAGATTAAGTTCTAGTAGGGCTTCTAATTTTCTCCCTGCATAACCTCATGACATTTTTGTAGTCCTCCTGAGTTGCCTGCCCCTTCTTCCAAAAGCCATAAACTCTCTTTTTTTCCCCTGAGTTCCAGCCAAAGATCTCTGTTCAGCCAGGCCGGTCTTCTTCCCTGCCAGCTTGTCTTTTGGCACATGTGGATGGACTGGTCCTGTGCCTTTTAGAACCTCCACTTGATACCAAAATCTTTACTTTTAGACAGCACAGATGTATGGTCTCCAATATATCCTAAATTTTGTCAGCTTTTTCACATTTTCCTCTTTTTGCCTGCCTTTGACACAAGTTAACAGAGGTCAGTTCGTAGTGTACCCCTTTAACCTAATGCAGACTGCAAGAAGCTGAACGGCCATCTTCGTTCTCAAAAAATGTACCACTGACATCACCATTAGCAACTGCCCTTCACAAATCTCCAAGCCAGTAGAAGTCTTTTTTGCTAACACCTTTTACAGCCTGGAAAAATCCTCCATCAGCGCTACCATCTGCTGCTTCCTCACCTTTAGTCTCGTGTCACTATTTCTGTGTTGACTAGTGTTATACAGAGATAACCTCATTATGTAATACTCAGAGTGACTGAAAATAGCAAATGAGAAGATAAATCTTCTCCCTAATATTTTATAGCAGTCCAACACTTTCCTGTCTATTTTCCCATATTTTTTTTTTCATTTTCTTGTCAGATGGGGCTCCCTGTAATAATTCAAATATTGGAAGAAATGAGATTTCTGCTCAGCTATAGCCTAGACAGTCACAGAACTACCTCTAAACTTAATGTCAATTTGTACTTGTTTTTCTACTGCTTGTGTCTAATTAAAACACTCCAAAGTTTTACAATACTCAAACATTTATGGGCAAGACAGATTTTAGAACTACGTATTTTCTTGTTCAATTATGATTATCCATACCGTTCGGTCAATTTTAATTCCTAACTGTGTGCTTACAGGTCAAAGCATTTGTACTTGTTTTCACTACAGGAGAAACTTCCTGTTTCTCCATGACACTGTTAATTGTGTGCAACTCTTGTACCTTCATCCACAATTGTTCATTACTGCAAAAATGTAAATAACTTGCTCTGTTCACTGATCTCTACTTTGCCTTAACAAAAAAGATTCACAGGTTTTGCACAATCTAAAGTGGTTGCACGCTGAACATGCTTATTTACAATTTATAGAAAATTCATCCACAAGATGTTTTCAGAAAAAATGAATAGTGTCATTGTCTTGTTATATTCTAATCTAGTTATTATAGTAAACAGCAACATCTTCCAAACATGACTAAATACTGTAGTGAAATTGTATAGTGAATTCTTTCCACTTTTTGTCTATGCCAAGCTTGATAGAAGACCGTAAAGAGTGTCAATAGTGCTGTGAAAATAACAACAGAAATGGAGGACAAGACCCATTTGGACAACAGAGAAAAAACTCTGATATGAAAGTTTCCTTCAAATTGGGTACTTGTTTCTACACCTGTATTTTATAACATTCACTTATAAACTGGTTGATAAAACTGCATTAACTTGAGGAGAATATGGAAACATTTTCCAATAACTACTTCCAATTTTTCTGGTTGAATATGGGGAAAAGCCTTTTGTTTTGTTTCATAACTATTGAGATATTAACAATATTTGTTAGCATGCAGTTGATCATTCATGTGACCATGAGTACTTGTAAGAGTATCACATGTATGATTCAATCTGTTATTTGCAGCTATTAAACAGCCCAGGGAATGGGACAGGATCACCCTCTCGAGCACAATTTTAGATGCAGCTTTCTTTTAGTTTAGGAGTGCGGGTGGATGGGGTAGTAGGTACCTGTAACAGAAGACTGTTAGAGTGCGCGCTTGAAGAGACTGTTCTTAATTTTCCTTTTTCCTGAGGAAATTTAAGCTTATCTGACATGCTCCAGAAAATAACCTGGTGACCCAGATATAGTCTAAGCTACTCTATATGGTAGTGGCATCACCTGGAATGATTCACTAGAAACCAGAGATGCTGCATTCATCCCACACATTTATCTCACAATTAATAAGGGACCCACTCTGAAGATCAGTAGTATACTATGTTGACATACAGGATATATTTATACAGTTTCATGTTAGTCTTTTTATTACAGTGATGGATGCATTAAAAAAAGCAATTTTAAAAAAATAATATAAAACTATTAGAATGAGGGACATCTTTCTACTGTTCACAATGATAGCAATTCCTCAGGTGTCATACGTCCATAGGGTGTGGGTGGTTTCTTTGTTTGTTGACTTTAAATACAAAAAGCTAAAATAACAGCAAATGGGTCTAATAAACGGTGGCTTCTCTATAGGATGGAGGTAAAGGTACAATTAAATCCCTATGAAGTTCCATCTGCAAGCTGAGACTTCCAGTGGAGTGAAAAGGATGTGAAGTATGTTTACAAAATATCAGATTGCCTTTCATTCTCAGAAGGCCTGGGACCACAGCATGGAATAAAGCCAAATTGCAGCATTTGAGCCATATGTAGCTTCCAAGTAGTTCAAATTCCACTCCCGTTCTAGGACTACATTACACGATCAAGTCTGTGCTGATACAGAGGCTGCTAAGAAGTAAAACAGGGGCTTACAGCCCTTGTGTCTACTACAGATGACTTTGTTCATCTTGGACGCAACTGCACATCCACTACAGGTATCCTCTCTGAATTCTGAACCACTCCATCCAAGCTAAGTGTTTTGTGTGTTGTGGCTCTTGAATCAATGATGATGAACAATATAGCCTATAGGGTCAGAATGTTTGCACTGAGGCTGTCTTTCCTTTGATCTTGAAAGGAACCTGATATTTTTTCCCTCGTTGAATTTGATACAGCAATTATGAAGAGCCTTGTTCATCACAAAATACATTCTTAATGGGACAAAAAGGTACAATATAAAGTAAAAGGGAAATACAAGTCTCAAAATTTCCAAGATAACGTTCAACAAGGCTTAGGAAAAGCTTATAGGAAGGTAGGTGGGCCCCTCTATGGCACAGATGGAAAATTCAGTGATTGTCATCCACTTGTGCATGGGCACATGGGTGCACAACAGATCTCACTATGGGACTGAATTATTCATGACATTGGTAATTGGGTGTTTGAGCTTTTTTCCTTGTCTAGTTCAGTAGTTCAATTCTATTAATTCTGGCAAAAGTATCTGATGGGCAATAACTGAAACAAAATAGGATCTTTCGCCTATTTTGATTCTGAGTTTGCTTTGGGTTTTGTTTTTTTTTTTTTTTTTTTGTGTTTTTTTTGAAACTCATGTTAGAAATCTCCATCACAATGGTTAATCATCGCAGTGATCACCATTGATCAAGTCTACCACCCCCCCAAAAAAACCCCAAAAAACCAAAAAAGACATCTTTTTTGCACTCACACTTCAGTATTTCTACTATTTAGGGATTTTTTCATACAAAACTAGGTAGAGGGAGGACAGTATAGGCAACTTAAGACAACTAGTGTCTAAGTTATTGTGTACAGTAATATAAAGCTATATGAAAGTGTTACAGTTTCTTAACAGTTGAATAGGCACCGCTGAAGCAAAGAATGCAATTATGAAAGTTATCACTGTTGTATGCAGGAATACAAAATATGTACCACTCACTACAGTTCAGATACACAGTTCTATTATTATTACTAATACCATCTTTCTATCCTATTCTGACTTGAAAACCATTCCATTGTGTTTAATTCCAAATATTTATTCATTAAGAAGGCATTGGCATTTTAAAAGGGAGAAATATATATTTTTTAAAATATTGAATTTTACTTCAAAATACTGTACATTTCACTTTTAATTGTTTTACAGTTCAAATTGTAAGGTGTGTTCTTTTTTGTTCAAGAATTTTAAAAGCAACTAATTTAAATATGCAAAATTATCTTGAGTTGTTCATACGTGAACTTAAAAGCCATGCAACACAGGAAAATTAAGTAATTATGCCTCCAAGTTATTTACTGCAATTAAGCTCATTTATCATATGCAAATTAGTGCAAACTGGTCTCATTAGTTACTAAATTACTCAATATGAGCTGAACAATGTAGCACTCCAGTTTGTAATGAAAAATCCCTGTAGAGGCAAGCAGTATCAATTAAGCTAATTTGCATATGCAAATATATTCACTAACTTTCCCTTTTCTCTATATTTAGTTCTACATTTCCTGATCATTCCTGATTATATGAAGAATATGGGGTTACTGACCCTTTTCCACATCTTCTCAATAGCAATGAAGTTACAGAAAAAAATCCAGTGGCCCCCAAAAATTTATAATCTTCTTGCTAATTCTTACAGCCAGTTTCAGCCAAATTTTTTAATAGCTGGTACTAGAAGTAATATTTTTTACTAGATTTATTTAATAAACAAATATAAAATATATATACAGAAATGTAAAACTCAAGATGTCTTTACTGAAGTCTATTTTCATTATAACACCACTTCTCAGAAGAATGTAGAAGATAAAGCACACAATTTGGCAAATCAAAAATCTTATAAAAAATTAATTAACTTATTGTCATTCTCTATTTTTCTCCTCTATTACAAGCATTTCCACTGTTCATCATTCAGGTGATTTTACTTGAAAAACATTTAAAAGACTTTTTGCTCTGTGAAGATTCTGATACAATAGTGTTTGTGCATTGATGTTTTGTGGTGTTTTTTTTTTCCTCAAGCACACAGTGGATAGTGTCTTTGGCTTCAAACCTACTATAGGAATCTCTTCAGCATGATACACAGCAATTGGCCATGCCTTGGAAAATTTTTAAATGACTGACACTACTTGCTTGTAGAATCAAGATGTAAAATATCACAAGATGCACCTCCATTTCTGTTTTTACTATAAATAAACTATATACACTTTTTTTGAACATACTGTATTATGTTTCTCATGTGTCTGTCAATTCATTTTGAAGTATCAAAATATTAGAAGGATTAGAGAGGCTCCTTAATTTCTGAGCTTACACTTAACCCAGTCTTCAAAATATTAATAGCAAAAGGGATTAAACAAACTAACTATTAATTCAACTTCCTCAGATAGCAGACTCTGAAATCAAACACAGGTACTCCCAAGGTATAATCAAGGTTGTTTACTTCACTTGCAAACAATACTTATCACAATACTGCTTTGAAAGTAATTTCTAGGAGCAGCAGACTAAATGAGAACTTCTTAAAAAAGTATTCCACCACAGAATCTGTATGATTGTTGTTCTACAAATCATTTTACTTCTGGAGATTATCTTTCTACCTATAAGACTACAAGGCAATACTTTGAAGTTTGTTCAGATCTGCTAAAAGTGGTGCATTTGAATGCATGACCTAGACTTTCTTTCCAAGTGGTAATTACTCTGCTAAAATAAGACAAGATTTTAACATATCATGATAAACTTGCCACCATTATTAATTCATTTTGTCCTTTATCCATCATCAACAGTCTATTCTCTTTTAAATGTCAAAGTGGAACTTTCTATTATCAATTGAGAGATTAATGAGAGTAATTTTGTAAAAGCACCACCCTCTCTGAAAAGGCCACACCTCAACAGATATTCAATATGATGCTGATGGTAATTTTGACTGAAAATCCTCAGTTACAGGTACAATACAGCTTTTTTTTTACTAGTACTATGATTAAGTTACATCCTGAAAACATCTTAATTTATCACATATAAGTAAAAAAATAAAAAACAAAAGGAGAATCTAGCTTAAATAAGTAATAACATCAGTAATTGTTTTAATGTGCATTAAGTGAAAAGCTCAAACGTCAAGTAGTTTTCAAAGTGGCCATCCTCATTTTTTTCATTTTCATTCATAAAGGGTCATATCTAATACTTAAGGAGTGTATATAAACCAGTCTCAATGAGGTTTTATCTAGATATTTGTTATAATTCATATTGTAAATAACATACCTTTAGGATATAGTGTGCATATTTACATACTCAAAACAACACACTGACAAATTACATAAACTGAAATATCATAAAACTGCTATTTATTTTTTCTACATTTATGAGACAGCATAACAGCATTTCTGTCTAATATGCAAACACAGTGCTGTAGATACTGGTGCAGATATCTTTGATATGGTAACTATAACACAAGTATTTGCTTGAAGAATCAAGAACTTGACCTAGGCCTCTGCCAAGATTGTACAACTAAGTAAATCACTTCATTCATGATTGTTGTTCCAAAGAGAAATTCATTCTACTAGTTAATTTCATGTTTTCCTAAAATTATCTTTGTTGCTATTCCGCATTTAGTTACTTTATAAAGATGTGAAAAATCTGACATTATCCATTGTGCTTTTGAATGTCACAGTGAGGTAGTACAGAGAGATAGCTCTCAATCATTTCAAATTAAGTGCAATATTTCTCATGATAATATCCTAATTTACCTCTTTCGTACCTCTCAAAAGATAATACACCAAGCAATATATTTGCATTGAGAAGCCGCGTACATTGTTAAATAAGAGCAGTTATTCAGTGCCACACTTCGCAAAGACTACGTGGCTTTTATTTCCGTAGTGCTGGGTTTTTGCCGTGCTGACAAAACACAACACATTATGTTCTTAACTGCTTCTGCTCCACGTTTGATTACTAAAACCTAAGAAAGGTTGCAGTAATCCTGACAAAACAAAGCATGCGTAAGAATGTTTCCATCAGGTCATTGTTTTTCAGTTTAATCTTCCTGGAATAGAACCACTTGTACAGTGTGACTAAATTTTTTGACAAATATCAGATTAGTTTTTATCTCATAGCTAAGGGGACCTAAGAGGCATGCTGCTGTTCATTTTTTTTCTCTTTGCACATTGTTGCAAATTTGTGACATATAATTGTGATAACTGGGATATCAGGGAGGAAAGCGGTGCTAATAAACCACAGTGGGGACAAAAAAACCACCCTAAATCTAAATGTGACACATAAAGCATATGAAATCACCAACATAAAATACTGTTTTGTGCACACATACACACAAATACATAAAGGCATTCTGCGAGCAAACACCTACTGCACAGTTCTAAACAAGAAGATAATTGTGATTCAGCTAAATAATAGTTGCCCTCCCTCTCATTAATATTATCCCAATCACAGACTTTCCAATAAGAAGTAAATATGAGCTTTAAAAAAAATCATCATTAATATAAGTGCTGACAACAATACTATTCAAATTATTGGCAGAAACATGACTAGCTAGTTACTTTGATTTTTCTTGGAAAAGCCTTTTGTTACCTGCAAAATATGACTTCCCAAATGTGATTCAAATACTTCAATGGCAAGGGCACTGGGACTTCTCCTGCGCTGGGCACCTATAACTGAATAAAAAACAGTTATGTTGCAAGGTCTGCACATTCATTTCTAATGCACTACTGAACATACTATTTGACATTAACTGTTAAAATGTTTTGTATTTTATACACTGGTGCTATTTTCAAATTTGCCTTGCATATAGTAAATAAAATTGGTTTGTAATTTTGCAGTGATCAAATTTGAAGGATAAAAGAATGATTTATTTTTTTTAAAAAAACCCTATTTGATTATCTAAGAATTCTGGAAAGGAACTGTTTATTCAAATATATCCCAAGTCCTTGTAGAAGGGTTTTTTGTACATGGTGATGACAGCATGCAGAATTTAGTGAAAAATACTATTGAAAAAGAGGCTACACAAGTGTTTTGAAATGTGGGGATGAAAACTAAATATTACTCAGGAATTAGGAAGATACATGAGATTTATCTGAACATGTTATTTATCTTATTTGAAACTGAAATGAAGTAAAGACAACATTAAAAAGTCAACATTTGCACACACATCTGAGATAACAATTATTGCTGAGCACAGGGAAGTATTTTAGCATCCCAGATACCCACATTAGTTGCTAGAATAGTTTAAAAAGTACAAAGTCAGTATTAGGCAGTTATGTTTCAAAGGCAACAGTGACTGCAAAAAAGGCTGAGAAATCATAAAACTGATATTTCTTTAAACTCTCTACACCAGGAGCACACAGCCAGCAATCGAGTCTGACTAAATGTAGGCATCTACTCCAAGCTGAGGTTTCTTCTTAGGTCTAGGTTGTCTTTGCCACATGACCAGAGAAAGGTAAAACACAGAGAAGAGGGCACAGGGCTGCAGGAAGTTTTCTTTCCTGACTTAGTGCCAAAGCCAGGCATATGCACAGCAGAGACAAGAGGTGAAGTTCATTCCGTACTCTTTTAAAGTGTGTACAAAAATATTTACATCCAAAGACCCTGATGGTCTCATGACCCTGGAACCATCACAGCACAGTGCATCTTTACCTACTGCTCTCTTTACAACCCATGATAAGAAAAATGAAATACCAAGGATCTACTAAAATAAGCAGAATGGATGACTGCCATTACAGAACAGGCCAATTTAACACCAATGAAAACAAAATACAGAGGAACAATTTCTTAGTCTTCAATGATACTGGCTGCCAAACATGATATCAGTAAGAAAAGATAAATGCCAAGTAATGATAGTCATATTGACCTAAAAATGTAATACCATTCCTTATTGATGCTTCATGTAATTTCCTTGCAGGAAATTCTAAGCTATTTGTACTGGGCAAACAGGTGGCTTCATTGCTAATAGATTCAGGCAATAGCTCATAATTACAAATGGTGACTGCTGTAGAGCCAGTATTTTCTAAGTCCTCCTCTTTTTGCTGAAGGTATTCAAGGACATAGATGCTAACAACTTAAGAGAAAAGTCTTTTTCAAGACTTGCGGCTTTATACTGCAAACTAAAGTTGCTAATAGACCAACTGCTATACTTGTTTGGTTGGGTTTTTTTAACTTCAGTAAGTATAGTGGTTGACCAGACATGTCAGCATAATATTCTTTTACAAGTTTTAGGTATTTAGTGACTCTCATATTTCTCTGTATCAGTCTTCTGATGCTAAATCATTTTGCTTCTCTTTGCACTGTCTCATCTTTTCTATAGCTGTAGTGATGCCTACTATAAACAGCAATACTTATTTCCTGAAAAAAATGAGCACATTACATTTTCTAGCAATTTAGACTCCTTTAACTTTCCTTTTTGCAGACCCAAACTTAAAGCCTTTGGTTCTTACTCTGCCTCCAGATATGTTATCAAAGGTTTGCTTAAACCGGAGTTGTACCTATATTACTGAGAGAAACTTTAAGTTACTTGTGGGACTAAACCAAATATATAGTACTGTAAAGATTAACAGTACTCCTTTTATGATTGCTATCAGTTAGCACTGTGCTTTCTATGGTCATTTCGTTTATAATCTACCAGAAACAAAAAAGGAAATTCACAGCTTTGGCCTGCTAGGCATTGCTTCATAGTAGTCTCCATAAGAGCATTACAAAAAACCCCCAAAAAACCCTGAAACAACCACAAAACCTCCCTGAAATCCTTTAGGTCCTTTCATTGTTCCATCTAGACTCTTAAATTTTCCACACGTTGTGTCTGAACACATCATCATTTGGAATTTGCCTTCCGATTCATTTTCTGTTTCCTGCCCCACATCCTTTCTTTACAATCCTCTAGCATTTTAAAGTGTATCCATTACATATTGACTATCACTTCCAGTTCTTTGATGCTATTTTAATTTTTAGGATGTGAGTATCATAACTTGAAGGAAGTGCATGAAGGCAGTGCAACACTTTTTAAAACAGTACATTTAAATTATAAATATAAGTAATTCATCAGTTCTTCATAGTTGGGACACTCAAATGAAAATACTTCAAGGTCAGGAAAGATGAGAGGGCCAGATCTTAGCTTTAAAATTAGTCAATTAAATCCTCTATAGATGTGTGCATCCTAGTGGCTGGTATACATGTAGACAAGTATCTTGTAGTACTTTCATGCTGTTCATTTCATTGACATTTTTATAGCAGTAGAACTCTTTGATTTGTGTGACTTGCACTTACTCAGGTGATGTGGGGTTGTAATGACAGTTCCTAATTTTACAGCAAGCATAAATATGTTATACAGAAAACCATTATGTTTCTGGTAGCCATATTGCAACTCTTTTTTGGTAACTGAATAAATGTTAAATATGCACTTCCTGTATTTCATTCATTTCCCTAACTATCATTCTTCATATTTTGAGGAATGAGACGAGAATACTGAGATAAATATAGAATAAGGAAAACAAATATTTTATTTGATCTTCTGACTTCATTGACTCATTATTTCACTTACTCGAGCTTTCAGGATTTCTTGATACCTATCTGCATCAGAAGAAATATACTGTTTTGGGTATAAAAATGCATATCCCATTGATACCTTTCAAAAACATGGCAATCTCACACTCCAATCACGGCACAAAGCCTCCTATTTGTACTGAATGGATTATTGGCATGACAATAAATGAAAGACATAGACAGAAACAGTTGGATTAAAAAGCAGGCCACACTATTATTTTATTCTAAAATTTCAAAACATAAACTATAAATACTGAACTGGCTTCCATCACATAAGCCACAGCCAGTCATCTCTAAATCTCTCACCCTGTGGATGGAACCATCGGCAGCCACAGATCAGCTGCTCACAGAAATCTTGGAAAGCAAGGGATTTAGGATTTATATCACAACATCTACAAATCAAAGTAGCTCAACAACCTTCACAGACCTAAAGATCTGGATGCATGTCTTTTAAAAATGTGGATTCCACTTTAAATGCAGACTCTTTACAGAAACAAAGTACTGCATGCATGAAAAATTTCTTCTTTTGAGTAACAGCAAGTAGGGGAAATTAGGATGTGGAGAAGGCTAAAGGATGTGTACTAAACTGCAACAGGAGTCACAAACGAAACAAGATTCAAATCCAGGCTAAATTCTTCTTCCAAGCTTCTCCTGTTTTAGTAGTATGAACAAATGTCTCTAAATAGGCTTTTCACATGCAGTCATATTTTATGCTGTCTACATTTAACTGACAAAGTTAAAAGTTTGAATGTACAATTGTTGTGGTTAATTAAAAAGTTGACTGAACCAATATTTATATTAATTATGAACTGTTAATAGTGATAAGAAGATAGAAAGAAGGTTTTCACACATGCACTTTGTAGTGCTGGAGCAGAGGAATTTGTCTACTAAAATCTTTTACTTTCCATGGCATTGGACCATGACTTTTACTATCCAGACTGACATGTCTATTCCTACCATCGGATTACTCCATAACAAGCTATTAACAAGGAAAAAATTCTAACTGCTCACTAATTCCTCTTTAAATTTCTTCCCTCAATGACTAATTTGGCTATGCATGAGGTGAAGGAAGAACCATATCCCTTTCAGTGTGTCTTGGGGGCAGTCTAAGCATGCTTAATGCAATCTCAAGAGCATTCGCAATTGTACTAGGAAGAGTGGGAGAGTATGAAAAAGAAAAATGTAGACTGCCTAACAAAGATTTCCATGCATCCTGAAGAGAGAAGATTTCCTCTCAAACTCACTTCTAAGCTATTTGAGCATAGAATGACCAAAGACTGTTGTTCACTGACTTCCAACTAGCGAAGACAGAGTTCTAACAAGGCAGAAGCAGTATTCCTTGATCACTAAAAGTGAAAGCATCTATCACCAGCACAATAATCAGTTCCCCCTAAAATATTTTTGTGAGACTTTGCATGCTATCTTTCAACATAAATTGGTTTTGTGGAAAGTTTGGTAAAATTCAGGCCAAGAGTTTTAAAACTAGTTTTAAAAACAATAAGGAACTTTTTAATTATTTCCCCATCACTATTATTTACTTGTAAAGGCTTTTTCTCAATTAGCCTCAAAATCCTTATTTTTGTATTTCATTTTGTTGACTTTTCTGAGCAGCACCTTTCTGTATGCTTGGAAGCAGAGGTGGACATAGGGCCATCTCACTACACCTTTTTAGGTAATCTGCTGTCTGAATAATTAGGAAAAAACAGAGCCCATGTTTCACTTTTTTGATCTTGAAGAGCTCTAATTATGACTACCAATAAAGTCAGACTCTAATTAGCAAAGCCTGAGCAGATCTACATAAATATGAGTTTATAAACATACCACCAAAAAGAACATCACCCATTTTATTCACAAAATATGTAACTGTATCAGGCTAAGTGCATAAAAGCTTCACATAGAGTTAGGTAATATTTCTCCCCATAGGTATCAACAAAATACATGATCATTTCAGATGAGAGAGCATAAGAAGTAGAGTTGTTTGAATTGTCTCAGATGACTATACGTGCAAAGCAGTTCACAGTATGAGTGTGGCTACAATTTTTTAAGTATTGTTTTACAGAGTTTAACTTTTT
The DNA here is from genome assembly GCA_013400195.1 of Aramus guarauna. Taxonomy (NCBI): domain Eukaryota; kingdom Metazoa; phylum Chordata; class Aves; order Gruiformes; family Aramidae; genus Aramus; species Aramus guarauna. The sequence continues at coordinate 390,258 of VXBL01005139.1, forward strand.
TTTGTTTCAAAGTAGAAAAAAGAAAATAAGAAATTACAATACAATTTCTAATACTTCTGCCTTGGCGTAAAGTAGATTCTACATTAAAATTTATCTTTTGTTTTTTCTAGGACCAACCTCAAATGCTCATGAAAGAGCAATGCAGGTGAATGTGATAATCAGAGTAGTTTTACAGGAAGAGGTGAGATGTCATCTTAAAACCTTGGGGCTTTCCTATGAGAAATAACAAGTAATTTGGAAATGCTGAAAAGCTATGATTTCGAAAAGACAGGGACACTGACTGAGATACCACACAGAACAACAGAAGATGCAATGTCAGGGAAGGACAAAGCATAACCAACATTAGGCTCAGAAAGCAGGCCAGTATTTATGTATGCTAATATTGACAGAAGTTTTTTTCCTTAATTCTTTTACTTCATATTTAATACCTTGTGATAGATATGTGGTTTTTTCCATTGATTGTTCTTTGCTATCTCATTTATGACTGATTCTAAGTTTTGAAAGAAATCTCCAGCAAGAGTGAACTCCTCTGCCTAACACATAAGTTAAGGACATAAGGCATAAGCATATGTATTCAGATCCTGATCTAAAGTGAGGTGAATGATAGGCAACCAGCAGAGATGTCACCCTCTGATCTGGAAAGGGTATCCGAAGAAATTAAATGATGTCACCAGTCTACCTCACCATAAGCCATCACATGATCCCAAATTTAGGTCTCTTATCCACCTTCACAGATGGGAAGAAGAAATAAATCTTAGATGGAGTTGCAACATATGTGGAAAGGTATTTTATCTTGGTTTAGTAAAGCTATGGGAATCATTAATGCTGTGCCATTACCAACTAAGTATCACAGCAATAAAGTATCAGAACAAATTTGTCACAAAGGACTACATGTAAGATGCATAATGCAATATATGATAATCAACTTACAAAGCTAACAATGGCATTTCAAATCTATTTTTTGTGTACACAAATGCCTATTATTCTAGATGTCCATCTTCTGGTCACTGGTACAGGGCATATATTCATTACTGGGGAATCTACGGTTGAGAAAGTAAACCAAAACTTTCCATGAAATAACTAAGTAGTTATCAAGAATGTACTGGTTAATTAAAATGTTATGTAACACAACTACAGGTATGTTTTATTATTTCCAGCAGTTCATCTATAACGTTTCATCAGAAGCTTCAGGCATTAAAAGAATTTTAGTAAAATTTGCTTTTCAAATTCAAGTTGCTCAATACTTTTATAAAACCTTTAATAGCTTTTTTAGTTTCAATAACTTAAAACTGATCAAATTAAAACATCAAAAAAGCAGAAAGTAATATATCACTTGTTAATTAGCCTGGAAACAATTGATTTGAAGACACATAGTATGTCCTCCCCTTATAAAGGATTCAGAGTGAATGTAAAAAAGAAACTAGATAAGTGGCTGTCTTAATATAAGTTTTCATCTATTTTATGAGCCTGTTCCTTTTACTTTCCCAATTATTTTCATCTGGTTTATAGGTCTGCTCCTTCCCACAGGATTTGTTCTTTGGAGCATGGGGGTAGCGTGGGTGGGAGGAGGAGACAAGATTTCTTAGATCCTAAATGTCTGGGGGGTTTTTTTGGTGTTTATCTTTTTTTTTTTTTTTTTGGGGGGTGGGGTTGGTGAACTTCTTAAAACTCCCAAGAATGAAAGTTAAACACACCTTAAAAAATAAGATAATATAAGATAATATATTTGAGCTTTTCACTGTGACTACTTGATAACTTAACTAGCACTGTTTCTTCATTAGCACTTACTTGTACATTTTAAGAGTTTATTTCAGAGATTTTTTCTTTTCACTGTGAAGGATGAAGTCTTTGCTGTGCAAGAATTTCCAGTCATCTAAGCAAAGAGAGTTCTCCATCTGTGGCTGGGGGAGGGAGCATTGGCCTTTCTCCCACACTGTAGTAGTTACTATAGGAACTATTGTGCCTCCTTCAAAAGGGCTACAGACAGGGTGATTAAAATTCTTCATGGGAGAACCCCCACTCTTCTCCTTGACAATGAAATTCTTCAGGGAGAGGGCTAAGCCTCCAGTTCAAGAATGGCAGCACCTGAGGGAGTGATGCAGCAGAGAGAATCACCACTGCTTCAAATTGAAGCACAGGGTAAAAAATACAAGGGCCTGCACTCCTGCATTAATTTTCTTCCCCTCCCATGAAACACAGGAACATTGGCCAAAACTCCTGAGAAACAGGAGGAATAACTTCATGCAGCCTCCACCACGTAGAGGACAACGCAGAAAGTAAATAACATAATTTCCATTAAAATCAATAGCAGGAGAAGCAAAAGAACTACACACACCACCCATAAACCAATTAAGGGTAAATATTAACATTCACTCTGGCCATTATCTTCTCTGTAAGGCAAAAAAAAAAAAAAAAAAAGCACTTTGACACGTAGGGGAGGGACCATTGTCTCTGGTACAACTGAATTAGAGCTACCTCCCAGAATCAAGCTCACTTTATACTGGTTGTTTTACGAATATTTACAATGTTGCCTTTTGCTCCCAAAAATCTAGGAGGAAGAAAAATTTACATAGAATATAAGAAAAACAATTGTGATCCTAATAGACACTGTTCACTTATATTGCACTCTGACAGATACAGTAAGAAGCAGGTAACTCCACCTATTCTTCAACCATATGTCAATATTATTAGACGGCAGCAGTCTTAAAGAAGAGAGAAAAATGGCTTTATATTACAGTCCAGAGAAGATAAGTCACAAATAAGGGTCAATGTGGAAAGAAACACAAAAATATTGTGAAAACTGTCAAAAAATTAGATGGGATGGCTAAGAAAGTGCTGGTGAAGACAGCTGCGAGTAAAAGAAGCTTTAGATATTACTGTAGCTTTAATGAAATTGGGTTCAATAATTAAAGTGAGATAGGAGCTTCCCAGAAAAATCAAATTACTGTAAAGAGATGGGAAAAAAGGTCTACAGAAATATGGAAGAGAAAGAGGCAAAGTAGAGACAGATGTGTGAGAGACAAGGGAGAGGGACACACAAAGGCAGGGTGAATTGAGGGCTTAAAAACCTAGGAATTTAGCAGTGTTTTAGATAAATGTCTGCTCCACAAGATTTGGCTTTACCAGTAAAAAAAATGCATAAACATTATGATAGCATGAAGAAATTCCTTAAAATTCAGTTCCTCCCCCAAATGAGAAAGGAGTATGGATTACTTATTCAGATATAACAATAAGACATTTATTGGAGTAATAGTTCTATTGTCTTATTTTTAAACTAGTATTAAAATTCCTCTGGGAAGAAAACTGCTGTCACCCCTTTCCAGCTTCAGAGCTACAGAAATGGTTAGTGTCACTGATTCTGTTCTCAGGAGGAGGACAGGGTATTAACATCAAGTCAGAACAGTGTTATATAGTGTCAGACTATACTTGCTGGTAAAACTAAGAGGCCTACATCTGTTGTCTTGCTTTTTTTTCCAGTCTGATCCCAAAGGTTCATGTTATGACATTTGTAACATCTGCTACAAATGCGGAGGTAAGTCAGGCACAACCTTATTACTTCCAATCTAACGCTCCATCCATCCACAGGGCTTTCATATGCCACTAGTATGTCAAGGGGACCAAAAGCTGTTCGATCTACATGAAGCAAGGTATAATATATTTCTGAAAGTCAAGAAGGAAAAATCTTGCTTTGTTATATCTCCCCTTTTTTGGTCATCTTAAATCTTGGCAGTGTTATTTCAGAATCTTCTGTGAACAAAACAGACAAGCTGCTCTTCCTTAGAGCCAATACAATTGCCTTTTTATGCCTTAGACAGTGGTGTGTTGCAAATGTGCAAGCTGTGATTCACATCCTCCCTGTTTTTACTAACACTGAAATATATCCAGCTTCCCCTAACTAGACCTTCCTATATAGAGGTTTGCTTTCTTGCATGGCCTTCTTTTCCTTCCTTACTTTTCCCTCTGTTTTGTTGGGCTCACTGCATCTTCTTATAGACAAACAACTTTTTTTTCAGTGCTCAGTGGAAAAATGCAACTCCTGACAGACAAAAATTACTTATTTCATTTGTGGTAACAAAAAAATAAAAGAATAAGTGTCCTGTTTTTTGGCTGGGACAGAGTTAATTTTCACAAGAAGCTGGTAGGAGACACAGCCAGAATAGCTGACCCAAACAAGCCAAAGAGATATTTGATACCATATGATGTCATGCTCAGTATATGGGGGGGCGGCTGGGCAGGGAGGAGGAGGGATGGCTGCTTGGGGATGGGATGGACATTGGGTTTGGGCAGCGAACAAATGTACATCACGGCTGGGGAGTATGGCCCTACCTGGAGTCTCAGGCAGAAAGCATCAGGGGAGACTCGAGGCTGACTCCTGGGGTTTTGGAGTTGGGGATACAGAAGATCTGAGGCCCACCACACTCCAACTGAAAAAGAGATACTGGCAGCACAAGAAGGGGTTTGAGCCACTTTGGAAGTGGCTGGTACTGAAAAACAGCTCCTCCTGGCAGCTCCACTGCTGGTGCTGGGCTAGATGTTCAAAGAGAGGGTCCCCTCTACACATCATGCAACTGATGCTACCTGAAGTAAGTGGGGCACACTGATCACACAGCAGGCTTGAATAGGAAACTCCAATCACCCAGAAATTCTGGAAATCATTATGGACTGGCCAGAACACAAAGATTTTGGAATGTCACCAGAGGAGGAGGTGACACGTGCTGAAGAGGCCCCACTGTATAATAAACTACCATAAAATGAGAAACAATATGCCCTGTTCACTCATGGGTCCTGGTGCATCGGAGGTGCAAGGCTCCTGTATGGAGTCCTACATGACAAGTCGCAGAAACTGCTGAAGGAGAAGGTGAATCGAGCCAGTTTGTGGCAGTGAGAGCCAGCCAGCCAGCTTTAGACATTGCTGAACGAGAAAAGCAGCGAGTACTTTATCTCTATACAGACTCATGGATGGTGACAAATAACCTGTGAGGGTGGTTACAACAATGGAAGCAGAGCAACTGGCAGTGCAGAGGCAAACCCATCTGGGCTGCCCCATTGTGGCAAGACATCGCTGCCCAGCTAGAGATGCTGGTTATAGAAGTACATCACATAAATACCCACGTACCCAAGATTCGGGCCGCTGAGGAACATCAAAAGAACCAGCAGGTGGATCAGGCTGCTAAGATTGAAGTGGCTCGGATGGATTTAGACTGGCAACATAAGGGTGAATTAATTATAGCTCAGTGGGCCCATGACACCTCAGGCCATCAAGGAAGACATGCAACACATAGATGGGCTTGTGATCAAGGGGTGGACTTGACCATGCACAGTTTATCCATGAATGTGAAACATGTGCTGCAATCAAGCAAGCCAAGCAGTTAAAGCCTCTCTGGTACGGAGGATGATGGCTGAAATATAAATATTGGGAGGCCTGGAAGATCAATTATGTTGTACTCCCGCAAACCCTCCAAGGCAAGTGACATGTGCTTACAATGGTGGAAGCAACCACTGGATGGCTGGAAACATATCACATAACCCATGCCACTGAAACACTATCCTGGGCCTTGAAAAGCAAGTCCTGTGGTGATGTGGCACCCCAGAAAGAATTATGTCAGACAACAGGACTCGTTTCTGAAACAACCTCATAGACACCAGGGCCAAAGAGCATAGCAGTGAGTGGGTGTATCACATCTCCTGTCATGCACCAGCCTCTGGGAAAATTGAACAATACAATGGACTGCTAAAAACTGCTGAGAGCAATGAATGAGTGGTGGGACCTTCAAACATTGAGATACACATTTAGCAAAGGCCACCTGGTTAGTTAACACTAGGGGGTCTACTGATCTACCTAGCTATGCCCAGTCAAAGCTTTTACATACTGTAGAGGGGGATAAAGTTCTGGTCGTGCACATAAAGAATATGTTAGGGAAGACAGTCTAGGTTAGCCTTGTTTCAGGCAAAGGCCAACCCATCTGCAGGATTGCTTTTGCTCAAGAATCTGAGTGCACTTGCTTGGTGATGGGTAAGTCTGATGTGTACCTTAAGGCAATCTGATTTTGGGTGAGAATAGCAAAGAAATTAAATTGTATGATGTTCATTGCTAAATAACCCTGCCACTGTATGTCATCACTACTACAATTGCTATATGCCTTATCAATGGTATTACAGTAAGGATCACACAAGTTAATGAAGGATGAACTTTGATGAAACCAAGCACAGTGCAGCAATGATGGAACTAGAACTGACTTCAGCAACCAGTGCCCAGCAACTTCCTCAAAATCAACATCTTCAACCTGCAGACCACAGGCATGGGCCACACCAGATACACTAGCCACAAGCTCCAGATGTGGCATGTAACAACCCGACATCACAAGTCACCACTCCTGCCCTGAAAACTTGTTATGACAGATGGAGCCCAAAGTAATGGATTAAATTAACTCAATGGACATTTTAGAGGGATGGCCCAGAGACCAAGGGAATTATATCTGCATGTGTGTGTAAATATATATATATATCTCAAAGACAAGGAAAGCGGTGGTGATTAACTGGGAAGTGTAGGATCTGGGCATGACATAGATGATATAGAATAAGGGATGGACAATGTCCTGGTTTTCAGCTGAGACAGAGTTAATTTTCATAAGAAGCTAGGAGGGGACACAGCCAGGACAGTTGACACCAACCAGCCAAAGGGATATTTGCTACCATGTGCTGTCATGCTTAGTATGTAAGTGGGTGGTGGAGCTGGCCAGGGAGGAGGAATCACTGCTCAGGGACAGGCTGGGCATCAGTTTCCACATGGTGAGCAAGTTGCATTGTGTATCCCCTCATTTTGTACATTTTCTGTTCCTTTGCTGTCCTAGTAAACTGTCTCTTATCCCAATCCATGAGTTTTACCTCTCTCTTCTGATTCTCCTCCCCATCTCACTGGGGAGGAGTGGGGAAGAGGAGCGAGTGGCTTAGCTGCTGGCTAGGGCTAAACCACGACAATAAGAAAAACAAATAATAAGATGCTTTACAACCAGTATTCTTTCCATTAGCTTCTCATTACTATTGGTGGAGTGACAGATGTGAACTTTTATTGATATATCCACAGTACTTGAAGATTTAAATACTTAATTGTTAATGGCTTAAGATACTGTATGTTACAAGGGCTATGTTATCATTGCCAAGTGTGATACTAAGGCTAGGCATTTCACAACTGTCTGCACAAGAAGCCAACCATTTGCTATGTGGCTATAACCACCCACTGAATTTTCTTATGAAATACATATAACCTTTTCTGACAGTAAGTGGAATGTAATTTTAGAAACTAACAGCTTTAGATGTTACTGAACTAGGTAATATGTTCAACACAGCATCAGACACACACACAAAAAAAGAGACAAATTTCACATATGATATAGTCATTTAAATTCATAGCAAGGGCTACAGAACACTGCATGGTAGCAAAGGAGAAAGAAAACCCCAGGCCTGCTGATGTAAGCAGTCCTAGGTTTTGGTCACATGCACTTCTAGCGTACTCACTTTTTTCTGTCGTACTATTACAGGCTAAGTGAAAGGAAGCCTCCCCCAGCTAAGAATAACACTGGAAAAGAACAGACCTCCCCTTATGTTAAGGAGGGACTGAAAATTTAAAAATACATCAAACATTGCTATTGGCAAATGTAGGAGTTGCATTCACCGCTGAAATACAAAAATTAGCTATGATATAACCAAACAATTACTGACTAATGCATCATTATCCTACCAAAGTAAGTGACATATTGAAACAAATCCAAGTGCACAACTATTTAGAATTGTTTCTGGTTCTAAGTCAAAATACTGCTTTTTCAAACTTGGTTTTATGACTGGTACATGTAGGTGGTGAATTTGTTTGTACGCTACATGCCTTTTTCCTTTTTGTGATGCAGTCAGAAAAAGATATAATAAAGATTCATAAATTAAGGAAGACTGGATGCAAGTCTGCAATCAGTCCACATTTTCAGGGAAGAAATCTGTGTCAGTTGCCAAAACTGAACCATGTAATTAACTGAGGATTCTGGTAAGAACCAACTGTGCCACTAATCAATTATTTTTGCTTGTCTTCCAGCTGCTGCTTTTCTCTGTTCATAAGGGAGATTGTAAGAAAATGCAACTATTGAAAATCTGGTGATTTCGAAAAATAACTGAAGAAATTTGAGATTACCAAGACCAGCTGTAGTAGAACTGTAAAAAATGCTTAAAATCTATTGCAACTGGTTCTTAATTTCTCACTAGGAAAGAAAATAGACATTTTCACCAAGGAGTTTTATAAGAGCTAAAATAGTATTTCAGAATTGCCAAGGACTGAAAAATGACCAGGCATAAGCTACACCGGAAATCCCCAAGTCTCAGTGAAGCAGTCTTCAAGGGAAGAACATCAGAATACTGGTTAAGTCCTTTTAACTGGGAGATGGAACAGCTTTTCTTTAAAAGCATTACTGCTTATTAAAAACAAAAAAAAAGTTGATCCAAAGCCCCTGTACATGGAAAGACTTTCCAGCACTTTGGATCAAGTTCTTAATATATATATATAAAAAAAAAAAAAAGCATGCTACCATTTGTAAGAGTCTGTTTCAGCATTTTTTAAGGAAACAGAAGCTCTTGGAAATCCCAATGACTACTAAGAAAAATAGTTACATCTTTATTGGTGTCCTTGTTTCAGCTGGGATAGAGTTAATTTTCTTCATGGTAGCTAGTATGGGGCTATGTTTTGGATTTGTGTTGGAAACAGTGTTGATAGTATAAAGATGTTTTTTGTTATTGTTGAGCAGTGCTTACAGAGTCAAGGACTTTTCTGCTTCTCACACTGCCCCACCAGTGGGATGGCTGGGGGTGCACAAGGAGTTGGGAGGGGACACAGACAGGACAGCTGACCACAGCTGACTGAAGGGATATTCCATACCATATGATGTCATGCTCAGCTTATAAGGGGCTTGGGGAAGAGGAAGGACGGGGAGCGGATGGACACGATGACAGCAGCAGTGTTCATAGTTATGGCATTTGTCTTCCCAAGTAACTACTATGCATGATGAAGCCCTGCTTTCCTGGAGATGGCTGTACGCCTGGCCTGCCCATGGGAAGTGGTGAATGAATTCCTTGTTTTGCTTTGCTTGTGTGCGCAGCTTTTGCTTTACCTGTTAAACTGTCTTTATCTCAATCAAGGAGTTTTCTCAGATTCTCTCCCTCATCCAGCTGGGAATGAGTGAGCCGCTGCGTAGTGCTTAGCTGCCAGCCAGAGCTACACCATGACAGCTGGAAATTGTTCTTTAAATCTTTGCTAAGGTTAAAAGAATTCATACAGTTTATGATTAATAAGCTCAAAAATAAATTACAAATAAGAAGTTAACATATTTTCTGTTATTATTAATATTGGCTCCAGCACACAACTGGTATTTCCACTTTCATATGCAGTAGGATCTTTTTAAATAGTCATGTGAAGAAAGTCCAGTTTCCTTCACCTTTGGAGAGTGCGTACCTGGGAACTATAGAAAAGTTTGATCAGAAAACAGCCAAATTAGTTATGGAAGTGAGAGCTTAGCAATGAGAAAACAGGAATCAAATTCTCTATAGCCAAAGAGAACATTGTGTGTAGGCACAACATTCACTTCAGCAGAGTTGCATTCATTAGCATCAGGAATTAAATTAGCTCAGGATTCTTTCTGCAGTGAGGGAAAGTATTCCTTTTATTTGATTTTGTCGTAGCTAAGATTCACACTTGCTACCTGAATAAGTCAAGCCTGTCCCGCTGTAAGACAAGAAGCATGGCATTCACAGTTCAAAACATACCTTGAAAACCTTACCCATCAAAGTTCAGTGGGTATGGTAACCAGATATCTTGGTATTTTTTAGCAAATGAACTTAAAGGCATCAGAATTTATTCCCCACACAGTACTTGAATCAGACATGGACACAGATGGTTACCTCAACTTTGGGGGCAAAGTTTCATTTTGCAAGCTAACACTCTAAGTCTTTAAATCAGCTCTTTCTCACTTTCTATGAGCACTGATAAGTATATCTCTTTTTTTTTTTCCTTTTTTTTTTCTTTTCTTAAAAGCTTTACAATTATACTGATAATGTATTGCATTTAGATAGTTTCTCAACAATTACATTTTATTATACACCCACCAAACCTAAGGTAATACATGTATGCATTGGCTATAAAGAGAAATAATTTGCTTGATATAACAGCTCAGTAGTCTGTGAGCTGAGATTTTACTGAAATAACGTCCTTGAAATTCTGTTCATGTTTGTTGCATTCCAACACCGCCTTTTAATTCTTAAATATATTTCTTGTGCTGCCTCAGTCCAGCTGAAGAACTAGATTTTCACAACTATGTAATTTGTAACTGAAGCTCATTAATTGAAATGGAAGACTTTTTTTTTCCAGAGTATAATACAATATGATATTTAAACTAAAATATAGAGAGAGTTGAATGAAGACTGCTCAAACTCAACACAGAAAACACTTCTTTTTTTCTCCTGTCACCTACAACCTTTATACATCTTGCAGAAAAATTCAGTAACACCTGATGCTGTTTATCTATTTTTCTTATTTCTTATTTCTTTTAGTAACCTCCTGGAAGACACTTTGTATTCTGACATTTTTCATTATGAATGTGCTAGCTTAAGGGCATTTTGGATTATTTTAAATTGTCTGCTGTACATCAAACATCTTATTTTGTTAATAATACCTGAAAATCTGAGAAATTTACTTGTAAAAAATACATTTCCACTCAACAATGTTGTAGGAGGACAAGACAGAAACGCAGTAAGTTATTTTCTGTGAATACTGACAAACAAGTCTTTCAATGCAAAGGCTTTGCCTTACAAATGCAATATTATTGCAAGGTATATTCTACTTCTCTCCACAAATAAGATGGAGAATGCACTAGAAAAATTAAGTATTGAACAAAACTGTCTCCACTTTTCCAAAAGTATCACCGAAAAATTCTGTTTCAAACTTCTCTGAGAACAATTCGCACATAATAGCGACTCCTTCTACAGGAGAAGAGGAATCTGAGGAATGAAGAGGCACCTACATGGCTGAAAAACAGACATTACTGTGACAGCTCATGGATGGATGTCTTCTGAAGAGAAAGGCTTATTTTGGTGAGTGATGACTTCAGAAAAAAAAAATTGTGACTTCTTTATAGATAAAAGGAAAAGTGGATGGAAAGAAGAGATTGTAAGTCAAAGCACTTATAATAAAGGAAAAAAAAATTGAAGAAGGATAATCTAACCAGAATTTTAAAGCTGTGCCTTGTTTATAACCCTCCCAAAAGTGGCATGAAGCAGTGTTCTCCACTATAGTGGTAGCTCAAGGTGCAGCTCCCATGTCAGCTTGTACCTCACCCCTGATTCTCAGTGACCTTTAGCTCCACTGAGGTGATGGTTTAAGTTCACTAGTTAGTTGACACTTCAATGGCTGCTTAAGCATTGCTGACACTGCAACAAACAAGGCAATAGGGACTCAACTGCTCTGGGTTGCATATACAATACAACTGTGTTGCTAATCCATTTGTTCTGTGGGGTTCAAACATCCCTTTGAACCTATAGCATGATATCTTGAGCTGGACTAAGCGTATGTCTCTACAGTCACAATGTAGGCAAATGTGGACTAGCTGTAAATGGGTTAATGTGGCCACTAATAAAACTCTAGCTGTGCTAAAAAAGGCTATGAAACTTTCCCAAGAAGCAAGATAAAATAACTTTTTCATCCCTGTGTTACCACAGCTGGGCTTCTTCCAGTCCCTGAGCTAGTTTTTACTGCTGTGTAAACATATTCTGTCTAAAGAAGAAATGTTAATTAATTCTTAATTAATTTGTTAAAAGTTAATGAAAGAAAACCAATTGTACAAAAAATCCCGGAAAGGACTGAGGACATCCTTTTTCCGTCTCGTGTTTTCCTCTTTTACACTACCTCAACTCATCCTTTCTCTCCACACTTTTCTTCTTTCTTCCCTTAATTTTCCTACTTCACACTAGCTTATTTGAATTGGTGCTCTCAACCACGTGCAAGTTCCTTAGGAGAAAAAAGTTCATTATGATCAGAGGACCTACAGCTGTGTTGTTGGAGGTGAAATGGATCACTTTCTCAAACATTTGAAGTTCCAGAAGGCAATGTAGCTAGGAATGAAAATACTGAACCAGATACTTATTAAGTTGACATAGCTAAACAATTTACATTTACTCACTAAACATGTACATACACCTCCCCATCCCCAAATGCTCAGATGCTATTCCAAAAAGCCTTGTCCTGGAGGGAATTTAAAAAGACATCATGGCTTTCATTAAAATCACACCACAGAGAAGCTACTATTCACTCCACCAAGGTTTCAAGGACCCATTATCAAAAGGGAGTTATCCTTTTGCCTCATTTGGTTATTGATAGTGGAGCTCCAAAGGCTGTGACCTACCCTTGTTTTCAGGTTAATCACCTAAAAAATAATAATTTCTCTGCACTAGGGAAAGAGATATATTTAAGCTGTTCCTCAGTGCTGGCTAGAAAGGAAACTGAAGTTACACTATTTCATGTATCATCAGAGAGCTGCAAATCAAGTGTCAATACAATTCACAATGTCAGCTTTTAAACTTAATTTCCTTAGAAGCCATATTACAAATATAGGGATTGTATAGCAATTAATGAAGACACAATTTCTCCCACCAGTTTTTGACTTTGGTTACTATATTGTACTGTACTATATTGACAATAATTACTGTTCGAGCTCAACATAAGAGTGTATTTTTGTGCTTTGGTAAACACCTGACAAAATTCCCAGGAAAGTCCAAAGTAATTTTATTAATCAGAAAATTGAACCAGGTGTTTTTATGATGCCTATAGCAGCAAAAAGTCTAAATATCACTATCTCCTTATGGCAAAAGGGCAACGTGTCATCTTATGAGCTCCAGCTCTCTTCAAAGTGTGATATTGAATCCACAAACCAGGCATACCACTAGCTTGTGGACAAAATCACCCACCAACATTTTCATAGAATCACAGAATATTTTTTTGGGTTGGAAGTGACCATGGAAGATCATTTAGTCCAACCCCCCTGCCATGCGCAGGATCACGCTTCACTAGATCAGGTTGTTCAAAGCCCTGTCCAACTTGACTTGAACACTTCCAATGATGGGGCATCCACAACTTCTCTGTGCAAGCTGTTGTCTCACCACCCTTATTGTAAAAAATTTCTTTGTTATGACCAATCTAAATCTACCGTCTTTCAGTTTTAAGCCATTGCCCCTTGTCCTGCTATGGATTTACACATGCCGGCCACCATAACAGGATCCAGTTCTAGGATTCTGCAACATACAGTCCAAGTAAAGATTTCCAATTCCTCTTTTATTAGTTCCCAGGTTACAGCTCAAGCTGGGTGCTACTAATGCTAAATGAGACTATTCAGAGAGAAGAATACAGTTAAGCAAACTGATTCTTTAACAGTCCTGTCACCACAGGCCCTGATAATAAAATCTTCCTCGTTTTTTTTTTTTATAAGCCCACTTTGTATATTGAAAGGCCACGATAAGGTCTTCCCAGAGTCTTCTCTTCTCCAGGCTGAACAACCTCAAATATCTCAGCCTTTCTTCATAAGAGAAGTGTTCCAGCTCTCTAATCATTTTTGTGGCCCTCCTCTGGACCTATTCAAACAGGTTCATGTCTGTCTTGTACTGGGAACAATACAATTCAGAGCTGGATGTACTACTCCAGGTGGGGTCTCATGAGAGCCACAGGAGCAGAATCACCTCTGGTGATCTGCTGTCCATGCTCCTTTTTATGCAGCCCAGGATACCATTGACTTTCTGGGCTGCAAGCATGCATGGCTGGCTCATACCCAATTTTTTATCCACCAGTATCCCCCAAGTCTTTCTCTGTAGGGCTGTTCTCAATCAATCTATCCACCTAGTCTCAAGTGATATTGGGGATTTCCCTGACCCAGGTGCAAGACCTCACATTTGGCCTTGTTGAACTTCATGAGGTTCACATGAGCCCATTCATCTGTATCCATCCTTATTTCTTCCCCTGGAACCACAGCGAATGATGGGAAGTGGCATCAGAGCACCACTTCAAGTAACACTGCAGAGGCAACATGCTTAATTTGGACATTCTTCCCAATAATATCAACAGGCAAGAAACCAAACACTAGCACTTGCTGATCATACGCTTTTGTATCTGTTAACTATCCAATTTGAGACTATTTTCTTACTCCTAGCTCATTTCATGCTAGCTCCTGTACAACACTCCCAGTACATATCATATTGAATTAACCTTACTGAAAACTACTATGTCTGGCATCAAGCCTTTTTGGCAACTGCTGGAAATATTTAAACTGATTTATTAATTGTTTCTGAATTTTGTCCTTCAGTTTACTGGAATGAAATTATTTAGGTTTATGAGTTTGACAAACTTAAGAGGATGTTTGGAGCTGACTTGACACAACAAATTTTCTCTACTTACTTCCTAAAAGTAAATAAATAAGTAACTATTTTCCGAAACTGTGGGTGATCCAAAAAATACTTACATGTTTCATTTTAAATTTAAGTACGTTGGTAAACTTAATGCAATATTTTAAATACTGAACATAATATGGCAAGCGCGTAGGGTAGATGCCTATTCAGGTTAGATTTCTAAATCTCTTTCTCAAATTGTTCATCTAATAAAGGATGTTCCTAAGAGAGAAATGGGATAGGGGCTTTTATGATTTTTGAAGTACTTCTGGTCCAAAATCCTTTTCTAAAGGAGTTATTCAATAAAGGTGGGGTTTGATTCTATGTTTTATATTGCAGTACTGCACATAATTGTGTGTTCAATAACTTGTCATAATATAAAATTATCTAAACTAATAAATGATTCATAGTTCTAAAAATATCCTGTTATGGATGAAGTTTAGCAGGAAGAACAAGCTTTATTTGCATTTAAAGTTAGAATGATTTTGATGGTATTTAATGTTTCTCAACACGCAGAGATTTATTACTTCATTCTTTGTCAAATAATAGTTTTCTTAGTTAATAAAAAGAGAGCTACCATTTCAGTTTAAAACTCAAAAGAAACACAAAACTCCATGGAGTGCTTTGGAATAACTTGCTAGAATGATTCCAAGATTGAAATGTACTAACCCAGATACTCCCAACCACATAATAGTATAGATGTAAAGGTCTAGATAAACAGAGGAAGACCCTGGAAACATCCCCCAAAGCCTTCTGTCCACCCTATTCTGCAAGCATGATTGACTGTGTCATGTTTATTGTTAGCCCATCTGGACAACAGGTGCAGTACTTAATGGCCACAGTGTATTTGATTATTGACTAGTGAATATTTCTGCATGACACAATAGGCTGCAGACTGACCCTCAGTAACACACAGACTTCCTACTCATTTCTACATTCAAAATCTCAAAACAAAGGAAAACAGTTTTAAGATTTTAACCTATCTGGAAGTTTGGTACAGAGCTTCCACATACAACTCACATCTGTCAAATACTTAGCTTGGCAGGCTTGTATAAGGTCTGTTAAAGGAAAAAAAAAAAAAANNNAAAGGTGCACGAATTTCAAGCTTGGGGGCCTCTAATTACCTCGTGCTTAAAGTTTAACTACAAAATGTAGATAAATTGCTGCCCTAAAACCACAGAAGATCCTTCACCCAAGTTGTGCCAATGTATCTAAAGCTCAGCGATACTGATCCCAGGGAGACTTTTCCACTTAGTCCTCATGGAATTCATTTTGGACCCGTTTCTAATGAGTATATAAAGGATTACTTGGATGTTTTGGTAAAGCTACCCAATAAATTAGTCAATCTGAAATTTTATTAGCCACAAAGCATTACAGCCGTCATATAGCTGAAGAACACTGAGGGAATTGAAGGCGTATTAGTCATTTATTTAGGCAGATACCAGAGATCAGTACTCAGTACAGGCTGTTAGTTGTAACATTAAGCTAATTGGCTAATAGTTGCAGCAGTTCTTGTAAGGTTTTTGTACGGAGAGGTGTGACCCCTTTCTTGAACCAATTTATGTAAACCCAGAGGGAGTCCTAAATTTATTCCAGTTTCATGAATGCATGGTCTGGATTAAGAAACCAAAAGCAAAAAGAGTATGCATAAAAACCACTGTGTCAACCAAACACCTAAAATTTACATGCTGTCAGCTTGAAAACTTTCTGTTTGACAAATTACTTAAGATAATAAATGTTTAAAATAAATGTAACAATTTGGTATTAAAAACGTTCATATTTCACCCAGTGCATGTTGCGGGGCTGTGGTTTTTTTCTTCTCAACCATACCTTTGGCTATTTATCTAGTTGCAAACTTTTATAGATGTGAAATATTTTAAGAAGTTCTTTGGAAATGGCCTGAGGTAATTTCAAACTTAACAGACCCTGTCCCACCAGAGCTCATTACAGTGAATTTTATAACAAAGTACCCTCTACTTAATTTTCAGAGCTTAGCCAAGCGTACTAGAAATGCAGCTGCATTAAGTGCAATTAATGGTATAATAAAAGCAGTGGAGGGCTGTTTAAGACTCAAGAACCAGCAGTAAACAGGGGCTCCATGTTCTCTAACAGTCAGTGATGTGTCAAAGTGCCAAAAGTGTGAGATTTCCTCTGTTGGGGAAGGGAAAAAAAAAAACCACAACCCAAAAATGAAGTGGCACGTCCTGTTGGGAAAAAAAATAATCTTCTGTCCTTCAACAAGCCCACAAAGATAGAGTGGAAAAGGATAAAAAAATATTCCCTCCAGTTATGCCACTAGCATCCCCCTCTCTCTTTGAGCAGGAGTCCAAAACAATAAACTCATATTCCCACCAGTGAAGAAACTAGGCAAATTCAATTTCATAAAAAGTGAGACTAATAGTGACTGACTTATATAATACAGAGAATTATCTGGTTTCATAACTAACAAACTTTACTGTCAAATGACAGAAAGGAAAAATAAATATAATTTTTGTGACAGAAAATAACAGCAGCTTCTTATTTTAAATAAAACAACCCACAGCGCAACTGGGCTATTGACTATAAAAGCTCTGCAACTGTTAAACATGGAATTATCTTGGTAACTAAACCATCAATCCTGGTAATTAACTGAGTTCTTGTATGAAACTAAAAAAAGAAAAAAAATACTTTAAAGACAGAAGACAATCGACCTCTCCTGACTAAATTCTGATAAAAGACAACTGACCTCGCCTGAAGAAATTTGTGACTAAATTCTTCTATATGGGACTAATCTGTCTCTTTTTTTTTTTTCACTCTCTAATCTTGAACCTTATTTTCATGTATTAATCTCAACTATTTACTCTGGCAGAAAAAGACCTCTGTACTCATACAGATGCGCAGTTAATTCATGAGTGGTCCTTCTGATTTACAGAAAGTAAGTGGCTTACAACCTGGCTTTATGGTAAAATTTGAAAGCACAAAAGGGCTTATCCATGGCCTGCAGATATCATAGTAATTTATTTTGCACACAGTGAATATTAAAAAAAAAAAAAAAAAAA
>VXBL01005139.1:407801-456574 GCA_013400195.1 Aramus guarauna
AAAAAAAAAAAAAAAAAAAAGAGTGCTGAAGAGAAAGAAGAAAAAAATGATTTTGCACTCTGTACAAGAATAACAGATTTCTAAATTGTGAAATAAAAGCAATTTCCAATTTTCAGTCCATAAGTAGTATCAAATAGAAAAGCAACAAGAAAAGATGCAGAATTTCAACATATCTTCTCCCAATAATGGATAAATGAAGTAGACAAGCATTCGTTTCATACTTCCATTTTCTAGTAAAAAATACACACTAAGCATATTTTGCCTATCTTTAAAGTCGATTCCAGGTTTTAAAGGACATGGATAACAACAACAAAAAAATAATCTAGTAATCGTGGACTACACTGCTAGCAATTTCCAAGTTAAGTTTGGCTGAAAATCCCATATATGGACTTAGAAACAATCAACGGTATGTGGAAAGAGAAATAAAAATTACTTTGACAGTAGATTTCATTACTGACTCAGAAATACACTGGAAAAAATTAAACACACACATTTTTTCCTGCTCACAAAGCATATCAATAAATCTATTTCTGATGTATCTGTTATACAGAAACATTTTCAAGATGGCATTGAGTATTTTCTCTTGCCCATTTCCTTTTTTGGCTGAACCTCACACAGGGGATTGTTTTGCTGCTGACTTCTGATCTGTTTATTTACAGCATTTTGATGCATCTATAATTTTTCACAGTAACATAATTCTACAACCATCATTTCAGTATCACAAGAAAGTATCATTGTTTATATAGGCTTAAGTAGACCGCAGAGAAAAGATGATCATATTATTTCAGTAGATTATTTAATTGGCATTCATGTATCCTATTACTCTTTAAGACCACACAGTAGATAATATATCATTTTATATTGTATTAGCATATTCTATGATGTAATTCTGAAAATGTTAACTACTGCTCAGTAAAACACTACAATTACTGCTGAAATAACCACAGTGGTGTGGACAGTGCTGACATAATAATAATAAAGTCTAAGAACTGTAAGTGTTAGTGGTACAAATTTCAGAAAAGAGTAATTACTAAAACTGAGACAATGGCACTAGAAATTGAAATGTATCTAAGGGAAGGAATTACTACCTCTGTCATTAAACCAAGAAAGGATGGTTTAGCTTGACTAAAGATACATAAAAATATCACATCTTGCTGTTGCCAGGAAAGTCACAACAACCAACAAAAGTGATTCTCTGGCAAGTGATTTTTGTATTAGCAAACTATTGAAGAAAATTCAAAAATCCAAAGAAAGAAATCTCTCAATAATCTCATTCCACTTTGGAGAAGCCATGGTGCATTAGGGACACAAAAAGAAATCTCAAGATGGAAGGTGTAGAATTTGAAGAGCATTACAGGTAGTGACAAAACTACAACCTTGAAAGCTAGTAGGAATGCCAAATAACCCAGTTTCCCTAATCTTTTGGGAAACCTGAACAGCTAAGTGTTACAGAACACTCGCAGGGAGAACAGTATGACTAATTTACCAAGGAAAACTAAACAGGTATTTAGAAACATAAAATATGAAAGATGGAGGTGAAATTTTTCTGAGAAGAAAGGCAAAGAGGTAACAGTTATTGTAAGTAAGAAGACAGGGAGGATTCCTATGCCGTGAAAGGAAACCACTTAAATATGACATTCATAAAGTGGAAGGAACTAGGGATTGGTGACATGTGGCAGAATCTTCTTCCACCAGTCTGAGTTGAGCCTACATTTCTACTTGAGAACTATGACACAAGTCATAGTGTCTCAGACGAGCTCTCAGTGCACAAGCATATATCGATAACAGCATCCTCTTCAGATCCTCCTGCAATGAGGAAGGAAAAATTGACCAGTCTTAGAAGTCAAACTCTCAAACACTTCATTGTCAGGTTGGAACATATCTATGAAACAATGAAGGAAAGAGCATGATAGAATTGGCTATACTGACTCTGCACATATTTTTCCTCATGAAGTGTAGCTAGCCATGAAAAACAATTGACCTAACTTCCTTTTGTAAGGAGCAAAACAAAATAACCTGATATTTAAACAAGAAAATATTTTCAGACTGTCTGAATGAAAAGTTGTCAAGGGGCTAAGACGCAAATTGAAAATCTATGTTAGTAGGTGTGGATTTACCAGAAGTGGAATGTGGTCTCTCCACCTCTTCTCCCATGCCTTTATGTCCTCCCTGTTAGGATTGTTTTCCAAATTTTGTGTGTTCAAGGCCATGGCTGAGGATGTTCGTGCCTGTTCAAAGATCTAAACCTAGCTTACGTGCTGAATGATTTCTGTAAATTTCCATGTAAGCTCACAAAAAGAAAGAAAGAAAGAAAGAAACANAAAAAAAAAAAAAAAAAAAAAAAAAAAAAAAAAAAAAAAAAAAAAGACAAAAGACACAAACCTGGATGCCAAATCACTTTAAAAAAACTTATTCAGGGAAGGTATGGATTTGATGACTATGTGGGATAGCTCACTAGCAGCAGAGATCTTATCCAACTGTAATACAAAATAAATGTACAGATATTGGCACAGAGACAAAAATTTCAGGACTGAAACTAAAAATAAAAATCCAGGCAGAAGAATAAAAAACAGAATGAATGAAAATATGTTCCAGGCTTAACATGGATAATATCATCTCAATATTCTTAATACAATGGTGATCACTACACTGAGCTCTGGGAAGCAGGTCAGGGCAAAGAATAAAAGAAAATTGTATTAATCACAATCTCCAAAGGCAGGCCATAAAAGCCATATCGCACACACTGAAAAATAATTCATTAAACTATATCCCAGCTGGAAGTAGAGAAAAACAAACAGAATAAAAAGACACTAAGCAGCAGGGAGAAATAAACTTTATGGAACTGTCAAAGCATGAACAATAGAAAAAAAAAAAGAACGAAACAATAAACGTGTCTGGTTTATTGGTAAAATAGCCACGTTAGGACAGACATGAGAATTAAATTTAAAGCAAAACCCGAGATACGGAGATAATGCCAAGCTTGAAGTATCAAAATTATTCTATTGCAGTTCAGGACATTCAGTACTTGCAAATTGTGGTTTGGCAGTACCTCACAATGAAAGCAACATCACTAAATGCTAATCATTCATGGAGCATCAGGCACATCTCTTCAGTGTTATGTACTGCAAGATGAACTGAAAGCGAAAATGTCCACAATTCAGGATTGATTGTTAAAGCAAAAGTATGCATAGCCCCTATATGGGAAAGAAAGAACACTCTCTGCTAGCATGTCTCCAGGTTTGATTTAGGGATGAAAAGTAGTACTTTGCATAAACATTTCCAAGAGCCCTTTTGTAATGTTACATACCTCTTTTTTTCTTTTTGAGGAACAGATGGGAGAAGGGAACACTATGGTAATGCATTCCATTGTATAATAGCATTAAAAATAAGGAGGAATACCACACAATGTATTCTGTTCAAAGAAATTAATACTAGTCATTTTGAGTCTCTGCTAGCTAAGTTTAAAAAAAAATAAATAATAAAATTGCCCTCCAGTTTTGATGTCCTCAGTTTTTCTGTACCCTAAAAGCCTGATTTACAATCATGTTCGGCAGCAACAGCTTATACAGGTTCATCTGGAGTTGTGTTTTCTCAGAACAGCTGAAAATGCGGCCCAAAGTGTTTGGGCAAAGAGGCAACGAAAGCCACTGGCAACTTTGGAAAATTTCAGCCCAGTCATCTACCAAGTTCTGCTGCAACTGAAGGTCTTTATAAGCAGAGATGCCAGTATATGCAGATGTGTGTGTATATACATAAGCAATGTACAAATGGTGATGCATTGTAAATGATGTAAATCTTTCTATTTGATCCTCAGTTAATTAAAATTGTTTTTGTGTTTTACATACACTGAATACAACAGAAGGAGGATGGATTTTTCAGATGAGCCAGAGGGATTGTAGGTGCCCAGCTTCCAGTAAAACACAGAGGAAGCTGAAGTCCCAGATTGCCTCAGATTCTTTAATGTCACCGTTAGAAAGTATTAAATCAATTATGTCTGAACGTAATTCATCCACCAGTCATTGACATATGACAAAACAGACCTTAAACTATGAGTTATTGACTTTACTGAATGAAAGCATGTTTTTTCAATTAAAAAAATGCTGTATATCCCGGATACAGTTTTATGAAAGCTCAGTAAGGATCCATGGTAAATGTTCCACCGAAGACATTAAGCATTTGCAAATGCCAAATTCTTGGATGGTAATTCTTTCTCTCCCTCTTTTCCCCCTTTGACACACTGACTCCATACTCCATGTTATGGGCTAACAACCTGCAAATTATATCTTTTTAAAGCAAAACTGTTTTTCAGCTAGAGGAATGAATAAAATTATATTTGACACATCAAAATTTCTTTCCTCCACCCTCCTTTTTATAACTGAAAAAGAGTCAAACTAATTTAAACCAAATCTGATTTAAAAATCCTGCTGAGCTGAGACTTTTAAATACCAAGTTTCAGCCTGGAGTGAATTTTTATGGCTATGTTATAAACACCTGAAAAACAGCAGGTGCCATAGTAATATACAGTTCGTGTTTTTATATGATTTCCTTAGTTTCAAAAGTAGATTCTAGTCAAAGTGAGGTTTTTTTCTAATTTTAACTTGTTATGGATATTACAGTTCCAACTAAATGCTTACAAGCCAGAAGTCATTTGGAATGAACACATATGTATGTACTTTATAAAATT
Organism: Aramus guarauna; assembly: GCA_013400195.1. Classification (NCBI taxonomy): domain Eukaryota; kingdom Metazoa; phylum Chordata; class Aves; order Gruiformes; family Aramidae; genus Aramus; species Aramus guarauna. The sequence goes on from VXBL01005139.1 coordinate 412,486, forward strand.
ATCCAACGGATACATTTACAATTTGGCTAAGATAAGAAAACACTTGTGTTAGAAATTCTATGAATGGTGATCAGAAAATGAAACATCTCTCAGTGGTGTGTGTGGTGCTTTAATGCACTCTGTTAGAACACTCAGTTCCATAATAATTTCGAGATTCGCTCAAGTTGTTTTAAAACAACAATGCAAGTATATTATTTCAAAAAGTGACAAAAAGCCTTGTATACTTTAGCTAAACATATGTGTTCATAATCCTTCAGGCTTGAGAGTTTAACTATTTGGAAGCACTCAAGAAAATTAATCTGAATTAACTAAATGTGAGAATGCAAAGTGGATTTATCAAACTGCATTAAACTCTTCTGTCTGTACAATCTCGTTCAGAATTAAAATAGTTTTGATGCCTTTATACATAATGCACTTGAGAAGCAAAATAAACAAAAACTAATAAATAAAAAATAATCATCCTGAACAAGGGTTCTGATATATTAATCACTGCCTGTAAAGTAAGTAGGAACTTCACTTGCTGTTTTGTAGCTTACGTGCACACATTTACTGCAAAACCACACAATAGTTTCTCTTTAAATGAAAGACCGTTCTAACTACCTGACATTTACTAGGGGTGAAAGTGTACACCTGGGCTGTTCCTGTGAAGCCTCTGATGCTATACAAGTTTACACCCTTCTTTATTTCAAAGTAACTTCTGTGCACCTGTCCATACCCTGGTGTAGCTTTACTGTCACAGCGTATACTTAATTTTTATATATTTTCCTGATTGAATTGAGAAATTTCATGACTGGAACAACTAAAAGACTATATTCATATTAAAAACCACACTGATATCAAGGTCTGGTCTTTAAAAAGTTTGCATGCAGTTTTCTGCTTGCAACTTCCAGTTAGAGATGCAGAGACCGTTCACATGCAAACAATCATTACTGCAAATGAAAATATTTGCATGGAAACTTGCATGTGCAAATGAACTAATTTTGCATTCAATTTATTGCCTACGTTGGTGTAAATGGTCATCTTTAGGCTCTAGTCTAGCAAAGCTCATAAGTACAAGCTTTTCTTGAAATGAAGCAGGCTTTAGATGGAACTACCTATGAATTTACACCTTAAGCATGTGTTTCAGTGGCTTCCAGATTAGTACATCAGTAAAATTTCTATGTATTTTGAAGGGATTTAGGAGCAGATTCAAAAGGGTATTTGAGGCACCAAAAGATTCTTGATCCTTGAGAGTTTACTTTAGCTACCATTGAACCACTTGAAGCATCAACATACCTCACTTAGTTTTCCACATTTCCACATCACTGGTGCAAGGGGATGCCCATTTCACACAAAGCCTGTGGCTTCCTGCTAGAATGGCGGCACTCAGTAGGAATGCTCAGGCTGTACCTTCTGAACTAGGTACTGGCAATAAATGGCAGCTGGCTGCCTTTGTTAAAAAATGAAATAATATTCAAAAAACACCATCAAAATGATTACTCAATAACCTACACAGAAAGAATGGAGTCATGGCTTCATCTAGGAGATCAGAATTACCAGAGGTCAACATGCAGAGCAGAAAGCATCCCCTCAGATCTGAGGACAATCTGCAGGCTGGGGGAAGTGAGGAGGGCATATTCTTCCAGCATGGGAAATACAGATGTCAGTCTTCCCAATGAGAGAGCAGGAGCCATCTCAGGCCTCCTGTTAAACATACCAACCAGCAGATAAGAGGCCTGGGGAGAGATTGCTCATTCTTCTCCAAGCTTGTTTTCAAAGGGACATGAAAAACCTTTGCAAGCCTCCACTGTGGAAAGCAGTTTCTGTCAGGAGGAGACAGTGGGCTCTGTGGGAGATGTTGGCTGGCTGTACAATGTGACTGCTATCCTCAGAGCTTCCTTCAGGACTAGCGCCACCCAACACACTAGCGGCTGTGGACACCATTTTGAGAGCTCAGGCCCACATCAAGGGAGGCCTAGGCTAAAATGCCTGCCAAAGTTATTGCCTTCACCTGCACAACTGACAGGTGAGGCACTTGCTCAGCAGCACCCGAACCCCCACACTTCACAATCTGGTATTTTAAAGTAAATGGGAAAAGTTTTTTAGCCTGCAATTGTCAGATCACAAACCACAGCTTTATGCAGGATGTGCTCAGCTGTCTGTGCAACAGGAGGACAACAGACTGCTAGAAACCTGGGTCTTCACATGGACGTGAGATGGGCATTAGCACCACTCTCATTAATGTAACATGAGCCATCAAGATACACCCTACATCCTCAACTCCAGATACACCCAGTAACCTGGAAAAATGCCATCGACATGAGCGTAAGGATTATTGTCATTGTTCAGGCAAATCCAGCTAGGTCACGTAATAAACATGTTAATACAGAAAGAGTAGTAGCCTACATAAAATGGATAGGCTAATAAAGTCCTTCCTATTACCTTTCTTTCCCAGAGTTTGTCTTTGATGTGCCATGGGAAGGCTGAAGAGAGAGAGTGATTGCCACTGGGGATTTTGAAGAAAAAAGTAGCCTTCGGCTTAATACAGAGCCTGAAGATTAGGGTAGAAGTCTGTAGACTAGGAGAATCTGCTAGCTAAACATTATCGCATGTTCATTTTCATTTAAAATATGCAATTTCTTTTTTTATTAATTCCATTTCCTTCAAGCACATGCAAAAGTTACAAGCTGTAGACATTGATTTTAGGTACTAATATTAAGGGAAGAATAAACACAAAATACTAAATCTTTTATCAATGAGATTGCTATTTGAAGGGACACAAAGGTACTTCAGAATATAGTAAAATCGTTAGTACACACAATAATGTGGGTTTTGACAAATGGTAAATTCTAAGTATTCTTCCAGAGTTACAATTTGTCAGCTCAAAACCATCATTAGTGTGAATCATTCAGTTCTTATAAAGCTTAAGTGTTCCTCTTCCGTGCTCAAACGTGTTTACCTTTAGGTATTCACTTAAGCTTACTTCACTTGAAAAGAGTTAGCTCTAAGGTACTATACAATAACCAAGCACAGGCAAAATGTTTTGCGAACCAGGAGTGCATTAAGCGTTCAATACTTTGCTGAACTGAGATGCTCTGAGCATCTGCAGCTATGGCAATGGGGGCTGGCAGCAGGGTAAACCCAAGTTTAGCAGTTCTACCAATGTGCTGCAGCCACATGACAGAAGGTATTACACTGGTACAGACGCTCTCTGCAGAGTCACCTCTGTTGACAAATCTTTTGAAGACTTAACTTTAAACCCGCAGATTTTATTCAGGAATGTCCTGCCTTCCTCCAGCCAGAATGAAGTTTGTATAAAAGGATAAAGCAGGCATTAAACCTCTGAACAGCCTTTGACTAATCCAACAAAAATATGATTGTGCACCCGTGCCTAAATTAATTCAAATCTATGGTGCTCTGTTGATATTAATATCAATAATTAAGTATCAGTGTTTGTAGAATCACAGCCTAAACATATTTTCTCTGCAAAGTAGCTGCTTCATTTTGCTGACAAATAAAGTTGGCCTCCTGCACCCTTAGATCTTATTTTTTGTTCTAAAAAACCTTTAGTTTAATTCTCCATTTCTCTCACTAACTGAGAAGCAGAAACATATATCAACATGCAAAATTAAAGGACAGAGCACTAGCCTGACAACAAGGACTCCTTTTGTTTGTTAAATATGCTAGCAGCCTAGAGGAAAGCCTCCGACAAATTTTTTCACCCCCCCGTGCCTCGGTTTCCACATCTTTAACACAGAGAATTTGCTTGCCTGCTTCATAGAGCTTTTATAGATGGCTTATAATTTAACCTGACAATATCTTTTCTGTGGCTAGTAAGTAAAAAATAATGAAAAGTTTTCAACCAAGTTATGTATCTGCAACAGAAAAAGGATAGCTCTTGATATCAAAAGACTGAGAATTGTTTTATAATATTTCTAGTTTCTGTTAGAACAAGACTAGTAATTTTTTTAACTCACTTATCTTTGTATTGTGTTCCTAACAAATATGAAGAAATTTTTTTCTACCAAGAATTGCCTGACCTATTGCGCTTTCTACTCTTGCAATCACAATAAGGATGTAATTCAAAAAGCCGCGACAATTTTGACTACAAAATATCCATATGCATTGCAAGTCTAATGGAAAAAAAACCCAAAACCAGAGACCATCCTGAAATGTGCCCTACGTGTTAAAAAGCACATATGAATACATTATTACTTCTGCTTTATTCCCATTAGTAATACTCATTCAATAATACTTTTCCATAAGCCTACAGAGAACTCATAGCTCACAATGGCTCAGCTCAGACAGTTTACCACAGAATAAGTCTGAATTAGAAGGCAAGCTCTAGAAATTCTGCTGAGACTAAACCCTAAGTGCTGCTGACCATGAGAACTTACCTGTGCAGTGCTAAAGCACACAAAACCCAAAACAGAAAGAAAGGACAGCTTATTATGAAATTATGAACTATTTTCTCCTCTTTTCTAACGACTTCCACAGTTGCTGCAAAGCAGATGGTGTTATTACACAGAATACTACCCTGCGTTCTTGCAGTGTTTTTCATCCAGGAATTTCATAGATCACTACAAAACTAGTTGTGCATAATTGATTTATTTCACACATGAATAAACTAAGGTACAGAGAGAGGTCTAAGGCTAATTCTAAAAGATCATAAGTCCCTGAAATTTCCCATGTCTGGGGTTAGACAAAGTCTTGCTGAAAGACAGCAGCAGTGCCAAGATCAGAGCTCTTCCATTCCTGGCTCTAATGCTTTGTCAACACTCCCAGTCTACGTTACTCGGTGTCTAGTGATATCCAACAAAATCCCACAACAGCTAAAGACAGCCATTGGAGTCCAAGATCCCTCCTGAGCCTTTATATTAAATAATCATGTTATACTGGTTTTACTCAGAGGAAAAAACAAAAACAAAACAACCAAACCAACCAAGAAACAAAACCAAGGCTCAGCTCTTGCAATCTGTAGAAGACCAGCATTGACAAAGTGGTGAAGATATAAATGACTTGTTTAACAGTGGAGGAGGAATGAAAGAAAGTAAACGGCTCTGTTCCTCAATTTATATCAACCGCTTTAAGTGCATATGGATGAGTTAAACTGAAACATGCTTACTTCACATTAGAATTATATTAACAACATATTAAGTAATTGAGATGACATTAAGCAACATAAGCATTAAAACACAAAGTGGGAAAACTTACTTAAGGGTAAGTATAACATAGGTAACAGATTAGCAGATTAATTTGAATAGCAGATTAATGTGAAATGGAGCCTCAAATTTTGACAAGTCAGTATCTGTCCTGTCTATGCACTCAGCTACAAAAACATCACAGTCAGTCTTATATGTTAATTCAAAGTAATTGTCAGATTTTAATTTTTTTCTTTCTCTCATTATCCAAATAATTAATTTTCAGTAGAAAAATGTGAACTGTGTAACCTATCCAAGAAGAGGCAGGGACTAACAAGTGATTTAGATCTCTAAGCTGCTTAAAACTCCTTCATCTGTTGCTTTTCCCTCTGATTTATTCTCAGTTGCTTCAATGAAAATGGTCTAAAAGTCATGCCAGTTTTAATAAATCTATATTAATTAGAAATGACACAGCATTAGGTTTTATAACACATTTACAGCAGTATATGTTTCTGGAACCCTGACAACCTTTTCTTTCATGTAATAAGAGTTCTCCGAAATTATTTGAAATGAAACAACCAAATTCATAGCAACATGGCAGCCAAAGTGCAGTGCAGCTTCCTATAGACCATAGTCAATCCTTTTGGTGTTTGTCAGCAAAAAGCAAACGTTAAGATTTTTAGTCTTGCCAACCAACTTCCAACAGCCACTGTTGTGTATGTAGATGCTACAACAACAATGCTGTTTCTAAGCCAGTTCTTCAAGGCCTCTACAAGATTGCTATGTGATACTGTATATGTCATACTCTTACCTCTGACATATAGAGGAACCATTGGAAGCAGTTCCCTGTTCTGAATCAGTATATACATTATTTTGTTTACCAGTGTTTAAGAAGGTCAGGCTCACTGAACAACTACTTTGGCTAAGACACTGCTGGCTCTTCCTTAGCTCATTTTGGAGATATCACCAATTGAGCACAATAATTTTTAGTAACTTAGTTTCTGTTGACATATGAGAAGCAATGAATTTTCTTGACTTTTGATGACTATTCCTAAAACTTTCTGCCTTTACTGTTTTTATGTCTAAATAATACTACATTCATCTTCACATAGTTAGGTGTATTCCTGGAGCTACAATAGTCTAAGAATAAAAGGAAAGCAGAGTTTGTAGGAATATGACACTGAACCAAAAAGCATGCTAACTTTTTCTCCCCTGACTTTATCAGCTGTTGTAAACATAAAGTATCATTGAGACTCTTACAATGGCCTTTTCCAGCTATCCAAAGCAAACTGCAAAATGTTTCAGTGACTCTTCTACTTCTTTTACACTTTGCCCACTTGTGTGTTGTCTGATTTAAGCTTGAATTAATGCAGATTGCCTGAGGGCTTGTACACTATTCATTTTGCATGCATTTCTAAATCCCCTGTGAACTTCATGAGTTTATGCCACAGCTACGATGACAATTACTTCTCTGAAAGCCAAAAATTTCTCCTCAATCTGTCTTTTTTCCTTTTTTTTTTTTTTATTATTTTTTTTATTTTGTTTTGGTTTTTGGGGTGTTTAGAACATCTAAGCGGCAAGAAGGATGAATGCAAAAAGGCAAGTTATGCAGCGTGGCATCTTGTCCCTGGGGAAAGATTTCCTTCAGAACTGATAGAACGCATGCTGTTATAGATGGTGCCCAACTCAACCTGTTATCTTGGCGTCTAAACCCTAATGGAACAGTTTGACCAACTAGTGAGCAGGCACAATGCCATCCAAGCATATGGGTATGAGTACACACAGCCAAGTGACCATGTAGGAGAATCAAATATGTTTGCTGAGGGCAGGAGTCCCAGTCTGAAACATCCAAACAGCTGTCTATCCTGAGGTTTACATGCCTGTGGTTAAGGGGATGTGACATAGCTAATCCAGATTTTGGCTAGATTAATTTTAAACCACAAAAATTAGCTTTCTTGGCACAAAAGATTTTTTTGGGCCCTAGCTGTATACCAATATCTTCAAAACAATATTCCAGGTGAATTCCTGCTGGACATTTTGAATTAAACTATGTGGTGAAATATCCAATGCTTTTCCACTACTTTACCTGCATAGAGTGTTAAAGGAACATGGGACATTCTTTTGAGAGAGTTAAATAATTTCTTTTACATCTTCGCATGTTACATCCAGAAAAGTATTTTAATACTGCAATTCCATGTTACTAAGGGGAGTAATTTCTTTATCAGAGCTAAAGTAGTACAAAAATCACACTTAAAGCCCTATTTTCCCACCAGGTTCTGAAGCATTAACTTTTTAAACTGGAAAAGCAACCCATTCTACAAATCAGGCAAAGAAATAATTCCAGTGTACAAACTATTTAACAATCAATAAAATGATTTAACATAAATGCTACTGAAATGTACGCTATAACTGATTTGACCTTATGAAATTTTGTATGTTGGAAATTTCTTCATATTTTAATACTGCATTGCAATACTTGGTGATTATGGATGTACAAAGAAATTACTTCTATTGTTTATAGAAAAGAGCAATATCTTTGAAAGTGCATTATGCTTATTGTTGATAGGAAGCAGTAAAATGTTCAAAAGTGATTAAATAATTCAGTAGCCTGAATCCCATTTTCCAAAGTAAATCAACTATTAAGTGCTGAATCACAAAAAGTATTTTCTCTCACCAGAATCAGTAGGTTATACAGATTGAAATACAATATCTGAAGATCTGGGAGTGAAGCTGAAGCCTCACTGAAAGCAAATGTAAATAGCGTCATATATTGTAAAGAGGTTTTTTTAGATATTTCATCCTAAACCTCAGACAAGTCTTGTGCCAAGGGAGAAAGGATATACAGTCTTCATTATAGAAAAAAAGTGAGTTTACATGCAACCTCTTTCAAGATTCTGCTTACCTAAAATTAAAGCAGTTACAAATAGTGTAAGCAGCGTGCATGTTCCACTAGGAAACAGAGCCATAGAAACACAAAACAGTAGATGTAAGGCTGCTTGTTACAAACTCTTAGAACTTTAAAGCCTGAAAATGATCAATATGATTTAGAGGAATATTTTATATGTCTGGTTAAAGAGAAAATCTCAATGTGATTATTATACAGGGTTGAATTTTAATTATTATCGTGCAGTACAAAAAAAACCCCAACGTCAAACCCACATACTTTTCAGCACAGAGCTAGCCACCTTTTCCACCACATCATTCTGAGGAACTGGTAGCATTCTAGTTTCTCATTGTGGTCCGTTAAATCATTTACATGTAAATGGAATTTTTGTTTTCTCACCATATGCCCTTTAAAAATATATATTCAGCAAAACACCTTTTTCCACAGCAAATGCAACTAATTTGACTTCATGAAGTTAGCAAAATCTCTCTATCTTTTCCTAGAAGCACAATTACAATAAAACACAACCAAAGTTAAATTTTCTTCAAACTTTAGCCACAAAAAGTCACAGTAAATACCTTATTCTGAATGTGTTTCTTCTAAATGAAAACATAACAGCTTATGTTGAAATCACCAAACATGAGATCTGAACCAAAATTCCCCACGGTTGGACTATGTAGCATCCAACTGTTCTGATCTCTGTTTAAGGGGCAAGACAGAGTGGTGCAGAGCAGAAAGAAACCCTGCGCAATTTAGATTGATAGCATTTATAGAAAATTCAACTGCTTGTGATTCTTGGAAGAATTGTGATCGTATTTTAGTGTAGGCTAAAACTGTAAATTTCAGATTATGTTCAAAATTTGACATCAAAGGTGGTTGAGATATATGGCTACAGTAAAGATTCATCCCTTCCAAATGTGCCTCCATTGCAAGGGTAAGTAAAAAATCATCAGAATTTATGCACAAAGCTATATGAATAATTTTCTTGCTTCAGTCTCCAATTGCCACAACCCCTTATCATAAAAAAAATAAAAAAAACCTATTCCAGTTCAGATAAAAAAAAATTCTCACTTCTCTCTTGGGAGAATCTTAACTCAGGCTATGAGCTATTCTGAGTTCAGGCAGAATCTGCTTCTCCAGTTGACACTATTGGACTATGTATAAATAACTGAACACAGAGAGCAAGGATTCCCATATGCTGACAGATTGAGTTGACTCCCAAGCTAAAAAAACCCTAATTGTTATCCTTGCTCGGTGTCTCAATGACTCTAAAACTGTTTCATACAAAACAAAATATCTCCAAAGCAGGGATTCAGAAGCAGAAGTCCCTTTAAGCTTATATGCAGGCCAGTCACCTGAGAGGAGGAGAAACTCACATGCAAATTCACTGGCTACCTGTTGCAAAATCATTTATTAGCAAAATGTTTTGGGGGTACTAAACTAGACCTTTTCAGAGCACATATAAAAATATTCTTACAAAGATCTTCTCAGTCCTTTTGTATCCATATTGCTTATCACATACACAATTCTGCAAGGAAAGTGGGCATAAAATAACAATTGGTGTTATAAATTCCCTTATAAGCTCCTGCAAACGCACTGTGGAAGATTTCACTAGACACTGAATATCAATATCAGTTACGTGGTAGGACTGAAGAGCAGTTAGATTTTTTTAATCGCTCGTTAGTTAGCAAGACTAGCAGTTTCCTCATTAACTGATATAAAAATGAAAATAAGTACAGGAGAACAGTGAGTCCTAAACAGACATATTTAATGTTTTCACTAAAAATAACACTCGTTAGACTGTTCACAAAATCACATACTTAAACACATGGATTTATATCTGTTCAGAACTTCTGCAATCCTCTTTGTCTTGCATACACCTTCACCAATTATTCTTACACAATAAATAATGTATATACGAAGTCCTTCATGTTTTACACGACACTTCATAGGGTAAGAGCCAGTCATAAGACTATGTAGCTCAAACTGTGAAACTAGCTTCCCCAGGGAGTCTCCAACCTCTTCCAAGGGAGGCATAAACAAGCACAGTGATAATGGGGCATGGGGAGATTTTCTGTCTTTTTCTGTTTCAGTTAAGACTGGGCAAATATGAAACTATCTGTCCAAGCATTAAATTATTCTATACTGAGTATTAGAGATAATTGTTTTGTGTTTTGCTGAGTCCTAAGCGAAAATGAATCAGAAAGCAAAATAAATTAGCAGGCTGCTCCTGGTGCTTATGAAATCCTAAAATAAAAGAGAAAAGGCTCTGAGAAATTGGAAGGTGAGTTTTAGAAAGATATGAAGACAACACAAAGTGAACCTGCTTTCCACCAAACTCTGAAAAGCCAGGAGGAAGGGACAAAGATAAACTAAATAATGGAAGAACCAAGGATGCATCTGTAGTGGAGGGGATAGCTGCAACACAAAGTCTTGTGTGTTGTTGCCTTTAAGCAGATGAGGAATTTTAGATTGAAGGTAGGAGACAGAAGGCCACTGAAAAGGAAGGAAGAAACCAGCTTCTAGAAAAAGAGACTAAGCACAGCCATGGTCTTCAAACTTTCTGCTGTTTTGACAGTGGACACTTAAGAATGTCATAAACCCTAGAAGAGAAGCTTGAAATTGAAGCTATTGTGGAAGACAGCTAACGATTCCTTAGCAGGCTTTTTCTGCTGGCAGAGAAACAATCCCATTCTGCATCACCTTTCAATGCTATGCAAGGAACTTTATTTTTTACCTAGGCAGTTCTTTCTAGTATGTGCTTTGACTACTGCTTTGAGCATACTTTTCTCAAACTCTTACCTTGCAATAAAAGGAATGCACAAAACACCCAGCTAACAGCTAATGGAAGAGAGAGAATCCAGGAGATAGTCACTCCCCAAATGGGTTCCCTCCAGTGTGGATCAACACAGTCTAATTTGCTGACCTTTTGGTTGCCCTCTACAAGTTATCTACTGAGCTTCCCCCTGAGATAAGAGGTGATTTTCATCTTTAGTATTTCAGTGAAAGAAAATTCCTCATCAACACATATATTGCTTTTTCACTCATGTCTTTACTTAATATAATTATCCTAAGGATAATAGATGTATAGTACAAATTGAAAAAACCAGTATGTAATAAGGAGAGAAATTCCAGAAGCAGATTTAGAAAGTACTTAAAATCCTGTATGACAAATGGGTACATAAGCACCATAGTAACCCAGTTGTTCTGGGAATACATTTAAAGGTATTACAAAGTTTATACCATGTTTCTGGAACATGGTGTCTGCTACAGCAGGATTCCCTCCCGTTTCTCCTCTATACATGAAAAAGATGATAGCAATAGACACTTTATTATTCATGTTTGAATTTGCCAACAACAACACAATAACTTTCAAAGTTACAGACAAGCAAATCAGTATTACCCAGTGTATCTGCATCCCCTTCTCTGCTACATGTGTAAATCTGCAACAGAACTCCACATGACATGAAGGGCCCGAGAAATTGATGTCTTTTTTCATTGATTTCTAAATCTGTAACTTGACAACATTTAGTCAAGGGATGTTTGAATAGGACTAATTTGTATTGTAAACTTCTTTTTAGTTTGGATCGTGATCTATGTAAAAATGCAAAGCCCCAATTAAAAAAAAAAAAGTTTTGTAAATCTATATAGAGATAATTGGTTTTAAAACTCCTAAACAAGACTTTCAAAGAGATTATTTTCATTGTCATGTACTACAAACACAAAACCTGAGGTGTAACCCAACTGAATCACACAAGGAATTTGTCAGAAGAGCTAGCAAAACTTTCCAGTATCATGCCTCAGACCAAACCACAAGATGATCTTTCTCCCTCCACCCCGCAAATGGTACTATATTTAGTCACATAATAAATAATTTTTTAAAATGACAGATCCAGAATTTCTGGACTGCATGAACTAGTATTCTATGAAACCTCAAATTGTTGGAAGTAGTTTCCCACAAATACTGTGGGACCTGCAGGCAGGTGTGCAGACCCTGGAAAAACAAATCACACCTTACAATCTAGTCACAGTTATTTCCTTCTTCCTTTCCTTGTGTCAAGGTGGAAAAGCTTGTTAGAGGAAAAAGAGCGAACAGTTAAAGCTTTTCTTGGTAAGAAACGCAGAAAGCTATTTTCTACTGACATTCGTCATCCATTCTTACCCCAACTTTGCCTTCATTTCAACACAAACTAATTTCTCCTTTCCACCTTCAACCACGTATACAATCATAGAATCATAGAATCATCTAGGTTGGAAAAGACCTTTAAGATCATCAAGTCCAACCGCTAAACTAACCTTGCCATCCCACCACTAAACCATGTCCTTAAGCACCTAAATAGCATGCCCTAACTCCAGTTTCCTGTTATTTCCTTGTTTTCTTCATTCCCTTGCCTGTTTCTCTGCCAAGCCTGCCTCTCCTTTACGGAGTGTACCATGCACGGCGTGAGTTTGCTGGAAGTGTTAGCCATTCCTCATTGACTTAGCACTGGCTAGGGCAGCAGTCTGTGCGGCACCGTGCTCCCAGTCAAATGGTAACCAGTGCCTTTCTGCATCCTCTCTGTGCTCCTTCCAGGGCCTGACTTGTACAATTTCTTTTTAAGCTGGACACCATCCAAAATTTTATATGGGCTTACCTCTCACTAAATTCCTTCTCCAGAATAGAATTCTCTAAGATCATCAATTGCTTTTCACCAGGTAGAGAAGAAAGAAAAACATCGGCTCCTACACGAATGTTTGAACTGTAAGCTTCATCATGAATCCTTCTGCTCCTTCACTCCACATCAGCCCGTCTTCGCTCACCTCTCCTTTGCTTTTCCCTCTTTCACATTTCTACTATTTTTCCCCTATGCAATTCTACAACCACTATAATACTGTAGCATAATATTAAAACACACATAAGACGTTGCTAGTGTAGGCCTAGTGACTATTGGGATCATTCTGTTCTGCATCCCCCTCTGATTTGTCAGTCATATCTTTAGGGATGGGTGGGTGGGGGTGTATTTCAGTCCTTACATAGTACATAGTTGTACTCATTCCCAAGATCACAGTAATGAGATGAAAAGATATTTTCAAGCATGCAAATTATGAAACCTGTACTGTCTTACACTATTTATTACGTAGGAAATGGATCAGAGTGTTCTGTGCTTCATCTAGTACCTGTGGCATCTCATGAATGCATAAGTATTCTCATGATGGGAATGACCCATCTTGGCAAAGCAGCTCCACCTGCTCTTCAGTACATCACTTGAAGTCTGCAAGTCTAAATCTTGGGGCAGGCATAAGAGCTGCAAGTTTGCATAGGCAAGTTAACCTTCTGACATACAGCAACTGTGCCAGCTTTTAAATATTTGATTTTTTTTTTTTTTTTAATCCTTAAGACAGCAAAGACTTTGGTCTTTAGTGGCTAATTCTTACATGGGTTTTAGTTACTATAGTATTTGGACATCAAATCATTAGCAAGTATTCACCAAGATTATCAAAACGTAAGAAGCCTGAGAGACAAATAATAGTTTGCTGACAAATGGTCATTTCAGATGATGGCATTAGGTACACTACAGAAATTTAGGGAAAGACAGTGAAGCTATCAACTGCAAGTACAAGTATAAAAAAGAACCTCATAATTAATAATATTCATCTATGACTGAAAATTTTGTTTCTGCTGTCACTCAATTACTGATAACCACAGAAATCAGAATCTCTAATATTTCATTAAGTTCTTTATCTGTATGAAATATTATAACATAACTCAATTTTTACATGGCAAGAAGAAATTAAAAAAAAAAACCCACAGATAAATCAGAAGAGTCTCACACTAATAAAACAGGGTAGCTTTGAAAGCATTGCCTATTCGGACCATCAGATGATACTATTTAGGGTATATAATACTGAAAGGGCAATCTGATAATCACACTAGAAGCAATTTCAAACCATACTACCGCTGAAAAGTCAATTTAACTTTCCAGCTTTATAAGACTTTGTTATTGCTATTGTTAATTATTTCTCATTTAATGGGAAATTGGCAACAAGGTCCCCAACTGTCATTTTAAATCTGCAATAATATCATGTGAAGCTTTTCGTCTTTATTCCCAAGTCCTGGATTATCAGAGCTAAATGGCAGCTCCAGCATTACAAAAGCTCAGGGGCAGGTACTGTTACACAAATTGCCAATTCAATTAACAGTGTGTAAATGCTCCACTGGCAGGCTGAGGGAAGGACAGCCATTTTGGCAAGTGTCATTCCTAATTTATCAAACTGTCAAACCTTCCACTCAGGTGCCTGCGGTCACTGTCTGCCTCTTAATGCTAAGTTGTAAAGCTGCAGGAACCATTCTTGTAGCTTGACAAGGCACAATACTCAAAACTGATTTTAAAATCAAATGTACAGTTGTCTTAATTATTCTCAGTATAAATGATGTTTTAATTACAAAATCAGAGTGGGAATATTCAATCAAGATCCAAGATTACATGTATATACAAGGAGGCGGGCAGATCAAAGCCCGATACCTAGCCTGTTTTCAGAGGTAGCTATTCAGGTTTTCTTAATCCAGTACAGTTTGTGATTACCTCCCTCCCTCGACTACTGTCCTTTATGGTCTTTAGTCTGACTCTGCTCTTGGTTCTTACCAAACCACTGTGTCTGTGTTAATGCCTTTCAGGGAAAAGCCCTGTGGCAGGACTCTGCCTCAACGGATTGGGTTCATCTCCACAGGCCTTGCTCTCCTTCCTCCCTCAGACATGCCCTGTCACTTCATTTAGGAATTTTTAAAAGTCTTTTCAGAAATAAAAACAGGTTACGAGGCTCTTCTGTAGAAGAGACAAGCTAAATAACCTCACATTTGAAGGCTTTCCCTCATTCTTTTTTCCTTGAGTTTTTTTCCTGTGCCGATAGAAAGAGCATACAGAAACTATTGCATATGCAGATCAGAGCCCCTACAGTGAATACATGTACTGTGCAGTACACTGGTGCCTGCAGGATAGCGCTTGAACAGTACTCCCATTATGTACTTGGAGGGGGGAGAGATGTTACATCAGCGCATCTGTAAATGTTTGCTTTGGGGTTGAATACTTGCCGAGTGTGAGCTGCGGAGTGTTTCACTTAAATCAAGTTTAAATTGATCTGACCATTTGAAGGCAAAGAAAATGGAAGTAGAAAATAAAATACAGAAAATTGTCCTTTCAGTGTCTTGTGTGACTCCTGTTAGTAAAAATGAACAAAATTCATGGCACAATAACAGCAAAGAAAGCTCAGATTGGATAAAATGAATGTGTTCTATAATCCATCTGTGGCCATCACAGGCCAGCAGGAGATGCTCCAGAGAAAGAGAAGAAATCCAAGATTGAGTAGTTATGTGGTAGATAATATCAGCTACAGTTTTCTGTTTATAATAATTAAGTTATTAAGTGAAAACCTGTATGCATGTGCATCTTCCAAAGTGATCAATTGTTTTGATGTAGGTATTATTATCATCACAGCATTAGGAATCCAAATACTTTTACTTCTTATGTAAGACAGTTGTAGCCTTTGACTTACTATCACGTCACCGCAAGTTCCTAAGGCTAATCCTGCATTATGTAAAGGATGCAATGTGTCCATCCAGATACAATGCCATTCAGTTCCTCTATCACATTTTAGAATGGGGATTTATTCTTTTTAGAATTAAGAAACAATTCTTACAATGGCTTCAACATATGTGGTTAAAAGCACTCAATTTAGTATTTACAATATTGTTTTTTCATCCATATGATGATAAGTGTGAATGAAGAAAGTGATCTGGAGCACAGGAGTACTGGGAGTGAAACATTGCTATGTTGAAATAAGAAGAAGGAATTTCATACTTTGGTACAAACCAACTATTTGAACTGAAACTTGACTTCTAAAGCTTTTAAGGATTGGCTCTAAATCAAGCCAAAATTGCTTATAAAGTTCTGCTAAATATGTAAGACTGTAGACTTCATCCAGTGCCCCATGAAATCATGGGGACCATCTTTAAATCCTATTGCAGTTGTAACTATGAAAAGCTATCTCTCTAACTGGTTCCAATGCCTCTACATCAAGAAAAAGCAGCAAGCATTTGAGAGTCATGAGGTAGATTGCTTCCGTTATTTAAATCACTTTGCATAATTTCACAAGAGTACACAATTAGACCACATTTTTAGAGTAAATTAGGGGACTAAAAATAGAGAACAGGATTCCAACAAAGTTTTAAACACACATGGATGCGTTGAAAAATCCTAACAGGCACTAACTTCTGACACTCTCATGTGTGAAAGTATCTGCACGGATCTGACTTTCCTCCATAGCAAGTTGTCTGTCACTAGCTAATATTATTATTGTTACACTATTTACCTTTCTGCTAGTGCTTTGTGTAAATCTAACTCTTTCGGTATAACACTTCATTCCATCTGATAGCATGCATACTTCTTTTGAACCTGAAAGTGTGAGAAAGAAGAGGCATGAAAAAATAAAATATCTTAAATCAGCAAAATAAAACAGCTGCTCCTAGGGCTATACATTGGAAACTTTATTACCTCTATGGATTTTGAATAAGAGTTCAGGAAATTACATGTGATAGTTGAGGGGGAAAGGATGCAGTACTGCACAAGAAGCATCAAGTGTGACCCAAAGACATACTCAAGTAAATAAAATACTATTAGATCACAGATTATAGAGATACTGAACTCCATACAGAAATCTATGATAGCTATTTCAGTTGGCAAGAACTAAAAAATACCTGAATGCAGAAGGCTGCCTTATTAGAAGGAGAAAAAAAGTTGAACTGTTTAAAAAAAACTGAAACATTTTTCTGGTCCTCTGTAAATTCTAACTCTGTAGGCCAAAATAAACAGCCTATGAAGCATAAGTAATTCCAAGCAGTTAATTAAAACTAAAACTAGGTGAAAAAAACTTGTTAATAAATAGTTGTGTATCTATGAGATTATTCGAACTGAATTTTACTTTCAGAACATCAATTTAGCCAGTGCTGTAATTCAATAAACCAGTGTGCTAGGACATTAGCTTGAACTGCGCAAGAAGTTGATTATCAATCCATATTATAATCAGGGGATTCAAATGATAGATTGTTTCTGGATCTGAGTTTCTTCAGTCAAGAATATTTTGCAGAAGATGAGAATAAGTACTTTGACTTTGGAGATAAATCCGATAGAGAGAATAATTCATATGTATTTAATCTGATCTCTGCACATTACAAGACTTTACTGCTGCATCAAGACCAGTCTTTGTAAGAAAACAATTCCCTGTACTGAAAAAGATCTCAGCCACCATGGAACGATACGAACTTCCAGAGAGAGAAATGCCAGTGAATGGTGTGGAAACTGTGAGCATTGTGCGACTCCAAATGTAATATAATGCCACTTTGGAAACAGCAGTTGTTATCCAAGGACCCCATTGTTTCTATTGCCAACTCCGCCAAACAGTCCTAACCCAGACAGCACATTTATATGGCAGTTCTATACTGATGAGTTGCGCAAGCTAGTTTCCGAGGTTTCAGAGCAGTCTAACGGAGGACTGTCGAGGAGCTCACTGTACACTCATGTCCAGAAGCAAGTTGAAAGTCCAATGTAGACATACTCCCTACCTCTTTCCCTACAGTCTGTGCAGGTGCACAAAGGAAAAGCAGTTCAAAGAAACCTGGTGGGAGCTCTCTTGAGACAACTGTGGAAGTTCAAACAACTGTTCAAACAACAGAACTTTGGCCTGGTAGTAGCTTCAGAGTGGTTGTTGCTACAAAGTATGCTAAGATAAGGTAAAAGTATGCTTGCAGCCCCTGTGTGAGAACAATAAACTTAACTAGATATTTCAATGCACATTTTCTTTAAAGACTGCTGGTCCTCCTGGTATACCCTCAGGAAGTACTTAACATGAATACCTCATAGCAGTGTCTAAGAAACTGAACTTGATGCATGCAGGTGCTCTGAAAATATGCCTTGTGTTTGTGGCAACTTTGGGACTGGCATAGTAGAACAGAACATCCACCTCGGTATCCTAGATCCCTTCCTTGGGCAACTCAAGATCATTCA
Organism: Aramus guarauna; assembly: GCA_013400195.1. NCBI lineage: Eukaryota > Metazoa > Chordata > Aves > Gruiformes > Aramidae > Aramus > Aramus guarauna. The sequence continues at coordinate 430,527 of VXBL01005139.1, forward strand.
GATCTAAAATTTCCAGAGCAGGGAATGGTGAGTAATCCTCCAGACATAGCACTCCACATTATCCTAGATTCTAAAAGTTAGAGCTTGGCTTAGGCTTTAAATCACCTACGTTAAAAATACCTGCCCTGCAGTTTTGGAAATAATTAGTAATATTTAGGTATTGGTTCTTAGTAATAGGCTTTTAACATGGGAAACTTTTAATACATTTTGTGATAGAAGTGCAAAAAAAAAAAAAATAAAAATCCGTGGCTGTGTTACTTAGTAAGCTTGTTGAATGCTTGAACTAAATGAAAATCTTACTGTATCTGTTTCTCAATCTTTCCTGTGGAGCGATCACTCAGAGAGCTAAACACACAATACGTTTGGAAAAAATATAGGGAAAACAAAAGCACTAGACAATAAAATGCAGTGTTTCTCAGTGCTATCATCTTCTTTTCTCCTACACATATACAGCTGTCATCACTTTAAAGCTGCTGAAAAAGAAGGCCTCCCCATCCTGTCCATGTCTGGGCTCTGCTTCTATTTCCTACCTTGTGCCACCACCAGCACGTGCATATGTATGTGGTGAGCCATGCTGGGAACTTAGGGGGGCAGGAATTATGTCTCCAGGTTAGTCTTCAGCTGAACTGGTTAGCTGATCTGCTACCCATGCCACGACACACTCATGCTGGCACAACAAAGGCGGCAGAAATGTCTAACCAGGAACAAAGTGGAGAATGAGATCATCCTGTCTCACTGCAGCTGCAGTCAGTGGGATTTGAATCTTTAGCTAAGAGCTCCCAGTCCAGACGTCCTCCCATCAGAAATAAGATGGTAGTAAACATTTCAGTATTTTTCAGTGGCAGGCAAAAATAGAGCACCTTGGAATGGTTTTCATTATGTGTAGCTCCACATTTCAGTGACATGTGAAAAGCCTACTGAATCACATCCAGAATCAATCTCTCTCCAAGTTACGTGACTTTTACTAGAATAAGATTCCATATTCCTACTGCTTAAATTCTATAATCAAATCCCCTGACTTGTCACATTTAGATGAGTGGAAGACTTTTCCAGTCTCACCACTATCTTCTCTGCTTTTTCAGATCCTATATATCCTACACCCATGTACAGCTCTATTTCTGGTTTCCAGTGACAGTTATAGGGGGAGGACCTATAACATCCTACCATGATTTCTAAAATACGCAGAACTGTTTGAAATCTGTGTGATGTCTACAGGCATCTGACATTGTCAGGTGGAGTGGGGAAGCTATGGGTTTCACTCCATCCATTTCTGCAGAGGTTTGTGCTCAGAGTAGTTTGTAGGATTCACTCTCTTAGTGGCCATGAAACTGTCCTCTACTCATTTCCGAATCTCATGCATTTGGAAAACAGAAGTTTGGCCAAGGACTAGGATCAGCCTGGTCCCTGACTTATTCTTTTTGTTCAAATGTATGCTCATTTTACAAATGAAGCTGTGGTTATTTCTCTGCCAAAACAAGAACAGCAACAATAAATTATTTGGGTAAAATCATTTGTGGCACTACTGAAAAGGTATCTACAGTTCTAACCTCCTTTTGGCTTTGACAATAAGCAAAATTAATAATCATGATGCAAGATTTGGCTGGACTCTGCCTCCAATTTTAATATAGCAAAGTGGCAGCATTTGCCCATATGGAGCGTAAGAGAAGCCAGTACATAAAACATTGTTAACACTTCTTGCTCTTTCTGCACCATCTCTGCTTCTAATCCAAAAGACATCACTTCTCCATTCCTACATCATGACAAAAGCTTAAGTAGGCAGAGAAATGCACTAAAAAGTGTTGCCAAGTACCAACCCAACTAAACATTTAGCATGTTTCTCCTAATCTTGCTTTCCTGTAATCCATTTGCAGTTTCTCCATGTAATCCCAGCTCATGATTCTTTGAAGTTGCTCTGAAATGGCACCTCAGTCTCAATGTCTCAAACAAGTACATTTGAAAAAAGGAAATAACACTTAAAATGCATTTAATATGTATCTAGATAATTTGCTGGAAAGCAAAAATGGCAATCACATAATTGGTTCAAACATCTGATCAAATACATACTTCACAACAGATGACCATGAATCAGATGACCAGCATGGACACCCTGAAAGAACTAGATTTATGCAAACCAGGTGAAGCCTTGTCTCACAAGACACAAGTTTCAAGCAGCGCCATCTTGGCTGCCTTTCATTGCCTTCAGTATCAATTTTGTTAGGGCAGCGGTGCCATACATTATGCACGCAATTCAAATTCACTCTGAAATCACGATCTGTGCTACACCTAAAACACAGCCTAGAGTGCCTCAGTCATCTCTCAGAAGGTTGATCCCCTTTCCTTCCCTTTCACACTGCTGGGAGAAGTTTGCAACAATTTCTAGTGGGTGCTGCAAGATCTTCACCGTCAACTAGCTTGGCTGGCCAGGCCAGCACAGCGGAAGGAGGCTAATCTTTGTACCTCCTGCCCCCTTTTTGCTTCTGTAAGCAACATCTCTAAACCAGTCCATATAAAAATTGTTCAAACTACGTTTAGCAGTGGCGAGTAAAGGAAAGGTTACTTTTTTCATACTGGTCTGAATATACTAATGCTAGTCACAACCTAGGCATGAAAGAACAAATTACAGTAACAGATGTCCATATATCACTAAGGTGACTTCCCTCCCTATTTTTATTTTTTATCAAAAATGGTGAGTCTGAAAAGTCAAAACAAAATTAAAAAAAAAAACAAAAAAAACCCTGCAGCATCTGTCTTAGCAGAGTTCAAGCTGGCTGACAGTTCCTTACACTGAGAAGCTGAGAATGATGCTATAAATTAAAATTTCATGAACAAGACAAAAATCTATTTTGTTTGGGAGAACTGTTATGAAAGTATACAGAGAAAAACTGAATACGGTAATTTTAGTTTATCCTGGGCCCCAAATTTAATGATTAAACTTAAGAATCCTGAACAAAATTATTGTTAGCAACACCTCATAACTTAATTAATTATAAGTGTCATCTCTGTTAGGCACGGAAGCAAGTCTTAACCATTCCAAGCGAACGTGCGGCTATTGGCACAACACCACTCTGAGTTCTCATTTGTTTGATGACTGAAGATTAATTCTTCCTGTCCTTATCACAGAATTTAAACTTGACCCAATTAATTTTCAGCCTTGAAAGGAATAAGCAGGAAAAAGTGAATAATCGTTCTCAAGACAAAGGAAAAAGGCAGTAATGGCAGAATCAGAGGCATCCTACTGGCACCTGTGTTAGTTTCCTTTTCGTATTTTTTTTGTATAACATGCATTGCTTTTTACTGAATTTCAGTCAACTCCATGGGAGACAACACCATCCGTCTTATTTCATCTTTTAACAAGGACTTGATGAGGTGACACAGGACTGATTCTTAAAAACACATTACCTGTTATGTGAGGCATTGTGTGACAGGGAGAACTATCTTCGTGACAGGCACCTGACAGCAGATTTGTTGATTTCATGGTCACTTCATTTAAAGTAACAACAGGGTGAAATATGCCATCTGATAATCTGTTTGAATGTTGACTGTGAAAAGCACTTAACATTTCTGCCAGCTACTACTACTACTACAGAATCTGTTCTTCAATATGTGCAGTTTTACCAGCCTCTTTAATAATTATAAGTCAGAAAGTCTTATCCTAGATTAAAGGAAGAGGAAGGGGGGGGAAAAAAAAAATTTTTAAAAAAGTCACCTTAGAAGTCTGACATTGCATTCTGAAAATAGGAAGAGTCAAAATTTAGGGCATGTCACACAGTGAGACTATTGTCTTCAAGACAACCGGCTGTTTGCTGTTTGCGGACAACTGCTGCACCTGCATTGCATAGGTGATTTTAGGACAGCTAAGTAGCCTTTCTTGGTCACTTTTCTTCAACATGAAATTTCAATCCAGATACTTAAGATCAAACATCTCCCTGCTTAGTTGTCACTAATAGGTAGTGATAGAAAAGTGCTAAGAAAGGGATGATTCGTTTCAGGAAGGGATTACACTGAATTCTGATAGTACAACTCAGGATGAAATTTTAGTTAAGAAGCTGGTGTTATACACGTGCAAACCTGTGTATCAGCATGACAGGAATTCAAAAAATTAAAATTATTAGGGCTCCATTAGTTCCTTAGATGCAGAGCTGGTAACAGAAGAAACCAGAATAATACAAAAACTATTATGCACTTTCTAGTGGCTGAATGAGTGAAACTCTTGTTTGTTTTCAAACAAGTTTGGGATAGGCACAGATACCTCTAAACTAATCTGGCAGCACTGGAAGTTAGGTCAAAATCCGTCCTTAAACAGAGCCATCGTCATATAAAAATGCATGGCATGCACAAATTATAAACCCTTAATTCAAGTAGGGCTAAATGAGACAAATTCTAACAAATCAGCGCTGTACCCCTATCGTAATTAACACGTACTCACACATTGAACTATCTTGTTGATTTATGCTAACCTCCGTGAAACCTGATGAAGGAATACCTTGAATCGATATGATTTAAGCATTTTAAAACCACATTAAATATGAACCAGAAGCAGGCTGGTTAAAATTTACACTTTCTCTGAAAGATTTTTGACACATTCAGTGCTTGTGAAAGCTGAGGGGATGACGGCCCTAGTCAAATACAGTTGAGTGAGCAGACTGCAAGCATCCCACATTCCACCTCCAGTGCAGTTCAACCGTGACGTGGAGGGACCTGCCTTCTCTTTTACTTCCCTCCCCACACACACACTTTTATTTACTGTCTTGCAAATATTTTATTAATTAATTCCTGTTGTTGCTTGTTGGGGTGTTTTTTTTAGTACTCTTAATATTTTGCTACACAGTTTAACTTAGATTCACCTAGTCTTCCTATTTAGAAATAAAAATTCTGACAAGTTGACAGTCTAAGACTATAGCAAGCATCTTATTCCTAATCTATGAAGATGTTATCAGAATCATTTTGTGTGGATTTGTTTATCTTTAAATCTTCTTTACTCAGGAAATAACCTCAGGGGTTCAGGTTCCCATCTCCTGGGATCACATCAATGGCAGCAGAAGCATGTATTTGAAAACTTCAGTGTGGATTATGAATATTGTTTTTATAATCAGAACATTCTGTATGTTCTTTTATGGCACTGCCGACTCCAGTGTTTCCTGCTCAACTTCAGCTCCATTAAAAATAACAATCTACAGTTATTTTGTTATAATAGCTACTGTCAACTTGAAATCTAGTCAATTAAAAACAAACCAAAAAGCCAAACAAAAACAAACAACAAAAAAAACACTGTCAGGTGCTAAATCAACCCCTGAGCCCCACTTGCCAATTTCTGTGGTTCTAAAACCATATGCTCCTATTTTAAGAGTGGCTTCTCTCTTTCCTGTCTCTGTGCAAAAGCCTCGCAGAAACAAACAAAAAGCGAGGCATGGTGAAAGCTATCTGAGCAGAAATAGCTTTCAAAAGTGCCTAGGAGAAAAGTAAAGAAACCAGAGAGACAACATAAAAGGAAAAAAATGGCTTATTTCTTAATCTATTTCGCTTAGAGTGCTCTCTGGAATTACACCAGAGGAAAAAAAAAAACCAAACCAAGATTTATGGGGAAAAATCCGGTTCAGAGGTTTACTGTGCCCCTTTAAGCAGACATCAGCTTTGAAACATAGAATAAACCCCCCTGTGGCCCAGATCTTGGGGTACGTTGTAGCTGCTTTGAGTTGCATCACGCACACATTCTGGGCACGAAGCCAGCGTCACCGGCCAAGTGAGGTCACTCACGTGCACGGGGATCTTCCAGTGGCACAGAGCCAGGCTCTGCTGCTCCGGTCACATCGTGTGTCCCCCCACCCCCCAACTTCATCAGCCCCCTTAGAGGAAACCCGGACAGGTCTGCCCCAAATCGCCCCAAATCCTTGCTCGATGCAACGCTTTGGGCAGTTTCAAGAACCGCGGCAGCATCGCCGTGCACGTACGTCTCCCACCCCCAGAAGCGTGCTGTTTCTCAGCTGCTGTGGAAAGTCTAGACTAAATTAACTCGACTGACCAAAGTGGAATTGCAGTCCTTGTCGAACTCAGTGGGAAAATATGCAAACTATGTTTACAGCCTTGTTAAGCATAAAGCCATTAAAAGTCAAATACCCAATAGGCTTCACAACAACGACAAGGAAAACCAGCCACCTTTATGAAATACCGTGAGCTCTCTGCATTACCTTCCCTGGTGTTAAACTCTTAGTATGAAGTCTCCTTCTATCAGGAGGAACAACATTTGGCTTTATATTGCAAAGTTGTAGAATTCATCGCTTTCATCTCTCTGCCATCTGCAGGATATTGAAAATGAAATGAAAACAGAAAAGGATTTTTAACATGAGGGGAACACCTGATGTATGAAGTTATTCAAGCCCCAGGAATGTGTGGTATTGCACATTCTCACTGTCACAGCCTTTGTTGAAAAGGATTTCCCTGACCTTTTCTCTAACCAGCAAACAAATAAGCCCTATCTCTCAGCAGGAGAGAGCCACTGCTCCATTAGATCATTAAGCAGTTCTATTCAGACTATCCCAGTCTCCTGTCCTTGGCCCTGAAGAAAGAGCTGGCACGGGTCCAATCAGTCAGATAGAAGGAAGGCAAATGTGCTCTCGTACGGTACAGCTTGAAATGTCACAGCAGGATGAAAGTCGTGGAACAGACAGCAGAGAGGAAAAGATGTGGTGCTACATGAGGGGTAGTGTTCCAACAAGGAAAGGCTGGTGTTTCAGTCTGCCAAACAACGTAATGACTCATCCAGGCAGAAAAATATTACCACCATGGGAATATTTGGAACGTCTCAGTCTGAGAGTAATTAGGGACTAAACTACACCGGCATGCTTCAGTGATGAAATGAGAAAATAAGCAATACCTCTGTCAAGTTCTGATTGGCGAGTATTAAATGAATATGGGCTTCTATCATATCTGACCACAAACTAGTAACTTGCAGCAGATTGTCAGAATGGGGAAATATTTCCACTTTCTCATAAAATACGACAGCACAAAAAAACCTGGTGAAGTGAAAAATGTTACAGTTGGCAGTAAGAGTTTTAAGGAAAATCATTACCATGATTATATAATTTAATCCTTGTAACAGGCATTTGCACATAGTGTTTTCAACCTCTAATTACTCTGTCTGCAATGGAATAAAAAAGGATAAGAAGAGGATGGGCAAAAGCAGCAAATGCTGACAGTTTCATTTTATTAATAACTACTGTATACAAATCACTAAATGAAAAGCACAAATGTTTAATGGATATAGGTAATGGAATTATTGTGCTACTTATCGGTTGTAAAAATGTAAATACTTTGGCAAGAAGGACAAATGTTAATTTTTATTCTTTTGTATTTCCAACTTGTGCACAATTTGTATTCATTAAGCAATGCAAAAGGCCTTTTTTTCTTTATAATTGTAAAGTGACATTATAATTAAATTGTATAACCTCAGCAGCATCTGCAATTTAAAGGATCACTTACAAGCTGGCTGGACAAAGTGCACCACATTAAGCCACAAAACTGAGTTACACATCAATAACCCTTCATTCCAGTGGCTGGGTCAGAACCTCAGCAACATGGAAAAAAAAAAAAAAGAAAGAAAGATTATTCAGAGTAAAAAGGTTTAGAAGGTCAGAAGCAAAACTGCTTACAAGATCAAAATTCCCAGGATTCTTTAAGACTGCATACACTGAAACCTCCTGTGACACCTGTTTGACTTCTTTCGGCAGGATGGACACTTGTAGTTCAGCTGAACTAAATGCAGCTCCCCAAATTAAAAGGAAGGGCAAACACAAATTACTTCTCTGCACAATATGAACAACCCTCATTAGACTGGCTTAATAAACTCTAATAGATGCATAGCTTAATACAATATTCAGCTATTGACATAAACATAAATATAAATTTCAAAGAAAATAACCTACTTTAGTAAAACTACCTGTGCAATAAAAATTAATGAACTCCAAATGATTCTGCACATCTCCACCAAATTGCATTTTCAGGCTCACATCTTCAGGACATGCTGGGTGGTTTGATGCATTCCCACAATTCATCTTCCTGCTAAGCCAATTTTAATTTAAATGCAATTAAAGGCTCAAAATGAACATTATGTATTAGATAAAGCCTTGAATCTGCAGACTATCATAAATATGATTTTCAGAAAAATTAATTACAAGCCATTAGGGTACAAGTCATCTTACTGCAAATGTTGAGTTAAACTGCAGAATCAGTTTGTTCCTTCCATTAAATGTTAAATACTGATTTTAAGCTTTGCTCCAAGTTAATAGCAGAAGGTCAGCATAAAAGAAAAAATGTTTCTGAAATAATCCTCAGAGATTCTGGAGACTTATCAATCCACATTAATTGAAAAAAAAAAAAGTATTCTCTCTAAATGCTTTGAAACAATGAGCTTTTGATCCACTTTTGGTCAGCTTAAAATAATAATACAACTCTGCACATTCTCCTTGTGCTCTGAATGTAACACAGATTTCTGTGGAAGATGGAGTTGGTGCATAACTGCTTCAAACGAAAAATCATTATATGTTGTGTGGTGTTTCTAACCAGCAGTTGGTAGACACCCACAAATCACACCGGAGATACTTGTATAAGGCTATAGGAAACTTCAAGAAAGTCAGCTAAGAGCTTCTTTTTGTTGTCACTTGCTGTGAGGTGGAGCCTGTGCATTCAGTACAATCCCAGCATTCAAGCAGCAAATACGGAAAATGGTATGATATCTGACTTTGAGATATACTGAAGTTAAAATTTCAACTTTTTAGATGTTCCTGAAGAAGACTCACAAATGTGCCTGTAACTCCAAGCAACCATTGATGCAGAATTTATGCAGTCTCACTTGTTCTATACGCTTATAGAGCAAGTTCTATACACCTACAGGTATATAGGACACACAAGAGTTTCAAAATCAGAGGAAACAGAAATTGTATATTGTATTTCATATGTTGCCAAAAGTGCATTTAGCACTGCACAAAGACAACGATATGAGCGTATCCCTCAGAACTAAAAGCAGTTTTCCCAGATTCACAACTTCTGAATCTCACTGCTAGCTGTGTTCCTTAACGCCATCCCTACTAAACTCTTTCCGTCAATATTACCCACAATAGATTCAAAGGAAAACTGTGCTTAATTCTCGTCTTCCAAACTGACATATTTTATACACAATATGTCAAAACTATGCATTTTTCATTAACTTCTGTTCTATCATTAAACAGAAAAGCAACGACACGGTTGGTGAAATTCAGCCATTAATCTCATAATAATTGCTTATAAATGTTCATGCTACACTGAAGAGCTGAATGCATCGCATGCAGTTGAGGGGGTCAAGGTAACTTTAAAAAATAAATCTTTATTAAATCACAGCTTTCTTTTCCAACATTATTCAATTTAGGCACGAACGCTGAAACTCACGCCTTCATCTTATGCACACTTGATTCAACTTAATTTTATCTGCTTGAATATCAAACGTTTCAATATCCACCTCTATATCCAGGCCCTCCTCCAGCTGCTAACTACTCCAGCCCTCCAGGGGACTGCATGTGTTTGCTTCAATCCATTTATTGTCTTTTGCTTGTCTACCTCTATCCCTAGACACTAATGTACTCACTTCTGGATATTAGTAGATAACCTCGTGCAGTGGGAGTTTAATGAAATATCTGGCCATCAAGCTGGATGAATGTTATTTTGGCAATTGAACTTCATAATTTAAGGGCATTAGTATGAGCTTCTCTAATTTCAAGGAAAGTGGAAAGCCGCTACATTCTGCAGAAATTATTAAGATGCTTTGTATGCTTGTGGATCCTTAAACAGTTATACTTGGAAGAGAGCAAAACATCTATGAAATAAAATTTGTGATATACCTTGACAGTTTAAGTCCAATGAACACAGAAGACAGAGTTTGGTGCACAGTTCGGCTTTTCACTGGCATGCAGCTTGTCTGCAGCTGATGAGCTATGATACATTTACAGACACCCAACAGGATCCTTTTCATGATGTGGGTTTCTGCCAGCAATATGTAAGAATAGAGACACTTTCTTAAAAATGACACCCACCTACAGCTGGAAAGAGCATAAAAGCTCTTACTTGAAGCTACCACAGTGTGTGGCATCTCTCTATGGGCAAAGAAATAAGCCACAAACTTTTTGCATGAAGGTAAAGTTGATGTGCACCTAACAGGTCAGTCCCTACAATTCTCATAACTGGGAAAACTCTCAAAATGTTTTTTCTGAAGGGATATCCTACAATTTGCATATTTTCAGGTACACCATCCTGAATCTGTAACCAGTATTCAGAGTGTTACTCCTGAATTTATCATACTTGACTTTAAAAACAGGATATTCAGAAGGCTGATCAGAGCCCACTAACATCATTGCGGTTTTTCCCATTGACTTCAGTGTATTGGGTGTCGACTTGTTAGTAAGTCAATCAGAATAAACAGGCTGAATACATCATCTAAAATATGGATCAGATCCACACCACACACTCCTCTCTACCGTTTCAATTATCTGGTATATTCCTGCATGTTAGCAAAGACCAGATGAAAAATAAAAGGTTTAGAAGGTCACGGGCAAAACCACTCACAAGATCTAAATCCCCTGGGTTCCTTTGGACTGCGTATGTTGAAACCTGCAATAAAAGATTCGGCTTCCTTCAGCAGGACAGACACTTGTAGTTGGGATGAACTAACCTCAGTTCCCCAAGTTAAAAGGAAGGGCAAACACAAATTACCTTTCTGCACAACAAGGACAACCCCCACCAGGCTAGGTTAACAAACACTAATGGCACTCTGCCTGGGGACAGGGGCTAGCTAGTCCTTTTCACCGCAAGACTTGTAACTCAAAGTCTAGAAGCACGGTATCTATCACTGATGATAAAATACGCTGTAAGGCAAATACAAGGGGAAAAGAGAGAGAAGGACATGACTGCATTTACCAGTGAGATGCCTCTAACTCTGCAAGATGAATGCATAGCAACGCTATGGAGGAAGTAAGAGAACACTCCAAATCTAGTACAGTGAATAAAATAGAGATACAATGAGCTGTTGTCCAGATTTTCAAACACAATCCCCTTTCACTCTCTCAAGCTTACTGCTGTTTGCCATTAGATTTTTCATTTCCAAATAACTCAGCAACTAAACAGGTGGAAAAAGTCAAACTCTGCCAAGCTTGGCTGCCCAGGAAGCTGTTGAAACCATGAGGTTCCCATTCAGAACAAGGTCTTTGTGACAGCATGAGCTCACTCTGAATAGCTGTGTGTTCAGCGATGTGCATGTTAATGAATGCATTGTTCATTGTTATCCTAGAATGTTATTCAGAGTTTCACAGAAACATTAATAAAGGTATTTTTAATATTTTTTTTCCACTGCAAATTTAAAAGACAAGTTACTTTTATATTTGCCTCATCCTGGTCACTGCTTCTTACCAGCTCTTAGGAAAGTTGTCCAAGGCCAATTCTCTGGCTGTTCCTAAATCTCATTTTCCTTTGCTGTTTTCAGTATATTAATCAATTTCCACTTCCATTGTACTCTGAATTCAAAACTCAATCCTTTTAATCCACAGACCCCTGTCAAATTCCTGCCCCACATTGCAGTTTAATCTACCTTCAGACCCATCCCATTTTTCAGCAGTTCTCACAAATAAAAATTATCTTCTTTTCCCCTAAACTTCATCATCTTTACCTTTCCTTGAAAGGCTGAGAAACATCACCTTAGGTATTATTGATGAACTTCACTTAACTTTGAGTCTTTCCTAACAAATTAACCCTAAGCTTAAGTTTGTGTTTATACATAAAAACTACATGCACGCACACTCAAAATCAGCCTAGCTTTCTAAAAGGCCAAGATGTTCTCTGAAAGCACCCTACTTCTCCTGAAATTCTGCAGTTTTGAGATAAGACACGGCACTGAAGTTTAGTAACTCTACTACTACAAGCAGCAGGTGCTCACCTCCAAAACATTGAGAAGTTTCTCACCAGAATAATTGTATTTTAACTTTTGCCTAAGATTTGAGCAAAATATACATGCGCTGTATGCTTAAACAAAAGTATTTCAGAGGCAGTTCTGTCAGAATAATGAATGGGTTTAAAACAGGTGTAGCTTTACTGGATATCGAGGACTAGAGTTAGTTGCAATAGTTTCTTAAAGTTTCTCACAGTACAAGAGTGTAAATTTGAGGCTTACTAAAATAACACGGGTTTTGAAAATGCTAAAAGATGTACAGTATTGCTTTTTATGTTTAGGTATACTGATACACATGCTTTTATATGGGGTTCTGTGGGGCTGGGGTTTTTTAATCTTCTGTAGAAATATTTGTTTCTTGCCTTCTGTGAGTATCTATATGAAACTATCTCAGTAGGTTCATAAAAAATAAAATAAATAAATTTATCCCAAGGTGTTGGAAGTAAACATAAAAAGCCTCAAAACGTTAAAAAAATGAGCAAAGAATAGGTCCCGTTAATCATTCTGTAGGTATAAGCTGGAGTCCACAAAGGCACCCGCTGCTTAGCTCATGCATCTGCCTAAACACATCTAAAACTAAGACCTTTCTGGACACCTTCTGAGCACAGCCTGAAGCCACTCAGCTGTGTCAGGGCTATTCTGGGATGTTTTACAGGATTATTTTCTTTTCAGCACGGGACTGTTGGTATAATTCCCACACACATACGTATGTTGGCCTACTCACAAGATAGTTTAAAAACAGTATTTCATAATGGGACATACTAAACTAACAGACAGAAGAAGCAGCAGCAATCATTTTCTGCTGACCTCTGTTTTGTTGCTAGGATTCCAGATGGCTTCTGTTTAGCAAACAGGTTAAATAACGTGACTCAATTTTATTCGATTAAAATTTGTAATATTTCTACACCAGAAAGGTCTCTTTCACCATTTAAAACAGAAGATCTTTCTGGTTTTAAAATGTATGCATTATACTTCCCTACTAATGCTACATAAAGCTTGGTGTTGTGAAGCTAGGCCACTTCCCTTCAGTAACAGTGCAACTAAGTAACTTTTCTGTATCGTTAATAGAAAAGAATTTGCATTTTGGAGATACTAATACACTGGTAGAGACCACTATTTCCCTTTCCCAACACTGTAAGTATCCCATGGACTGTTCAGAGGAATATCCACGTAAAACATAAGATACAATAGTCTCCAGCAGAGATTATCACTCAAGAGAGGTAATTCTATACGGAACACAAAATACAACATGCTGCTGATGTTAATAACAACAATGAAGAATAGCATTTAGGAAAGAAAATATTGGAAAATAATGTTAAGAAAGTCACGTAACTTCTAGTGCTGTACATCAAATATGTCCTCTTTCAGCAGTGGCTAACGTGTGACACCAGCTATCCATTCACCCTTTACCTCAGAAGTTAGTTTCACCCTAGGGCTACCATCGGTGCTAGGGATGCTATAAAAATCTTCAGGATGAAAATTCATGTGAAATGCAGAGTTTTAAAACAAATCCTAATACTTGACCAATATGGAGAATTAGAAGTGCAATGTTCTGATAAAAATAGATGCACTAGAACAGTAGAGCATAGGACATGATATTGTCCTCAGAGTGATGAAAATTCAGACTATTTCCAGGAAAATCAAGATTGTTACACACATGTATTAGAGCAAATGAGATGTGAATCAGGATGGTTGCAGGTGACAACTGCACTTAGACACTAGATGCTTTCCATTTCTAGATGGAATCACAAGAATCATTCAGGTTGGAAGGAACCTCTGGAGGTCAACTAGTTCAATTTCCTGTGCCTAGGAGGGTCAGCACTGAATTCAGTGCAAGTTGACTAGTCATAAAATTGTCATTAAATCCTAGAAGCCACTCAATAGTAATAGTTTGACACATTACCTTGAGGTAAACAAGGAAACAAAGCTTTTTGAGTCAAAGAAAAATTACTTAAATTCTTCTTAAATTACCTCTTCATGTGCTCAGATAATTAAAAGATTTCTGCATTGCAGACAATTTCCAGGCTGAATAGAAGAGGAAAAGAAGAGTTGTTCTGTTGTTTCAAAACAAAACCTTTTCAGCACTCACAATAAGTTTCTCCTCCAAGTATTATGTCTTCCTTCCTAGTCTGCAGGTTTAATTTCTCTCTCTGATTCGTTAACCTAGCCACCTCAGCACTTACATGATCCTACAGTAATAGTAGCCGAGTACCTCAACTACAGGTGAATTCATTCTCATAATTTTACTGAGGGATATAGAAATATTATTTTCCATATTTACAGACAGAAAACAAGACAAGGACAGATTAACAAATTTGTTCAAGGTCATTCAAGAACTAGGAACTAAGTTATATCTCTTCAATGTCAGTCTAATTCTTACACCCTTAAGCTACTACTCTTGTTTCTAAAATAGTTCTGTTCTCCATTTTATTCTTTACATTCATCTCAACAGCATCTTTATCTTCCTTTCCATCTTAACAACGCAATATTCCCTTTTTCTAACTTCCTCACATCTTTCCTTGCCCATTTATAAAGATCATCCTTTCTTGCCTTTGCTATTGTTTCAGTTCCAGCTACCAAGAACCCATCTCCTTTCCCCTATTTCTCTAGCACAATTTTTCTTGATATATAAGGCTCCATTCTGTCCCCATATCCCATACAGAACAATCTGAATCACCTTCTGATTACAGCATCATTGGGATATGGTCTCAAATGTTATGTCATATGTTATCCAAAGGCTGTGTCATATATTATCCTATCACAATAGTTTGTAATTTGTAGTAGTACCCAAACTACCTCTGCAGTGGTTCACACTGTGGTCCTAGTCTGAAAAGCCACCACTGTTTCAGGCCAGTAAACCTAGGCAAAACTAGAAACGGGCTTACACTTGAGCTCTGCCCCTACAGACACTGTGAATACAACTGGCTCAAACCACTTGGCTCTGTGAACTCAAGACAGCTCAAGCACACCTGTTAAAAGCTGAACAGGTACAGCCAGAAGAGTTCATGATTTTAGGAGGTTGACTCACCATGTACCTGGCTTTCTACCACATCCCCCACTCAGGTGGGCTTTGAGCTGATAGATCTTTCCTTTATTTTCAAATCTTTATGTAGAAGAGTTTTAGGATAACTCTACCTACCTTGGAGGACCTACCACTCCTGATTATTCCTACTAGTGTCATACACTCTTAAACCGCTTGGCAACCTTCAGCAACATCAGTCAGAAAGAAATGTCATGTCCAAAAGATCTAGCATGTCAAATCCTATTGATGGACTTGTGCAAGGCATTTGATACTGTCCCGCATGACATCCTGGTCTCTAAATTGGAGAGACATGGATTTGATGGATGGACCACTCGGTGGATAAGGAACTGGCTGGATGGTTGCACTCAAAGAGTAGTGGTCAATGGCTCAACATCCGAGTGGAGAACGGTGATGAGTGGTGCTCCTCAGGGGTCGTACTGGGACCGGCACTGTTCAACATCTTCGTCGGAGACATGGACAGCGGGATGGAGTGCACCCTCAGCAAGTTTGCTGGTGACATCAAGCTGTGCGGTGTGGTCAACATGCTGGAGGGAAGGGATGCCATCCAGCGGGACCTTGACAGGCTTGAGAGGTGCGCATGTGCCAGCCTCATGAGGTTCAACAAGGCCAAGTGCAAGGTCCTGCACGTGGGTCGGCACAATCCTAAGCACTGCTATAGGCTGGGCAGGGAATGGATTGAGAGCAGCCCTGAGGAAAAGGACTTGGGGGTATTGGTGGATGAAAGGCTCAATATGAGCTGGCAGTGTGCACCTGCAGCCCAGAAAGCCAACCGTGTCCTGGGCTGTATCAAAAGAAGTGTGAGCAGAAGGTCGAGGGAGGTGATTTTGCCCTGCTATTCTGCTCTTGTGAGACCCCACCTGGAGTACTGCNCCAGGTTGGATGGGGCTTTGAGCAGCCTGGTCTAGCGGAGGGGGGTTGGAACTAGATGATCTTAGATGTCCTTTCCAACCCAAACCATTCTATGATGGGGTCCAAACAGTTATTCTGAAATTTGTGCTGGAAAACTTTGTGTAGAAAATGGCATTTTAACAACAATTCACTTTCGTAGCCATCGTTCATGAGACCCCCCTGAAGATTCACCAACCTAACCAACAGAAACGTTGCACCATTAAAACAAAGATTTACCCTGGAAAATGCAATGCAATGCAACACCCAATTCTGATTATTTACTACACTGCACACAGACGTCACACTACCCTGTTTCCCCACAACATAGCAAACATCAGCCTCTGGACAGAAACACAACACTATCGAGAGAACAAAGAAATGAGTCTTGGTAAAAGCAAACAAGAGAAAACAATGTTACTGTGACAGGCAAAACACTTCATAGGACAAGACAAAATCCATATCCTTTCACTGAAGTCTGTGTCATTAACTAAAAAGTTTCGTAGTCTACTGGACCCTGCCCCAAAATTACAATCCTAAAAAATAACAACTGTCAAAAGCAACTTTCTTCTTTTTCAACTGTCCAGGAGACTATCTTACATCCTATACAGCTTATTCAATACCTTGTATTCCACTCATAGAGCTGTGACAAATTGTATTTCAGAAACATCTGTCCAGACACTCCTACTCAACCAGCAGTCTACACCATCACTTTATACTTCCCCAAGGAAGCCATTACTCCTGCTTTCTTTCCAGTGAGTGGGCATCCTCAGTCCTATCGAATTAATCTTTTCCTAAAGTTGGAAGACATGTTTTTTCTAGCTCTCAGTGAGTGGCAATTTGTCATGTACCAGTGTGGCTTTTACACCTCAGGTTCTCAGCCAAGTGCAGAACATGAAGGCTACCAGTGATGCAGCTGAAATTCAAAGCCTAAGGAAAACATTTCTGCCCTTAGCTAGAATTATTTCTTTCCCCTACTTTTTACTATACATCTTAAAAGCATTCTCAAGTAGCTTGTCAGTACTCATGCAAGTAAGCTCAATGGATCCTAATGGGATTACTATGTAAATTACAGGTAGTCAAATGAGCATTTGCAGGAGAAGGCCTTTGAACTATTTCTTGTGTATTACATTGGTATGACAGCTTATTTTCATTTTGGTTTACTTGATCACAACTCTTCATCTGAATTTCATAGCAAAAACTTCACATTTTCTGTTGCACTTTAAAAAAATGCTAGGGTGGTACTACTACTTCTACTTCCCACTCCACTGAGCAATCTGAGAAAGTACTCTCTGCTACATCCAGCTGTTAAAATATCAATACAACTGAAGAAGACAAGTACTGATTCCATAGCTCTGCAACTCTTCCTTTGAGAGTCTCTTTTGATCCTGAAACTCTTCCTACACATAATCAAATGAAATCAATGGGATTTGATTTTTAAGTGATACAAATATTGCTTACTGTGAGGTATTCTATTTAAAATAGAATCAAATACAGCTGGAATAGTTCAAGTACTAGAATTATTGTTCTTTTATATATAATAAGGACATCAATCTACGTTTGTTAAAACAGAAGGAATTATTCAGACTTTTATAATTAAGTTATTCTTATAGTTAAAGTCCAGTTCACATATAAAGATATAAATTCGCAATGGCTGAAAATCAATGCAAGTCTTCACACTGGGAAAGCTAAAATCAACCCAGTGGATGACTTGGAGGCTAATAAAATAGTAGAGAAAGCAGGAAAAAAAAATGAAGTGTTCTTGTGAAAAGATCAAAATTCACAGCCTTTAAAAAAAATCTTACAGACACAACTAGTTTGAAATATGCAAATACCCTGGTGCCTGTAACAGGCTTACTCACATATTTAAAGTTAATCAGGTGTGTTCATCTTGGAAGAGTTGGATCCAAAAATAAAAGGGATGCACCATAAAACTTTATTTCTTATTTGGACCTTAATTTGACTAAAACCTACTTTGAAGTCCCCTTCAAAGAGCTGAGTAGAGGATTCAAGTCTCGTTTCAGTATAACTCAGCATAGCAAGTTCCGTTACAAGATACTTTCTATATATAAGATAAAAATTAAGAATGGAAGATTTGTGGTCTACAAAGAAAAGATAACCTGCTCATCACAACTTTCTACACTAAAATGCTTATCAGAGACCTATCTCACCTACCACACAGTATAGAGCATGGGCAACAAGCAGCAGAGCATCTCCAAAGAGATGCTATAGAGGTTTTGAACCTCTACTAGTACTACCATTCATTTTTGAGTTTTTTGGACAGAAATGCTGGGTGAACTTGAATAGGAATGCCACTTCACTGTCTAACTACTCAGGCTTGGTAGGTTGCATGCTTCCCTTTGATGGCTATTTTTTATAGAATTCTTATATCCATTTCTAAATAAGCACATTTTCATTGTGTTTAGGTTCATAATAATATTTCCTCATAATAATTAATGCCTTATGTGCCAGTGACAATATTTGTCATAAGACTGTTAGAAGGTCTATAAAGATATCTATTATAACCTCCCTAACTTAAGATATCCTGATATGCTGAACACTCACACAGCTATCATGATAGTTATCCTTGTTAGAGCATTACGAACACATAATCTGGACTTTTACAGTGTCTTTTACACAAAAAAAAACCCCAACAAACCCCTCATAGTAATTAACAAATGGTAAAGAAAAAACAGAACCAGATATGATATATATAATACATGCATTATTGCACACACCAGTGAAGGTTGTCACCTGCATGATGGCTTTATAGAAGTTGGATATGCTCTAGGGCTTCAGCCCTATGTTTGCATAGTACCAAACTCCACTGAAATAACTGGGGTTATTGTTAAAGATGCTGAAATATTTTCCTATCTTTGCTTCTTAGATATTTAGTAGAGAGCCAATAACATCAGTAGCTAGAGACTGCGGGAAAGTCTAATAAAGTCACAGGAGTTCTTCTTGCCAAGTCATTAGACAAACCAAAGCAGGTTCTTCTCTCCTCATGCCTCCGCTGAAGTTTCTCTATTTCCTTTGCTTGCATTTGGGGTTTGCTGTTTGTTGGGGTTTTTTGTTTGGGGTTTTTGTTTGTGTGTTTAGAAAAACTCTGATCATACAGAGTATGCAGCAGAGCTTCACTGATCACAAAATATTAAAATCAGATCTTGTGCCCTCCTAGAGCTAACGGGAGTACTTCCATGAAGTCTGGTATTACCACTACGTCTGCTAAAACTCCTCTTCTTGATGGACAGACACCCCCTGAATTACCAGGATAGTCTCTCTTATATTGCTGTGGCTTCCTTTTAAGGCAACTCACACATGTAGTGACCTTGTCTGACTCCAATTCAGAATCTGAATATGAAAACACTCAAGAGGATGTGGCTGTGATCCAAAAAAGACCTCAATGTTTTCGTAGAGAACTGAAAAGACATTCTTTAAATTTTCTTCAGTTTAACAGCAAGTGCTGGATAACTTCAGTTGCTAAAATATATCCTTGGTCCTGCAGCTACATGCAGGTGGGTACCACTTTCTGCTGAACCATGGCATTCAGTGGTTGGTACATAAGCTTGGAGGTTTGTCCCTTTGCACTGAGTGCAGGATCAGACCCCAGGAGATCTCACCACCTTACAATCTAACAAACCTGCACAAGCTCCTGTGACTTTTCACGCTGTCTTTTAATAGTTTTATTGTAGAATATAAAATAGTATTAACAAAATTCTATAGCAAACACAAGGGAGGTTGATTTACCCCTTACAAGGCATGTAAAGACCAACGGCAATTTAAAACTCCGTAATTATGATGATTGCCAGACTCCTGATTGAATTCTGTTGTATCTGTCTCACAAAATTGCTTTTTTTGAGCTATTGCACGAGGAATACTTAGAGAAAGTCACCTGCAAGTTCAGAAGGCAATACTTAAAAAAATACACCATACAAGTTTGGAACAAAAGGCAGACATTTCTTGGTTTAGGAAATGCCTGTAAAGGATCAATCACCAGTATTCTCACAGAGGAAACAAGAGCTACCCTTGTATCAGTAGTACCTTCCAGCAGCTCTTCTATTTTTAAGGCTCAACTTTGGCCAACCTATGTTTTAAGCTGCTATCTTGTTCTCTAGAATGACATTTTTTCTCTTTCTTATAAAAGGTAGTTGACCATGGTCATTACTGGACATGGATATTCTGAAAATATGAACTCATCACAACCAATGAGTTGGCGCTTCCCTCAGTTTGCAAACTGTGTTCAGTCATTAGCAGCTAGCTGCTGAGGGTAAAAAACTAGGTTTCAAATACGTTGCATATTATATCCTCAAGCAATTAGCTACTGTGTCGCAGAACTTTAAAACTCTCTTTTAAGTATGAAGCATGCTATAGGCTGCTTACGTTGAAATGTTAAGCTCCTGATATAACAGAAAAAATCAAAACATTGTAATACTTCTAGCATTTCCCCAAAATATTCACATATAGCCCCCATAGACATATTTTTTGCATTTTAGAGTCTCATTGTCATAATACCTGAGTTTCCTATTTTTTGTTAAGTTACTGGTCATTCTACGCTCACAGTTATCCAACATTGAGAGGTCAGAACTGCTTACAACAGGGACTTAGTGACTGAGACGGTTTTACTTATCTTTATGCACATACTCCTCCTCCACCCAATTCAAGGAAATAAATTACTATTCATTTCATTTGCCGAGAGAGACATGAGAATAATGGTGTAAGTCTGATAGTGCCGTATGTGACAGTGTAAGCTTTGGCATATAAGATATTATTGGCAGAAGTTTGGATAGATGCATTACACATAGATGAGAAAGCAGGTCATCACAAGCGAGATCTAATAAAACTCATATATCACATCATTTTTTCATGTATTCTTTATATGACACATTTAACAGAAATACTCTTTTGAAAATGTATTAGTTTCTTAGAGAGCTTTAAAACATTTTATAGAAACTGTACTGCATATCCTTTAAACTGTAAAATCTCAGCACATGTCCAACACACAAACCTCAGAGAAAGAAAAAAGCAAAAAACCATTTAAACTTATCTGAAAGCTACCAGAGCAACTTTTAATTTGTAAAACACAGTATCTTTGAAGTCCAATGTTTCAAGACTTTCCAGAGCTACTCTACATTCTTCCAGAAAGCCGAGTTTCCTTCTCAGCTGTAATATAATTTCTAGCTTCGAGATACAATGCTTTTATCCTGTCAAATAGCATACATTTGTGGCCTTCACCTAGGTAACTGATGGGAAGAATGGACTGTTTTCCTATCAGACAGATCTTAGAATGTCTGAACAAAAGAATAAATTCTGGATGTCTGTTAGTGGGCAGTGTATAAATGTGAAGTCACAGGTTCCTCGTAACTGCAATTAAGAATTTTATCACCAACACTCAATACACTAGCAATGTTGACAATGTTGAAGTTTGATGTATTGGCATCATGGTGTGCTGAAGGTAAAACTTGAATGTTCTCAAGAGAAAACTTGATCTGTTAATCTTGATTTACAAAACTATTCCAGGTTTTGATATTGTGTTATATAAATTGCCAACATTTGACGACTTATCATGATTTAAGGCTACCAATGTTTAAGCTGCTATTTCTCATTTCTATATGTCTAAGATGTTTATTTTTTAGGGAAAACCCCTCCAATAGAGAATTTGCTAGTTGATAAGTGTTCTAATTTATACTAGGGTGTATACGTACTTTTCCTTCTGGTAGCCAAGGTCTGTTACTATATTTGATCATGAAACGCCTCTATTTTCGCTACTCTCCTTTTAATTTTCCCCTGAAAAATCAGATACAAATATTTTCACCTATCCTTTAGCCACCAGTCAGCTGTTGCCCACATCATTCAGGAACGGTCAGGCAGTAGTAAGAATAAATACAGCAAACATTTGAAAAATCTCGTACAGCAATTAGAATCAACATTCAAACATGCTACTCCTCCTGCCCCTGGTCCTACAAAATATGTAGATCTATTTAGGCTTTTTGTGAGGATACAAACACAGCCAGAGACTTTAGACTGGAGGAGGGATCTGTTTGCTTCTGTTGTAGTTTGGACTCCAATTGAATAATCTACTACAATGTTATGGTGGAGTTTGCAGTGCTGTGTTGTATTGATTCCAGTGTCCACATTCCCACCTACCTGCAGGATGGTCTTGCACCTACGCATAAGGCATCTGAAACACAGTGGGACCTCTGCAATCGCAGAGGCCCAGGAGTGTAAAGTAGCTCACAGAATCAGAGCTATAATTATTACAATTAATAACATAACCATAACAACAACTAATTAATCAATTAAAATATCAATTCTCCCTTAATGAGAGAGATAAGAGTTGGAATTCATTACGGTCATAATGCTTACATTAAACATTTTTAGCGCGTAATTTCTTGAAACAGATTTGGTTCTGGTGGCAAATAGACACCCAATATTTCATGTTGATCTGGTGTCTAAAAACATTCCAATCATGCTTAAGAAATGTGTCATCTTTCTACTCCTTTGTATCTTCTTATTCCACTCAATGACAAAATAATTGAAGTCATTTGTGATTGATGCTCCATTCTTAAACAGTTATTTCTTGGCTGTGTAAATTCTTCCTGATCTGCCTTCTCATTCTTCCCTCGAGATGCATATGACTTCTCTCTTTCTTTAATTCAAAAACTCCTAACTTATGGCTCCCACCAAAGCCTAAAAATGGTCTACTGTTGTAACCGTACTGATTGTGACAAAGGAGTGCCAGAGTACTTTTGCCAGGCTACACATCATTTTATTCAAACATTCATATGCACCTTTTTGGAAGTTAAAATAAACTTCTCACTGTAATTTTTAGAAGTGTAATTTAATCTCTCTACTCCCTTTTCCTCTTTGTTTTCCTGTTAAAACCCATAGTGGTAAATCAAAGCTTAATGACACGCAGTCTGCTGGGACCCAACAGGCAGTGGCTGGTGAGCACAATGTGTATGGTGGGGACAGCCAAGGGTCTTGCCTTTCTCTTTGGAGGCTAACACCTCTCACCAATATTTTCTTAAAAATAGGAAAATAAAAAAAGCAGTGGCCTCCCAGCAATGGTGGGGAGCAGAGCAGGAAGGGGGAGCTCAGATATACTAATGATTAGTATATTTGCCAGTAGTGTTCAGAGGAAAGGTAATCCATTTGCCACTTTATAAACTTACCTTTTCAATTTTGTCTTTTTACCTGGCCTGGTGAAATAAGTCACACACCTTTTATGTAATCTCTGAAGAGGTTTTATTCCCCTTTTTAACAGTGGGAGGGGTTACAATTGAGGTTTGGTTTTTGTTTTTCTTTAAAAGCAAACAAACAAACAAAAACCAAAACCAAAAAAACAGTAAGCTCAGATGACAGAAAATGCAGTTAATAACTGAGGCCTTTTGAGGACAGGTTAGGTATAAATCTGTCCTATATGTTTACCAGACTGAAGAATCACATGTGTTTTGGGGATAAACTGTTTCACAAAGTATAGTCTTTATTTCTGTGCTATCCTTGAATAAATTTTATAAAAAAACATTCCCTAAGAGAAGAGCTACAGTTAGTTTTTTCACAGCATTTATTTTCTAAGTGCAGCTTTTACTTTCTTTCTCAATTTTCCTATGAACCGAAACAAGGTTTCCAACTCACTTTCCCTTGTAAAATTTCTCAGGTGTCTCCCAAGCCAAAACAGGAATTCATGAAAACATGATCTTATGAATGCCTATTTGGGTCACCATTTGCCAGAAAGCAACACTGCATTGCCAATACTGCTTTTAGCAAGAAAAATACTTTAGTGCTAGCTACCATGCAGATAATCTCTTCCGCACAGGGAAAAATAACATTCCTTCTTTACTAATTTGTTAAGCCTCATTAACAGCATGTTATTTGACTGGACCAGCAACAAGCCCTGATGTGCTGCTCATCTAAACTGGCTCTTTTTTGAAGCTGGGGACAGTGGAACTGCTACCTTCTCAAGGATGCTTTCAGTGGAATCCCATCCTCCTCTTATTATGCCTTCTCAGGGTTTCACTTGAACAGATGTGACTCAGCCGCAGGAGGTTACGTGTGGTGACAAAGGCTTGAAACACATCTCCAGCATGTATAACTAACATCGGCACTGAATTGTTAAAAGTGATTTCTTTGCCACCTTCAGCTCTACTACAAGGAGCTTCAGTATAAAAATAAAATCCAACTCATTCAAAATTCCTTTACAAATCATAATCCTGAGAACTGACAACTCCCATCAATTCTACAACACTGCAGATTTCTGGCTTAACAGTCTAAACCTCTTCTGGAATATTGTAATGGGATACAGATCCCAAGAAAAAATACATTCCCCATGCATATTCAGGCTACCTCCTCCACCTCTCAGCTTCAAAAAATTAACTTCCTAGTGTTATTTTTGTCTTCACATGTTTGAAAACCCAAAACACTTAGACAAATTCCAGTTGCTCTGTGCTCTCATCTACACTCCTGACACATTTCTGCCTCAAAGTTTGGGGTTTGGCGATTGTCATTTCTCCTAGAGGAACAGATTGGAAGCTGGGGGAGGGATTCCTACTTCTTCTGCTAAGCTTTTCCTACTCTGTCTGAATGACTTGCACATGACTATACCAGTTAGCATTACCACATCCACAGTAACTTAGAATATATGCCTGCTTGCTTAAAACTATTGTTTACAGTTGCAAGGAAACAATTTTTCTTTTTAATGGTACAAAGTGTTGCAGTTCATTGCTTTACAGAAAGCCTCTTTATACAAGTACTCAGTGTTTTCTCTTGGTTTGTGAATGTTTTGATTTAAAAACATGCCTCTCTGCAATACATTCATGTTTGCACTCAAATGCTCTTCCTCCATTTTAAAAGTGATGTCATTGTTATTCCTATATCCTTTCTGAGAGAAAGCAAGTGATTTATAAATACTTTCCACTTCACTACACATTGCATAAATCACTGGACTGACCTGTACTTCAGCGATTTGTCTGCTCAGGCTCACTGTGGTTTGGGATCTGGCAAAGGGCTCCTTTCTCTCAGGTCAGTTTTGGGCTTATCAGATGGAAAGTCTTGAGGCGGGTTAACTCTGAGATTTCTTTCCAACTTTCTTTTGCTGTTTTAAAAGAAGTCAACTCCCAACACTGCCACGTGATAGCATTAAAGACTCATAGAAAACAGCTTTCTTGTAACTTTGAGGCAGGCATTTTATTGGAAGAAGCAAATCAGCATTATCCTTGAAGGTATTCTCTCTCTCTCTCTGTACTAACACACAGTCCTTCCTGTGTGGCCTCTTGCTAGGTATTCAAAGCAGCGCTTAACTTCTCTTGGCTGAGGGTGAATGCAATGAGTCCAGAGCAATCACACGCTCCTCCTCCTACAGGAGAAACAAAACAGGGAGACCTCAAGTTGGGAACAGCTTGGGTACTTGTGCAACAACAATTCTCTTGTTGATTCACCTTCTCACACATAGAGACGGGGTAGAGAAAAGGGTTCTTACCTCTTTTGGCTAATGGGTTTATGGAGGTGCAGGGGAGGCTACTGTACACAGCTTCCGAGTACTTAGGTCTACGGCATCAGCTGCTACTGCCACTAGGTAGTACAGCAGGGACAGTCCATAAGGCTGGACAGGGCTCTCTCACTGTTTTCATGCCTAACTGAAAAACTGCACATTCACTTCAAGCCCTTATTCTATATTCGAAGGCAACCCCTTGTTGGAAGACCACTCTGTTAAATTTCCTGGTTAACAGCTCCGGAACTTAGATATCATTTCCCCAAGCAGTCTGCTCCCTGCATAATGTTATCTAACAAATCCATTTATGCTTGCAACTAAACTAAGCTTGAAATGCTACTGCCTTTTCCCTCCAGATATAATTTGTAAACTTCACCTTCCAAGTATTGTATCACTGTAGGTCCTTTGCCTGATTTTTTAAAATTAGTCCTGTCTATCTGCCATGAGAAGTCATTGTCTCAGATTCTCTGTGCTGCTTTGCTAAAGAATGATGGATTTTCACACATTAAACTGAAGTGAATTCAGTTTCCATTCTGCTTCTCTTACTGCAATCACTGTTCAGTCTCATGCGTTCCCATGGATGGTGTACCCAGGCAGGATGATTAGTACTTAAACAATTGCTTGCTTCTGTTTTTACCCCCCCCTTTTTTTTTTTTTTTTTTTTTTTTTTT
>VXBL01005139.1:456584-608400 GCA_013400195.1 Aramus guarauna
TTTTTTTTTGTTATTAGCATCCAATTGTTAATACTGTCTTTTCCAAAGACCATATTCTCACCTTATTTTCCCAGCCTTCATTGTCTTTATTACTTTCTGCATCAAGACCTAACTATGTTTCATTTATAGATCACTCACATTCATTTATCATCCTTTCTCCTCTGGCTTCCGTACCTACAACCAAGATTCTTGACCATTAAACATGCATCTCACATAAAATTCCCTTTAAACTTTCCCTGGTTTACAAACATAGATGTCATCACCTGAGAAAGACCACTTAACCTAGGTTATTCATTATACAGTGCTCTGTATTTCAGAGAAAATCAGCTTCTAGGAGGAGAGAGAAATCTGCCTGGTGCTTCCAAAGACATTCCTTCCTTAGCACACAAAACATCTTATGATCTGCAGGCAAATAAAGATCATCGCAGAAGGATATGCTACAAACGTTCTTGAACAAGCTATGTCCGCACAGACTTCCGTAACACCTGTTTGGCCCAATTAATATTTTACTTCATGAGAAACTCCTTTCATTTTAATAGGGTTACTTGTGCATTTTGATACATTTTCATAACAGTAAATGGATATATCTTGCTGACAACTCAGTAGTATTCAATTATTTGTAAGAGTTTTGCCAAAGGCAACTTTGAAAAGCAAGCTATTGTCAACAGACGTAACCTTGTCAGATAAGGGCTTGCCTGCTTACCAGAAAATTGCACAGGTCTGCAAATCATAATCTCCTAAGAAGAAAGACACTGGATTTTGAAGCCTTACATTTCCTGCCTACATTTCTGTGTTGCACCATGTAAATAGCCAGACTGCACTTTTCTGTTCCCATGTGTATAAAATGGAATAGTACTATGTCTGTTTTGGTTCGGATTTTTTGCTAAGAGCTTCCTCTACTGTTAGCATGCAAGTGACATAAACGTAGCTGATAACAGAGCTGGGAACCCTCTTTCCCAGATGTTACTGTCCAACCAGCCTTAGCCAGTTCCGTCATAAAACACACCTGTGCCCTGACAGAAGGACAGAAGAAACTCGTGCCTCCCCTTCTCTCTTCCTCCTGCACATCTCCCGTGTCACAGTACAGGGAGGACTGCAACACCCCATTTCTTTTCAGGATACACTGAAAACACCTGATAGTGAGAAGTTTTTTGAATAAGGATTCAAAGCTCTGGATATTTGACCAATTCAATCCTAAAGGAAACCATTGCTGCTCTTGAAACCTGTACACAATATATTTAGAGCAGACAGTAAAAATATTATTCTAAAATTCTGTTTCCCTGTGTTATTACAAAATGACAATATTGTTTTTAGCCCATTTCCTTTAACCAGATTGACAGAATTACAGGTTGACATTACTGTGAAATTTTATGATGTATTATGTTAACTGTGCCAGTTTGATTAGCCTTGATTGACAGGTAGTACCTGCACAGAAAGTTAAATATCTCAGGAATACAAGAGCAGTGAATAGTGTGGTGCCTCCTTCATTAGTATAAATATACAGGTAACTACAAGTAACAAGAAATATATAACAACAGAGGAAGTAGTAATAAGATTATATATACCATTAAAATAATCAGGGTGTTATTACCATATTGATCATTTATATTTTCTCTCACCTAAACCGCTCCATGTTCAACAAACTTTTTAAATGCACACTGGCAAACATAACAAGTCTGAAAAAAATTGAGATCTTTCATTCTGTAGACATGCTGTTCCTAGATATGTATTACCATGGCTGAGGGACTAAATTTAAAAATCTCTGCACACGCAGTGGCTGCATCCGAGCTATCCTGTCATAATAATGCTTCTCTCTCACAGCATCCTCATCTGTTATCTAAACAGAAGTCGAGATTCTTTCAGACTATAAAACTGGAGGCTAGAATGTCTAGTGAATCGAGCACAGAAGCTTTGCGTCCCCCTCTGGCTTTGGGGTTCAAGTCCAGCCTACGCTTCAACACAGGATGTGATGGGAGGTTCTCCGCTCGCCCTGTACATTATTACAATAATTCATATCGCAAAATCGCTGCATGTGTTACAAGACACGACGAGACACCATTTCTAGAAACTGCTCTGCACTTTACTTGCATAGAGATAAGGGAATTCAGGAAGGAGTGCAGTGGGAACCTGGAGTTTCTTATGCACAAGAAATTCTTTGAAATAATCTCATAGGTGGTCCATAGTTGGTTTTTTGTTTTTTGGTGGTTTTTTTTCCACTTTACTAGTTAAACGTCTTAGAAATCAAGGGATAAAGAGTAGGAAGGACCTCCTTGTTCACTGAGTTTGGTAACCTATTTACACAAATCATCATATATCTTTTCATAAGCATATTGATTGCCATCTGAAAAGGACTTAATGTTTTGCCCCAGCTCTTTCCTGATTACTTTAGCAGCTGGACTTCTTCCATTTTATTTCCAACTTAGATTTATTTGTTGCCAGTTAGTATCAAACTCTTCTTAGAACTACATGATCCTCCAGAATTAAAATGTTTTACTGAGTCCCTGGCATTCTAAGTACCCCAAGGAGAGCAATCATATCACCTCCTAGCCTTCTCTTTGCTAGTTACATCTAATTTCCATCCAATTTTTTCCAAATTTCCACATTTTCCATCCTCCCCATCCTCAGATAAACAAGCCATTCTCCTGATGATCCTCAAAGCCTTTATCTGCATCTTTCACACTTTGAATTCCTCATCATGGGAGACTCCGTGCCCAGTCCAACAGGGGCAACTCCTCCTTGGGAACAGTGGGGTACCTCCGCATCAGAACTATATAACCCCCAGCAAAACCTTTCCCTGTCTCATTTCCTTTCTGTGCTGAGCTTAAATGGCATATATGTTTGCACGGAGCTTGCCAATACAACACCTTGAGACAGGGTATACGCCCTGGAAGGAAACCCTGGAGCAAGAAGAACAATAGCCCTAGGTGGGGGGCACCACTGGTACCAGCCACAGGTTCCCACTATTTCATATAAATCATTCCCTTCTACAGCTCTACCAGCACCATCCAAACTCCACCGGAAACAGCACTCCAGCCTTAGGATTACATTTGACTTTTTCACATTGCATCGCAGCGGTGCCTTTTAGGCTCTTTAAGATCAATTTCTCTATTTCAGTCATTTCTGTCTGGTGGAATTCCTTGCCTTAAGAGAATTTAGTACTATTAGTCCCCAGGTGCATCATTTTGCACTTTCTGCTATGCAATTTCATTCCATTTCTGTTACTCTAGTCCTCAAAATTATTCAGCCCTGACTGCCTCTTTCTCTTAGTTTTGTGTCACTGGTCAACTTTTTCCCGATCTTGAGAAGGTCCTCAAAATCTTCTCTCCTGTTAGGAAGCTCCCTTTCACTGTCATCTCACTGAGTTTAGTTTCTTACCCACTCAACAAACTAGCAATTCTTCTGTGGACACCTATACCATTCGATTGAATAAATAATTTCTGATATGGCATGATCGCAAATTAAGCTCCACAAAGACTATTGGTAGTTCGCATCTTTCCCCCCCAAAAAAGTCAGTTGTCTGGTTAGAAAGATATCAGGCTAATTTTGTGTCACCTGCCTTTTCTATTTTCTTTTTTAATTCAAATTTAATTTAATAACTCTTTAGCCAGGAGAAAAAAGTAAAACACCACCTAATAGAGTCTGGTTTTATATTTTTATATCTCCTAATAAATGACTACCTAACCTTTCTAACTTCCGTTTTTAATTAATTAGGTCTATATAGACAAACCCTTTTGGCCTTTGTAATGACATCTTGAGCTCAGGCAGTGTTTTGAAATAAATCCCTCTCCATCCATAGGCCTACAGGAATTGCTTCAAGGGGAAAAAGCAATGAGAAAATAAACAAAAGAATACAAAGGCTACTCTCCCACAGTAATGCTTGGTAATGTTTTTAAACCAAGTGAGACTGATGCCTGGGATTGGTAGCAGCAAATTTTATTTGACTAAAAATGTTTCTTCAAAATGTACTGCTAGCGAACTGACTAGTTAACTTATCTATCAGTATTGTGGTTTGTTTGGTTTTTTTTTTTAATCTATAATGCTTTTATGAGAAAAGGACAATGGGAAATTTTTCAAGTACAGAGTTTGTGTTGCACCATTCTTGTCTTTAACCTGCATCACTGATATAGGTAGCACAACACTTTGATCTATTAGTATAGCTACCCTTTAAATAAAAGTTGCCTATTTGGTTGCAGTTTCCTTTAAGGCAACATTCTATCATTATATGGTTATTTTTACACAATTAGCCAACAAAATTTACAGGCTTACCGCCGTCCCTTAGGTTCAGAATGTAATCTATGCTTAGATATCACCTGGCATCAAAGGAAGCATTACTGATGTTCTGGCAGAAATACAAAGTGTATTTTCATTGCAACCTTCTTTCTGTATTTGCTTCATTTCTCAATGGATGTGCAGTCATTCTAAGGTGACAATGGCTGACATCTTAGTAATAGTTTCTTTCGTTGTCTGTCTCGGTCCTACAACCATAGTCAGAAGATTGTAAAAAGCTGAGCTTAAGAGGCACTGCACTGAAAATAAAGATGAAAGAAAATTATGATTCTAAGGCACACCTAAGTATCCTAATTAGCTTCTGCTGGGGTACCTCACATTCATGCTATAATGGTACACAGGAACATGAATTGATTCCAGAGGGAAGTCTGGTACAGTCAATCACTCTCTCCACTCATGAGAAAACTGCCCTGGTTGAATAAACCCGTAGACCACTGGGACCGGATATTCCTTCAGCTATAAAGCCCTTTTGGATGCACGTCCTTATCTCGCAATGAAATCTTTAAACGCTTTCTTCCCTGGCGAGATATACATAGAATTTGGATTTCCTTTTGCACTGCAAACTCTGCTAGCAAAGAGTACATATAGCGCTAACTTTGGCACTGTTTAGATGAAAGATACCAGAGGAAAAGGACAGCAGTGATGAGAAAATACCACCAGAAATGTGTCCTGCCTCAAAAAAACTCACCAACTTTTATGTATTTGGAAACATAGTGGCTATCATCTGTCACTTCCATGAATGTGAAGGTAACTAAAAATAACAATAATTGAACATGCCTGGAATTAAATAAAAGAAACAAACAAACAACAAATCCAACACACGAACCAAACTGCGATAGCTGTTGTTCCATGGTGTGGAGAGCAAAGTGATCACCTAGCTTATTTCCATAGCATGCACCTCAGCTTGTCCGTGTGAAATCAGCCTGTCCTGCAGTATAGAACTGAACCAAAGGAGTTCGCAGGTGGAAAGGCAGAAAAAAAATGAGACAAAGGCAAAAGTAAAGCATCCTATTCTGGCATATACTCCAGGTGCTGCGTTTGGCAGGTGTGAGATGCAACCTGGCACACAGCATGCACAAGGCTCCAAATGCTCTGCCATTAGACCACAACCATCCCGGATTGCATGATTAAGTAGATGACTTAAAAGCAGCCTAGAAAGCTCAGCAGATAATAGAATCCAACTCCAGAAGAAGGGATGGGGTCCACTGACAGTGCTGCTTCAGAGAAGGCTACACAGCTAAAGTGAGGACATTGGTCAGTGAAACACCAATAACCTTTCCTAGGTTTATTTTAAAAATATTCCAAATATTTGGATTATATCAAAGTATTTCCAATGCACCTTACATGCATGAAACAGTTGTTTCACAGAAAAAGTGTATGACATTTCCCCATTGAAAGCCACCTTGGATGTATTAGCACGTGTTCATCAGGGCTTCAATATGATAGTTCAGAGGGTTTATGTAATACCCTTTAAAAAGTTCTAGAAAGGTTATTTTGGTGGTGGGTTGGGGAGGGGGGGCTGTTATTTTAATAAGTGCTTGATCTTTGCTCTATGAAAGAGCTAAATTCAGGCACAGGAAGAAAAGATGTTAAATCACCGTTTTAGCATTTCATTACCTTATCACACATATTTGGGTCCATTTATGGTTAAGCCTTTCATGAATATTTTGAGTACAAGTCAGACTCTTCTAGTTTGAGGGATATTTTTCAGGTTCCCTTGTTTAAAACTTACAGTCTGGTTTTGATTAGGCCTCTACCGGCTTCTGTTAAACTACCATACTTCCAAGCATTCAAAAATTGTTTTGCATTTGAAACTTCTTATTAAGAAATAACCAGTCAAAATAATGACTGTATAATCATTGCCTTAAAAAATCTGGGGCATTTCCCAATCCCAGCCATTTTCAGATGATTTATTGAAATGTAGAGTTCTCCTTTTCACCACTATGCTTACAAGAACTGAAAACATGGCCAATCAGCAGATGGAAGTCACATTTCTGCTTTTTGCAAGATCATAGATAAGGATCGCATCCAAAACAGTTTCCCATTGTTTTTTTTTTACCTACTTGGCTTTTCACACAGAAATATTTAAGCATGTTGCTCTAGGAGTATCTTTTAAGAAAGTTTCCCAATAATTTTTCAGCTAACAAGATAAAGAACATATCCCTCAAACCATGTAGTTTTGATAGTTGAAAAATGCCCAAGAACAAGCATGCCAAATAAAATTATAATCTGATGATGAAAGAAATAAAAGTCAAAATCTGGCTAAGCCTGAAAGCATAAAAAGCCAAATAAAGTCTGCAGACACTAATTATGACTTCATTATTAGAACTGTGCTAAGTTTTGCAAGTCAAAATTGGCCAGTAGTCTCCAGTCACACATTTTTCAAAATACTTCTCTCCACCTGTTGCACCTTTTAAGAGTGTCTTCAGGTATTAAATACTTCAAAACACAACTTCTTGAATTGATGCATAACTAGGACTATTAAGACCAACTGGAAATACTACACCACAGTGGGCGTGGGTTTTAGTAACTTAGGTGCCACTCTTGGTTTACAGGCAAATGTTCGAGTGCAGAGAGAGCACCTTTACAAACGGTAGATTTGCAAAAATAATCCCATTGCTTTCTTTGGTAGTTTATTTCGTAGACAAAGAAATTTTGTTAGATAAGGGAGGTGTTGGAGTCTTACTGCATCTCAGATAAAGCTTAACAAAATCATCTGACGTACTGTTTGAGGACACTGAATTCTCCTTCCAATGCCAAATTCCTATTCCAGTTACTGGTACTTCTCATCATGGAAGACAGAGATATACTCAGGGTGAATGAAATTGTTATTTCATTGTGACAGGAGAATGGGGAGGTGTATTCTGTACATACGCGTACAGCAGAACGTGGACACTAAAAGGGAAAACATTTGAGAAGTGCAGTCTGTATATTCCCATTGCTCACAAACGTTCTCCTAAATATGCTGTAGCTTTTGCTTTTAAAACAGATGTGGTCAATATAGCTGTAAAAATAAAACATATCTTTATATCACAAGCAATGTAAGGTATGTTCCTCATAATAAATACTCTCTCTGTTTATTCTTCAATGTAGGAAATATTAAATTACTAGAAAAACAAACACACATGCCCCAACAAACCCAGACCAAAACTACAACAAAACCCAAACATTCGGTGCAGTAGGTCTGACAGCACACATCAGTTATTTAGGGTGAAACAGGTTATTGCACAGCTACAACGCTTTCCATCTTGACTGCTTGAATTAAAATGGAAAAGAAAATAATATATGTTAAATATGGCAGCTTAAAGGTAAGACACCATGAGAAAGAACTCAAACAAATTTGTTTCAAAACAAATAGTTTCTAAAAAGCCACTGTGTTCTGCCAATCTGTGGTACCAGTTCAGCCTGCAATTAGTTACAAGAGAAAACTATGAGTTCAGTAGTGATTTGACCTGACTGGTTTGGCTGAATACAAGCCAAGCACAGATCAAAAACTATGGCCACGAACTCCCAGATTCAGAGCGATAGGAGAGGCATTTCGCAGAAGTTATTCTAGCCTAGATCCTGAACACAGCGTTTGGCCTCTAACGAGCACCAGTCTCATCAGGAACCAGTGCTCAAAGGCTGACAGAGAGGCAGATCATGGGCCCTGCCCAATGAGCACTTCCATGTACTTGCTAAGGGATCCTGCTGTTTGGGTTTTATTTTATTCAGGAGACACATTCACATTGAATTAAGCCTCTGCTGAATTCCACTATTTCTGCCTTTGTACACAGTACTGGTTTGACTGCCAGATAATCTCTCTTCTGCCGATGCAGAGGCAACTCTTCCTTTACAGTAATGCATTACTCCACTTTGATGGAAGTTCAACTCCAGCGTAATCAGCGTCCCTTGCACTAAAGCCCATGAAATGCAGCAGCTGGAACCCACCAGATAGACTTGGCTCCAAGATTTCACGGAGGGCATCACCCTCTGCTGTCCCCCAGCTTTGGGGGAGCAGGGCCACAGGGGAGGAAGGGAAAGTGAGAAGTTGTCATTGCTCAAGGGGAGAAGCCTTTGGAGGACACCAGTGCTACAGCTGGGAGTGCAGTACAGTCTCCATGAGGACTCAGAAGACAGTCATCAGTGCCCTCTACACCACCGACAGGAGACAGGAGAAGCTCTCTCTTATTACATCTAATGGGTCTTCTGTCATCTTGCTTTAAGAGTGAACGTACAGCAGTAATGTTGGGTTTGGTACTGAAAACAGGCATCCCACGGCTACCCGCTCTGCTGAACTGTTTAGCCAAACAGTACTGCCAAATTTAAACGAAGAGATGTACAATTACAGTTGAAAGCAGATTCCCAGAACTGCTTTGAAGAACTATCAGAGTAATACGAAACATAGTGGAAGTTTGATTGATTTAGCTAGAAAAGCTAACCATGATTTTTCCGGAAATTAATCTTATAGGTTCCTTAGCATTTATGTAGAGCAAGCTCCAAGTGAAAAGGAAGGTCTCTACTTAGACTGTCTAGAATTAGGACTGCCTCTTCGAGTATCATTTGGAATATTTCAAAGCAGACCCATTAAGCAGTTTTACAAACTAGTATATCCAGGCTGCCTTTATGGAATGTGATTCAATTTGTGTTCATACTTGCATTGTCTTTATTCCAATAAATATTCTACCATAAATTCAGTGTAATGTAACTTGCAAGTATAGTGGCGTGTCTTAAGCTCCAGTGATGGACCTGAAAGCATACAGTATTCGTACTCCTGACCTGCTACAGAGTAACACGCTAGCAGACTAGTTAGAAGACAATTAGTCCAATTTCACATTTCCTAGCAGCCGAAAAATTTCATGTTATTTCAGTCACAGTGGATGGATGCCAAGTTCACTGGAAACAACCCTGCTGATTTACCCAGTCCATTTTAATACTTTAGAAATACTGTTAAAACATGGCTGTCCTAATTACACAGGGATCAGTGCACAGTGTCCCTCTCACCCAGGATTCTCCCAGAAGAGCTGCAATCACCTGCATTCCCCTTAATTTCACCATGCAATTCCAACTAATTTCATCCTAGTACAGTGCTGTCAGACAACTCCCATGTCTCTGCGGTTTTAATCGATTAGCTCAATGTCTCTATAATGCATCACCAGCTGCCAGGCACAGAACTGGACGCTTCGCAAGCATTTCAACTAAAAGACAGTTTAATTACTATAGCAGCATCTCAAAGGCATAGGCACAAGGACTTGGAAAGGAATTATTAAAATATTTGGTGTCAACAAACCACTTTATAACTGAGCAAACAATGACAATCAAAAGGTAGGAAATAAGGAGAAAGTCACATTTTTAAATAGTCCTTTTTTAATGGACTCTAATGTATTCAGGCAAACGGACTGCCATAAGTATTACTGTTTA
Organism: Aramus guarauna; assembly: GCA_013400195.1. Classification (NCBI taxonomy): domain Eukaryota; kingdom Metazoa; phylum Chordata; class Aves; order Gruiformes; family Aramidae; genus Aramus; species Aramus guarauna. The sequence goes on from VXBL01005139.1 coordinate 466,272, forward strand.
CACAACGCAATTGTGCTTTACGATAATTCTTTTGCTGGAATACAGACATGTAAAAATTGAGATTGCTGTCAGTAAATTACAATATAAGAAAGATACCTTGAAATAGAAAATAGTCGAAGTAAGCAAATTAGACAATAAATAGACTGCCTTAAATTAATGAATTACTGAACCAGACTGTAAATTTTGGTTCATTCCTTGCACCATGTCTGTGCATCGCTGCTTACATGAGTGCAATGAAAAGGGTCTTGTGGCTGGCTGAAGTGAACATGTGCGTAGGAAAAAAACAGGCATTTTAAATAATAGCACTTTTAACAGAACCAAAAGTGAGGTTGTAGATCAGTCAATGAGACAAATGGCCACAGGAATTTAGGGCAAATCCTTTCCTCCCCCTTTGCGCAAGGCTACAGAACAGTCAAAATACAGTAGGAAAACCTTTTTTCTGCTGCACAGGCAGAGACAAGGAAGCCAAACTATGCAAGCCCCCAACAGTCAGATCCAGCAGCCCTCTGACAAAACACACACAGAACCAAGCTTCACCAAGAATCAAAGAGTATGACTGCAAACCATAGAAGTATAATTGGATTTAAAGCCTTTTCCAGCTGACATAAATGTTCACTCATTTGCTCAAAGCTTTCCTTCAGTGTAAGGCTTGCAGTAACTTCAGCCTGGCTGTATCCTAAGACTGGCTATTGATGGGTTGGCAGGTGCTGGGAAAGAGTTCAAGGTCACATGCTCCACTCTAGTGGGAGATGTCTATAGTTGATCTTGGTGACCTCTTCCAGCGGTCTGAGAGGATGGCATTGACAGAAGGTGCATAAAGACTTGCCCATTTTTCTTTACTACAAGGAGGGTCACTATGATTTATCACCTTTGTGATGGGAAGAAAAGAAAGGGATGGAGAAAAGAAAACTTACTGCACTTAAAGTTCTGAGAACCACAGGGCAGCCTTGCAGGTAAATGGGAAATAATAACGTTACAAAGTGCTCAGGCCTCGCACAGTGCCAGTGCGGGACACAGAAGCACGTGAGACGGGATGTCATCACATTTCTTAGCTGGCTCATTTACACCATCTAAACCATGCTGTTTCATTTGATTAACTTTTTTGGTGGAATCGCAACCATCTGATTTTCCTTGGTGCTATAAAACAAATCTGCATTATAGGAACAGATGAAACCGAGGGTCCTCCATTTTAAAAACAGAAAAATCTATGAAACATTTCCACTGTCTAACTCACATACTCGCTTCGCAACATACTGTCTCACAGCAAGTTTTCACAGAATTGCAGCAACCCCTTTTCTATCACTTATCCTTTTGCATCCTGTGGTGTTCTGTGCTTAAGTGAAATGCACAGACACCTCAGTTTTCACTTCTCTTCTGCAAATATGAGTACGCAAGCCAGGTTGGTAACTAAGATACTCAGTAATCAGCACAGCACAAGGCACAGTTATGAAGTAAATAGTAAGTTATAAGATACTTTTTGAACTCAGGTAAGTATAATCAGTTTAGATTTAACAAATTAGCCACCTTTTTTTTTTTTTTAAATTTTTTTAATCTGGGCAAGACATAAAACTTTCCTCATGTTTTGAATAAATACATTCCAGATTTTTTTTTACCTTAAAAAAGTTAGCAATAAACACACAAAATACCATAGTAGCTTCCATCTTTAAGGCATTTAAAGGTGTGTACATTGTCAAGTCTGTAATACATTTACAATTTATATTTTAAAAGTAAAACCCAATAAATTATTTCTGCTCTGAAGTGCTGATTTCTTCACGCATGTGATGAAGCTAATGTGCATAGAAGACATTGCTGTTAAGCCACGAAGCGATCAGCAACACACAGGAACCAGTGCAAAATGCCTCCAAAATAAACATGGTAACACTGCGCACACAGACACACAAAAATCTACCTTAAACTCACAGTTGTTTTGATTCCTGTTCTTCATCAGCCCCATTACTGGTCAGGTCTCTAAAGAATGGGCAATTTACATTTTTCAGTATTTACATACCATCTGCGAATGCAAGTGTAGTCAGCATAGGGGCATGGGTTTGTTCATTCGCTTATTTAAAAGCTTTTATTGAGAAATAAAAGTGATCACATATATTCCAAACTCGGTGATGCAGAAGTCATCAAAGACTGACATTTGATTAGTAGACCCCTACTAATATACAACTATTATTTAATCTGTGGTTAGGTGAAGGGTTAATGTGACTCTTGCTACACTGACTGGTTTGCTTAAGAAGTGATATCTAATTTTCTTGTCTAATTATGGGAAGTACTAGGAGGAGGCTGGAGATTTGGTGTTTTGGTTGGTTTTTGTTTTGTTGGTTTTTTTTTGTTTTTTTTGTTTTTTTTCCAGGATAATATCATACATAGACAACAGCATATCCTTGTTATTTTTTTATGCTGCTTCATAATGAGTTGAGAACCGTTTCTTATTCATAATGTCTACAAACAAATTTAGCCACTTCACCCTGGAGGATTATCCATTGGGTTTTCCAATGTCTGATTAACAAGTGTCTAGAGACCATTGTTCCCAGGGCTATCAATCTTTTGCTCTACCTTCCTTCATTTTTGTCCAAGGCAAATTTAATGACAGCAGTTCTCTTGCCAGGAAGTTCTTAGTTTTCAGGAGCATGGCATACTGCAAAGTGATTTAACTTTTTACCAATTGCTGTTATACATTCACACAATTTTCAACAATGTAATGGAAAAAAAACCAAACAACCCAACAAAAAAAAGACAACTAACACACAAACCTGAGCTGGAACACCTATTTCTCATGTGAAAATCTGTCTCCAGATGCTGTAACTGCACACAGACACACTCTTTAAATATGAATTCTAGCTCAGATTCATTTAATACTGATTTGACTTCAGAAGAAGGAAAAAGTATTTAATTCATTATCACCCATCCCTGAATTAGATATATGAATGTGAAAATCTCTGTTACTAATTTTAATTGCACTATTCCCTCTCCACAGGAGACTGTTAAATTGGTTTGGTGAAATAGTAGTGAATCACATCAAAGTAGTGGGATACATTTTATAATATATCTAAATAACTATCCCATTTTCCCAGCATGTTGCTGTGTATTTTAAGTATTAATATTATGACTCCAGTTTAGAAGAATGTAGCTTTATTTTATTCAAATAAATTTTCCTAGTACTGTATGTTAGCACTGTTAAAAATCAGGCTAAATTCTAAGTGGCTATCAAGTAATAAAGGAGAAACATTTACTGCAGAAGCCAACACGAAAATGTGTTTGCCTAGTCATAAAACACTCATGAAAGGAGCTCGCAGATGCATCATTTTGATGCAATAATGGTCTTTCCCATCTAATCCCACTTTTTTTCCTCCTTCAGCTGCAATGTTTATTACCTGAACCTAGAATGGGTTTACTTGTTTGCTTGTTATGCTTTGTTGCAATTCTATCAGGTTAGACGCTAACATTTCTCAATAGATTTGCAGCATTATGATTTCCACTTATCACCAACTACCCTCCCCCCAGAACTGCAGCAATGTCAGACATCAACGCTACCTTTGGCATTGGTTTCATAAGAATGGAAAAGCCTAGATGACTGAAGAGCTTGATAAACGTTCAAAGGGCCAACCTTGAAGAAATACCCGTCATACTGCAAGAAAAGGTGTTTACAAGCAAGATTTTCAAAACGTGCCTGTATTTGGCTGCTGAAACAGCTAAGTATTTCAATGCTTAAAGACACTCGGTGCCTGTATAAAGAAAGAAACTCCCACTGTAGTCTCAAGAGTGACTCACTGTAATTTAGGGGACCACGCAAGAGAATAGAGATTACAATTCTGCAAGGACTAATATTTATCAGACCAATAATTTAAAGAAATTTTACATCAAGATTTGCATCAAGATTCATTATCTTGGTCTAGATTTTCAATCTTGATGTAAAATTTCTCTTTAAATTTGAGACCATTTTATGTACCTGAAATATTCGGTGTTTAAGGTGAGCAGCTGTATGGTATTTTCATATCTACACAAATAGTAAGATATGTTTTTCATTGTAAAATTTTAGGCAGAGGAATAAGGCAATACAAAATTGAGTGCTGAAGGAGAAAGAAGAGATTGCCAGAGTTAGAGTTCCCTGCTTTAACATGTATAGTGATACTACTCCTTCACCATCACGTGCTCACTGCCCAAGTTACTATGCATGTTTTCTCCAACAAAGTTCACCGGTATTGTTTCCTATGTTGCCAATGTCTTAAAAAATAGCTAATGTGCCTATTGTGAACAAATTACCTTTACACAAAACATATCACAGATTAACGCGGTAAATCTGAAGGGACACAATGACGGCAAAATTCTTCCTTAATAGAAGCTTTCTCAAATAGTCCAACAAAAGACCAAATTTTTATTCACTGTCATACTTGTCTATGAATACATCCTCCAGCAGCTGCTAAGAGGTAAGTAATGCAGGTTATAGGGGAACCCCAACTCTATTGAACCCCGTAACAGAAAAAAATCTCTTTCCAGAAAATCTGTTCTTCATTTAAGCAAAAATAAATGAAACAAAAACTGTGCAAAGAACAGCAAGCCATGGAAGAAAGCATGTAGTAGGATGATATACAGATCCGGTTTCCTGCCAGTTTTCACAAACCCCAGATAATCTTTGGTAGCACCTGGGTTTCCTCTTCTGGCTTCCATCATCCAGGCCGTAAGAAATAGGCTCTTTCTGCTCACCCTGGCAGGAGGGCAAACAGAGAGGCTCCTTTACCCAAGTGCTCGGGCAGCTGAGGGCAGGAGCTGCAGCTGAATGGAGCAGGAGACTCTGAAAACGGGGATTAAGGACGGGGCCATATCACACAGTATAGTGAAGAATGCATGTGGTCTAATTACCATGTCTCAGAGCTCCATACTGCTGCAGATAGGTTATTTCTAGCGCTTATACTGACCCAGCATTTGTTCAGTATAGACATGCTTTCAGGTGAAGGTGTTGAACAGGAAGCCAAGGAGAACAAGGGGAAAAAAAAAGCGTGACCTGAAAATGGAGCAGAATGGAATCTGAAGCAGCAGCAAAGGCAGAAATAAATTATTTTAATTATTTGGATTAGTTTATTAAATCATTTGTCTGAAAGACCACACGGACCTATGTGAAATTTGACAGCTTGCTTCCAATGACATTCAGTGGTACAAAAATTAAATACCTAATTATGAATGGGGTGGCCTGTGTAAAATATAGTTCCCTTCACATATGCACAGACCATACATACAAAACACTGTATGCTTAAGAAGCCTTTGTGAGCTTTAAAACAGGCAAACGGCTCCTTGTTATTTCATATCACCTATGGCACATACTCCTTGTCTTTGTGAGTTAGAGTCATCAGACATATAGACACTGGACATATAAGGATTCCTGAAAAATTAAGATTTGGTTAATTAAATCCATCATTTCTACCATTCTTGCCAAAAATCATATACATGCAGTTCAAAAATTATTCTTTCCTTTGAGAGGCATTCTATACTAGGAGAAGTGATTGTTGCAATTTCTGGATCTGAAATGTGTGAAAATGCAAGTAGAGAATCATATTGTGCCCGAGTAATGGTGAAACTGTCATGTCTAGTAGCCTTTATTAGACATCCTTGCTGCAGTTTAAGAATTTTTTTCATTATTATTATTTAAACTACAGAAGGACAAGATCCACAGAACAGAGAACTGCCATTGCATAAACATACTGGGCAAAATTTAAAAAATGACAGGCACCTGAAGTCAATGCATACTTCTTCAAAATTATTTGCTCACTGCTCTAGTTAGATGTCTTCCCCCCAATATCATCTTCAATATTTTAAATCTTGTAAAAGAATAGGTTTGTAGGATTTTAAATTAAACACTATTATATCCCCAAAGCCATTTAGAACTGAAAGACAATGCTTTAAGATAGAATTTTAACAAGAGGCATCATCAATTCAATTCTGTGATTTAAATATAAAACGTATCTTCACTTAAAATTGTATAAATAAGTTGGAGTATGTGGCAATGTAAGAAAGACTGGGAGAAAAAAGTGCTAATTTAATTATGTTAATGGTACTCTTGTAAGTGCAAAAACAGATGGTAGAATTAACAACAATGGATTATTTTTTTAATCAAGAAATTTTGAATAAATATTTTTGTTCAAAAGCAGTAAGCAACTATAGCATTGCTTGGAAGCGGTAGTTCTCAGAATTTCCGATTTCCAGGTGTGCTTCAACCAATCAGTAAAAAAATAAACACCCATGGTTTCATCAGTAACCTCACTTCTGACCTTCCCTAGTGGCTATTCCCGAAACAGAACTCATTTCCTCATTACTGAAAAATAAGCTGATCCCAATGCTGCTCCTGAGCAAAAATGTGCAACGGTTGGCATTCATGACAGAATATGCATGTTACTTTTAGAATACATCTAACAGGTACAAGCAACTGAGCTTTTACAAGGACCAAAAGTTGGTGCAGGAGACAAAAAAGTTCTTTGATTGCATAGGTCTAACACTTTAGCCAGCATTCCACACAATTAATTAAATGACCATATTGAACTTTAGAAGTATGGTAGATAATCTCTGTTTTGACCTGCTGCTGCATTAGAAAAAGCTAATAAAAACTGTTCATCCTCTCACATACATTTTCGTAATGATTAGTCTAATTAGCAACTTTAAACTGTTGAATATTGCAGGCCATAAACTAATAACATTTAATAAGTTAAAGTGCACAGCCTGTTTTTCAGAAACCTTCAAGGTCAGAAAATAAGGTCCTTATGTTGTAGCTATTAATTTCCTTTTATTTTGATAAAAATTTATAGAGAGGCAATCGTCTTTGTTTAGCATTACCCCAGGTACTATATTTCAAGCATTGCATTTAAGCAAGTTTTGGCAGTCATTTTGCCCACACGCACACAATTATGAACGTCGACTACATAAGTAAACTATATGCATATAGCAGTACTTTACATTCATATAAATGCCACAAATGTACACAAAGACAGCATTTTCTTTTTAAAAACTCCTCCAAAATGCGTGCATTTATGGACCCAAAGAAGGGCTGATATGCCCATCTAATTTTTCATCATATCAGCCAGGCTCATATAGGAATATTACTTGCAAACCTTGCTTGTTTACATTTATGTGGACACTGCTCTACAAAGAGGAGACATGAAGCATCCAGATGACATCTACACTACTGTATTACTGCACAATGTTATTTTATTTAGACGTGCAGGTGAGTCCAAGCTGCCAACCGTGCTTCTGCAAGCAATCATTTTACAAGTGCACTTTTGACACTGCGAGTTCAGACCACAATGAAGGCCAAGCAGCCATCCCCTAGAATATTTACCCTCTTATAAAAGAAATCAGAAAGAATATTACATAGGTCATTGGTGAAGATACCTAATATAAATTTCAGCAAACTGCTCCTTTCTAATGTCACAATATTTGTAGATAATTACTTAAAGATAGACCGATACAAATCTTGAAAGAAATAATTCTTATGAAATACAGTTATCATTTTTGTCTTCAAATTAATCTTCAAAGTATTTAATCTTTAATACCTATAAAAGAACTGGATGACACAGTCTGGCTATCTAGGGAGATCCTATGGCGATTCTGGATTATGAGCTGTTACCTCTGTTTATGTGGCGGGAAATGAAGCAACAGAGAAAGCACCATTTCTAAGGTGAAACATTAGTTAAATGCCTTCAAGTTAATATTTAAGTGTATGTTCTGCAATGTAAAAAAATAAAGTAATATAGATTATTGACAACAAATGTATGAGAACATTTCCATTAACAACTACCTGAGATGACAACAGCCCAGTTCCCTGAGCTTTTCGACTCTATTTTGTAATCTTCCTCTGTCTAAAAGCCACCTCAGTATGATGACAGAAGGACAACCTGTAGGAACACCTAACAGCCAGTGACTTCTCCACATCACTGCAAGGTGGGTATTCAGGAAAGTACCCAACTGACCCCCCCTGCACACACACACACACACACTACTATCTGTGATGTGGGGTTTCAGGTAGAAACACGACAGAGCCTGCAGTCAAACTGCAGGAGAGCCACAAGTGGACTAGGACTCACTAGAATTTACTTTTACAATCTTATTTTTCCACTAAAGTTTAAAGCAACACGATAAAAAAGATTTTATTTCCATTAATTGTATCACATACATGTATATTTAATAATTTGCATTGTTAAATAGCATGTATTAATAATGTGCATTAAATATACAACCTTGGGTTTTGACTAAAATCACTTAAGTTGTGTATCCAGCAAATTCCAAGGGAATCAGGTGAAAATATGACCTTTCAGATAATAGCATGCAACTCCATCTATCAACTTTATCATGTACTACACTTCAACCCATCTGCATGGGTAATGAATCTGAAGAAAATAAGAAAATGAGTGCAAATAAATGATCTCTTAGTTATATCTTTAACTTCTAATGAACTCAAGTTCAGACATGTAAAGAAATACTGTACCTGTTACTGATCCGGAAGTGAAGCAGTGAAATTTCATCTGTGTAAAAGTTCTTTTTTTAAATGAAAGCCAAGGAAGTACTTGACAAGTAAAATATATCTAATTCTTATCTTCGACTTGTCTCAACATAAAAGAAATTTGGAAGCAAGTAGGGAGGGTATATCAACAAAATCTTCTCTAGCAACATATTGCTATTAATTTGGAGCCTACAGGAAACTTAGTAATTATTTTTAGTGTCAGATATTCTGAAATGTGGTTATGAATCACTACCAAATTTAAGCATTAAAACTTCTTACAGTCAGGCACCTCTGCCAGAGAATCAGTATTTTAAGCAAAAAGAGAAATTTAAAAACTAACCTGTTGTGGTTTTGTATAGCACATCCGTAATAACTACCTGTCTGGTGAGAAAACTGGAATAGTGAAATACTAAATATTCCTCACTGTAAGTTTGTTGTCAGGTGCTTATCTATTCTGTCATTCTTTAAATACTTCTGAAATGGAACTATTTCTACCAGGCACTTTAACATTAACAGCTGTACAACAATCTACATAGGAAAGAAAAAGAAAAAAGCAACATTCAAAGCAGCATACACCTCCTTAGTAACATTTTCCAGCAAGTTCATGAATTGCTTTAGGCCATGAGTCTTACTGGATATAAACACCAGCTTTCACCTTCAGAACCACACCACAGGTCTGTCCTCAGGTCCAAAGTGAAATGTATTTCACGGTCTGAATTCTGTCCTCTGGGAATTATTAAACCACATTCCAAAACCACTGCAAATAACATTTCAGTTTAGCATGATTGGCAGGTCACTTAGGAGAGGCCCTGGACTGCTTTTTAAAACTATATCGCTTTTGATGCCCAGAAAGGACAGTTTTCACAGGTCAAGCTTCAGATCGCTGGTAGCAAGCCTAAAAGCTTATATCAAAGTTATCTGCACCATACCTACCTGTAAGTAAATAAAGAAGAGTTCAGCTTCTAATGCCATAGTGAACAAAGGGAACAACAATATTAAAAGCTCATACCAGCTCTTGGTTTAAATCAATATTTGCTTGGCCTGTTTTCCCAACTAAGTTTTATACTTTACAAGTAAATATCGACTTACATCTGAAGACTGACCCAAACCAACGTGACCTCCCTCTCCACACTCTTTTGCAACTCTCCATCAGTCCCTCCTTATTGCTAACACTTCTTTGACATATTTTTCTACCTTCCTTTTCCAAACCCTCCACTTGCCACACTGACCCTATCTCTGCCTGTCTTATTACTGTCCTTACTCAGCTCTCCCTCCGCATGCTTCCCACGCTCATCGTGTCCCTTCCTACTATTTTACAATCTTCCTATTCCAACCTAGCATACTTCGACCCCACTTTGCTCTTTCAACACCATCCCACCTCACAATGTGCTACAATATTATATAGAAGTTTCCCCTATTTTGGTCTTTAATCCCTCATGAGCAAATTTCTCTGTCTGTGCTCACCAATGACCTCCTCACACCATGAGAGCATCTCTTTATTAGTATCATGGGCCTCCACACCCACGTGTGTCATAAAACATGACATGCCAGTGCCATCTTACACTGATATGTAGCTGCTTTAGCAAGGGCACGGTCAACATCAGATTATCCATGGCTTGTGGATATCATCGCATGTTTGCGATGGCTGAGCTCTCCTTGCTCTCTGATGAAATCGTTAGGATACAACATCGCCAATGAACCAGTGTCCTCAGAAATCGGCAGCACAAGCCCTAACAGAATTCAATTGGGGAAAAAAAAAAAAAAAGGATCAGATTAACGAAGAAAAAAAAACACGCAAGAGAGAAGGAATGATTTGGCTGCTGTTATTCATTTGTCTTTAGATATATTTTTCTTTTAATTGTGACCAAGGGGCAAAATTAATCAGTTTCTTAGCCAATCAAGGGTCACAGGCAGCAATTAGGCCCCTGATAATAATCTTCAAATATACAACTGGCAAAAGTTTGCAGTACAGACAGTTGTAGAAAAACAGTTACATAGGGCCATACTGTCAAGCTCTGAAATGCTGGAGAATGAACTGGAAATAATCAAACCAATGTTTATATGTAAAGGGTTCAGTTATGACTGTAGTAAATTTGTGCACTACTGCACGGGGGGAAATCAAGAATTGTTAGCATTTATATTTTATTAGCAGTAAATAAACCAAGCGCATAGTAACAATATTATTCATAAGAACCTTTGTCATTAGCCTTTTTTCTCAAACAAAATGTGAACTTTAGACGAGCGAATGCATTCTTTTAATTAACTGCTGTTCTTAACAAATGTTACACTTTCTTTTTGCAATAAATCTTAAATATCAATCAACAAAATGGCCATACTCACTAGGTAAATAATGTTTTTTTAAAAAAAGATTCTGACTACAACTTTGCATTCAAAATAAAAACAAATAGTACCCTAAATAAACAAACCAGGGATTCTTCTGAGCAGGTCACTGCGTAAGTCAGGCTGGCCTAGGGGAGATATTAACTGTCTAATCAACAATTATGTAAAACCTCACTTACAATAACTTTTACTTCAAAGTTAATAAATCTCATCAAAACTTTTTGCTCTTTTGATAAACTTTTTAAAAAGCAAACGGGGCGATTTTTGCAGTAAGAGTTTTATCAGAAATTAGTGGGAAGTAATTATTCACATGGCCTGCTTTTATTAGGAAATCAAAGGGGTTGTTTCTTAAAAATAATGATTTTTCAATCTTGAATCATTTTGTGCAAGGAATACTTCTGCTTCTGTACTTGTCAATTAGGTAGATGCATTCAATGAGTTGGAAAAGTATTTGATTAAGCCTATCTTCTTCCCCATCCTTACAAATGCTGAACAAAATTAGAAATGAGGAAAAACTACCAATAAACAAAAACATTGCAACTCTTTGTACTCTATCTAAAAACCAAGATTAGAGTTATTCGAAACACTGGAAAAGCCTTTTAAATTGTTTATTCCTTAGTGAAGAGAGTGGACAAAGTGATAAAGCAATTAAGGCATCTCACAAAAGACTCAGATATGTCAGTTTGAGCCACGTTTCAAATTCATGCAGCAAGTTGTTTCCACTCCATCCCAGTGTACCAGGGAGGAGAATCAAGGACTGTTGGCTGTGACGATCACAACATCATTCCCTCATATGCTGTTGGCTGCTGGACTTGGCGTGCTTCAGTACTGCCAGCTTGTTGACCACTTCTGCTCAGGAAGAACCAGGCAGAGAACTTTCCATTGAAAGACAAAATAAAATAAAAATGGTCTGCCAGTAACAGAACACATAACTTGCCCATGATTTTTTGACCAAATAGTACCCAATAAAGCTTCTGTCTTTTTACAGACAGATAGAAAATAATAATTATTATTTAGAGTAGAACATCTGCTTTGACATCATTCAATGGACTTAGCTAAAATATTCAATTTGTAGGGAAAATCCTTTTGGTGATCTGGATTAACATGGGGAGATTCACCCAATTTCCAATATAGAAAAGCAAGCAAGAGAACATACAGTCAAAAAGATACTTCCTGTTCATTTAATTCCTGAAAGATTTCCTAAAATTATTATCCAAAAAACCCTTGCAACTTTTGCTTTATAGCATGTGAGTACTGTACATACTGGAAAGAGTCAGACGGATTTCAATTCTGAAGAGAGATCTAGCCACAAATAACTGCAGAATATGTAACTAAACAAAGAGGTGAGTCAGAAAAGTCAGTAAGCACTGCAGCACTTCTTTCAGTGTATGAGGAGCATTTTCAAGATTAAGGGCAATTTCCCTTGCCAGAGTGCTTACAATACTAATAGTCCTCTTTTATCATGTAATATAAAGTTTCTTATCGGTAAACATTCTTTGTGATTGTCTCTTCAACCATTCTACTACCAACCCATTCAAAATATACAGCTCCCTTACCTAGGAATTATGAGAATGAAGAACCACCAACTGTGACGACTGAAGTTACCATAGCACACAGATTAGGAAGATTATTAGTTGCATAAAATATTAACAGCAATGCCATTTGTATTGCTCGTGAAGTTGCTAATTTGACTGCTAATTTGTACCATAACCCCAGATGCTGCCAAGCACTCCCACCTTCCGCTTGCCATCCAGTGCCATGGATTTGCCTACAGTCCCCTCTGAGAGATGGAGCCATCCCTGACCACTCTGGATTCCTGTGTCCAAGAGTGGGTGGAAGTATTAGTTAAGGCAAAGACACTTCACATCCCAGTTCTAGAGTTCATTTCCCAAACCATCGCAACAAATAAACCACAAAAAAGAGAAGAGATAGTTCAAGTATGTGAAAATGTTCCAACATTTAACTGGCTTTTAAGGTGCATCAACATACTGTAAATGTCAATCAATTGTGACCTAACAGGACAGAATCTATGTAAATTATGTTGTTATTCTACCCTAATTAAACTGTGAGTCACATACAAGTCTTCTACCTATTACTAAGCTTTTTACAACTTCAATATATTTTCTAATCACCTGCAATTCAGTTGCAGCTGTGTAGTAGAAAAGGGCAAAGGAAACAATGACAAAAAATTGTCCTACTTTTCCCCACCTTCCATATTTAAAAACTGCAAATCTACACTCAAAACAACACTCAGTAAGTCTAAAAAAGGCAAAAACTATATGCCTCTTAATTTCTACTGAAGATATCACAGTGTTAAGATTTTAAATTATACATGGTTTGCACTAATTTTTTGGAGAGCATATTTCTGGAGTTTCTGTTCTGCAGAAAATGGAAATATCAGATTATTTCTGGGGTGAGGAGGGTGAGGGCTGGAAAAGCCAGGAGATATTTGGTTTTTCTCCGTATAGAAGGGGAAAAAAAAGACACAGTGGTTGCTTAAGGGATGGGATTCTTCCAGTGTGAAATGATAACAAATGAAACAGAAGAAAATGGCTGTGTTGGATGAACTGTTTATATATACAGCAAATGATATTTCTCATTCTTCCTGTTTCTTCATGATACTGCAGTATTATGTATTTACAGACTTTTGGTATATTGTGGGGAAGAAGAGATATTTCCCTCCACCACTTCCACTTATGCCAAACTATCGCCTTCAAAATACATAAAAATAGATAAATAGAGCTAGATTAGATAGATAGCTAAAATAAGGACACGTGAGGAATAAGGTTGAAAAAAAATAAATAAGTATTCTGCTGTGCATCTTGTCTGAATATTTTTATAATCAAGCTGGCTACCATTTCAAAAAATTTTTCACATGTCCATTATAAAAACTTACTTAAAGGAAAAGTAAAGAAGAATTATTTTCACCAGGAAGGGAAGCGGTGCACGTAAGGGACAGCTGTAACATTTCATAGGCAGCAGGTTTTTCTTCAGTGTCCTACATATGTGGATTCAGCCTTGGGAGTATGACAAAAGAGTAGATAATCATAACAATCCATGCAGATTTTAGCTACAAACATGCAATAGAGCTTCCTTACCCAGGAATTTCCCATCACCCACAACCCATTCTTCTTCCAGGGCTTCAGTTCTCTCCAAAACATTTTCAGTTTCCTTAATGCATGTAGTAGGTAATGCCATTATTTTGGTTTTATGCTACCTTTTAAAATGTGCACTCAGCTACCAGATAAACAACTCCAAACTTTTAAACTCTTATATTTTGTTTTATATTAGTCTGGTTTTATAGAGCCAAAGAATAAAAGAAAGGTAAACATACTGAATGCTACTGATAAGAAAGATTGATTACTTCAGATTTCTCTTTGTGTTTACTGACAAAAGGCAGTGTGCAGTAGCATACCAGGTTTGTTCTGAGTGAAAAATGAAGCCTAGTTGGTAGATTAACCATCTACAAAATGATTCCTTGCAGAGTACAGTATGGCTTTTTGCACTCTAATATCTTATGCAGCAAATCTGACTAAATTACATCTTTAATAAATCATTTAGTACTTACCACGTTTTGCTAATTATTTCAAAATACTGTAATCCTACATTATTTATATGTTAATTTTTTTATCCTAGAAGAACAATAGTGCACATAGTGGATTGGTACCTTCAGTAAACAGCAATATGAAATATATAACTACCAAGACAAGCCACCATAATTATGCAGCAAAGTGCTCATTAGGATTTGGATAAGGCTAAACATACAATGCATTCTACTGTGTGTCACTAAATACCCATATCCTTCATAAAACTAAGGTGCAAAAATCAGAAGTAACAAAAATAAAGCTGCAAAAAATGAGAAGACAGATTTGTAACCACAATCAGGCATGAACAATTACAAATTTCAAATGTAAAGATCATTCAAATAAACGTAACTGATGGATAATCCTCACAGGGTGCAAGTCAAAGTAAACAGACAGTCCACTTTAGAAAGTGTCTAGTGAATTGATTTAACAAGTTTAATGCGAGCATCAGTGTGGGGCTATTACTGATCGTAAGCTTTACTGATGTTATTTGTTCGCTTGGAAAAATACCGCTCTTTGGAATGAGCACATTAAGGCTAAAATTGCAGAGAAAACCCTATTACAACTTTATTGCTGGCAAATTGGAACCAAACCTTGTCTGTATATCAATTACTTAGAGTTACCACAGAGATAAATCCTTTTTTTTTGTATAGGCTCAATCTTGAAGACAGTGATGAGAAAACTCCTTATTATACCCTACCAACATCACTAGGTTTTCTTAGCAATTTCAAGAAATTGTCAATTAAGTTCTTTTTATTAGGTTCCAAAAGCTGTTAAGTCAAACACAAATCTATCATAAGGCTTGTAACAGCATGTTATTTAGGCACATTTCAATGTTTCACTCTTTCATTATCCACCTACCCAAACCCTAATCAAAAGTTCTCATAAAGTGAAGGAGTTTTCAGTTTTCCCATCTCAAGGTTCAGATAAATTTAGAGCAAGTGAGCTCTCATTTCTTGTAACTGGTCATATGAGGAATGCCCATTAAGTGAGTAGAAATATCATTATTTAGATGGTTTTAGATACTAATACAGTTATTCGCAAGATCATTAATGCTGAATGACACACTGCTGTGTAATTGCACAGGATAGTTAGAGCAATAATATTTACAAAGTCTGTCAAATATCAGTACAAATGCACCTATTTTTACGGGCCTTGCTGCCTGGTAGGGTTTCCTTTAAGACAAATAAATGCCTCTAAAAATGACAGTCGAGAAGGTAAGTTGTACGGATCCCAGAGCTACAGCAATGAAATGAGCTGTACTCCTTGCTCCCTGAGCCAAGAGAAGCTAAAGTCTTTGTAGGAATGATGCTTGCAAGTCTCCAGTTATGGCATAGAAGAAGAGCACAATGAAGGGCCCAACAGGTCACCTACCAAAGCAGACACAGAGTGCCTCAGAAAAAGGGAGATGGAGGGAGAAGGAAAACAGAAGGCATAATTTTAATGAAGAACTATGTACTTCGATATTTCTATAGTATTCACAATTCTGACTAGGTTTCAAAATGTTAAAACAGAGGCTTATATTCTACACCTCGTAATGCATAAGCCAAACTTATTAACAACGGAATTGTACGTTCCTCCACCTTCCAAAGAAATTGGAAATTATTTTGCAGTCCCCTAGTTGGTCCCCACAAACCGATGAACAAGGCTGCTTTTGTTTGAATAGAAAGAACAACATGCTATGAGCATATGCAAATCTGAACGTTAAAAATGCTAACTAGATGTGTTTGAGCTAAGTGGATAGTTACAGGGGCTAGAGTTAAAGATATCTTAAGACAAATTACCATGTTGCAAGACAGATAGTGCAAGTAAAGGAGTTGTGCAGGGACAGCAAAGCAAAAAGACTCAAAAGTTACACTACAGACTTTTGTGCTTAAATATTCTTTTTTCTTTTCTTCAATAGCTGCCTTCATGTACAGCCATCCCAATTCATTCTATAGCATCCTGACTAGTTGGTCACAGGCTAACGACATTTGAAGAGGAAGAAGGTCAAAGCTATCATTACAGTGGTGACAACCAATCACAGTGAAAAAAAAATAAGTTTTATTTATTACACTTAATATAAGAAACCTTTACTGTGGAATATAATTGTACTGTCACTACACACCAGAGATTTTTAATCCCCAATCATTTCAACATATTTTACAGTTCATTACCTTTTCAGTTAGATATTGCAGGAAAGACTCTCCTGAGTCTACACAAAAGCCTTAAAAATTCCACTATTTTTGCTCCCATATTTCACCTATATGAAATAATGGATGATGAATTTCAGTGAAGAAAAATACTCATATTCTGCATGAGGTTAGTGAAGAATAGAGAGGAAAAAAACTCTCAAAATAGTCAAAACATTTTGTTAAAGTTTTAAAAAGATCTAACATTTTGTTCGTGAAGTCATAAAAACCATAAAATATCTATAAGATGTTTATAAGAAGTGGAGCGTGGTACTGTGGCACACAGTATAGCATTGTCTTAGCTAAACAAGATGGACTACATATCTCCCCAATAATACACAGTGCTCTAACAAACAAATACAAAGTTATATTGCCTCTAGGAGGCGATTACCTCTTATGATTCTCATAAGTTCTAATAAGTGTCACTGTGAAAAGGTAAGCAATTGTATCACTGTGAATTTTATTCTGTAAAAATCTATCACGTATAGTCATTTTTCACATAATATAGCTTCCAAGCCTTATTCTGTATTGACTGGATATAATCTAGACTTCATAAAAAAAAAAAAAAAAAAAGACACTCTTGACATTACAGCATTTTAGTTAACTAAATCACAATGTAAAACTACAATTTTGCGTTCTCCTTTTTTTGTTTTGTTTTTAAATTGGTAAAGTAGACCCTGAAATACTAATTCAGGAAAGTACTATAAACAAGGAGAGATATCCATTTTTCCTCAACCCCCTCCCAAAAAAACCTCCACTGGTTTTCACAAGATCTTTCAAGTATATATTATTTCTCTTTAGAAATGGCCTATTTGCATTCTAATCAAATAAAAGTACACCTCTTCAGTGTCAAAGAAGAAGAAATGCAGTTTGGCACATATCAAAACAATACACTTGAAGAAAGGCAATGAACCTCCAAAACAGAATTTGCCCTTTTTTTTTTTTTTTTTCCATACAAGTTGTGCAATGTGTAAACACTATAAAATTAATATGGACTAAATCTTGAGTCTACCTGAACTGACCCTTACTCTACCAATTAATTTCCTTAACAAAAAGATACATGGAAAAGAAACTATATTAAAATTCTAGTAGACACAACAGGAGAGTGCCTAGGTCTAGTAAACAAGGGAGAATAAAGAAAAAAAATTAGCAACTCTCAATCTGAAATAACAAATCAGAAAAATCACAGAAAAACTATAGAAAAAAGGGATCATGTAAATAGAACAAAAAATGTAATCAGCAATCATGAAATTGAAGTCTTTTTCCACCATATTTTCTTCAAGGCCAGTTAAAGCAAAATCAGTGGAATTTATGCTGACACAAAGCAGATGCAACACAATACAAAAATATGTCCTTCGCTTTCAAGAATCATTCAGAAACCCTATTCTTCTAAGAACCAGCCACCAGACAAAAAAAGTATTCCAGAAAAATGCGGCCGAGTTTGGCTTGCTGGGCAACCTTAAGATATCAGCATAAAAAAAAATCTGCAGTGTAATCCTGTCCTGTTGAAAATAATTTGCTATTTTCTTTCACAATGGAAGGGCTAGCACTATTTTGCCATTGAGTTTTGCCGTAAGTTTCACTATGCCTGGATCTTACTGGATGATAATGGGAATCCATTCTTGAGAGGCAATTCTTTGGACTGCTTTGAGCTGAAGATAAACTGAGAAGAATTTTAGCTATCAGGAGACTCGACATAGATATGAAATCCAGAATAACAGTACTAGCTAACAGAGTCAAGGCCCATGAACCTCTCACAGCAGTACAGTTCAATAATCCTTCTCAGTAAAGGTATTGCATATATATGCTGAGGTAAATATAACATAGCTAGAGGAATGTGAGCTCCCCAACTGGAGTTTTACTAGGATTCAACTACAACGGATAGCTTATCCAGTTCAATCTGGTTGGCACGATATAAAACATCAATGACTAAACTGTCACTGCTGGAAAAATTCTGCTCAATCAGCAGGCTGATGTGTCAGAAAGTAGTCTAAGGTGAGGAAGTTGAAAGACATTTAAGAAGGTTTTGCATTTAACTCTAGAAATATATCTACAAGACTCTAATGCAAGAGAATAAAAGCATGAAGGAACACAAAGTTGAGAAGGCAAGTGCAGATTTGTCATGAGTAGAAATTTAAGGCAGACTTCCCCCCATTCAACTCTCAATTCTTTCAGGGGGAATGAGGCTTCCAGCTGTTAAACCAGACCAGCCAGACCCTTTATTTACCTCCGTTGACATAGAGTTCGTTCATCGAAAAGCTGCAAATTTTCACCTACTTATCTATGAATGGAATGGGATATAGGACAAGCAATTGGACATCCAGTTCCTACAGCTATCAAAGATAAACTTTTTTTCCTGCAAAAGACTAGGTTAGCTGAGGCTGATGAGATTTTCACCTTTTTTTAATAGTATATGTAGCATAGTTTTTATGAGCTTGAACAGTTATCTTACTAAAGCATCTGGCACTGCAGGATGTCACACTTAAGAGTTCAATGTATTCACATGGCCAAGGTTATAAAAAAAGTTGATTTCTGCCATTCACTTCCACTTCTGTATCTGTGTCTTTTCCTCTTGTGCTTTAGAGTTTAATCAGTTTTAGAATCCTAGCATCCATTTATGCAAGTACATCAGTAGACTGTAGGAACTTAAATTATATTCTTAACATAGAAGTCATCTGTCCATAATTTCCAAAAGACGAGGTTAATTTAGAAGACTTTTTCATAGGTAAACTTTTCTATGAAAAAATCTTTTCTTTTAAATGGCCAGACAAGCCAAGAAGTGTCATTGGGATGTGCAAATAACTGAGTATTATCTACTTGGGTGTTCTGTATATAAGTACCAAAGAATGATTGGAAATGTGTAAAGGAACTGTCCTTCTTGGAACCACGGAAATGTTTTATCTTTATGCAACTAAGGAAATTACACATTCAATATACCTTTTCTGAAACTACATTGGTAGAGAGATGAGTAAGAACTCAACAATGAATATTTGGTTGATATATGTGAACTCTAAAATTGCTTGACTAAAATAAGAAATATTTAAAGAAACATTTTAATAAAAGAAAATTATTTTTTAGTTTGCAACCTATTTTTTCTTCCTTTTCTTCGCTTCTTCCTGTTGGCTTCCTTCCTTCACGCTTTCACCTGTTAGCACTAATTTCAGCCATCCAGCATTATAACAACAGGTGAAAACCTGCAGAGTTTATACCCCTGTAAAAGGGTGGATCATACAAAACTGGTACAAGAATCAGATTTTTAAGTATGAGTGGACTGCAAAATCATCTGAATCTTACAGAAAATCCTCGGATCAGTAGACAAATGCTAAAACTACACTTATTTAAAACTTTAAAACTATTTTCATGTTGAATCAATATGCATGTCTAGAACCTTGTTTAAGAAAACTATTCACCATGCAAAGTTTTAAATGCACAGTATCAAAGAAGAATTTTTGACATTTTGATTCATACATGCTTATAAAGCTCCAAGACAACATGGTTTAATTATAAAACATATTTCTACTGCCTTAGTCATGCCAATTAAATTTGATTGGATACTTTCTTTATTCAACAAGCCCCTTTCATGTCATTTTAATTTACTGTCAAAGCAGCCTGAATATTGGAAACTAAATTATTTACTACAGCCCATAAGCCAATAATGTTCCATTTGTCTCGTACAGAGGGAGACTAGACTAACAAGATTATTAAGGACATTACTTGTAATAGCGAATGTCCTTCACTTTATTTGAGCTTCATGCTGTGCTTTCAGAGATCATACTTCAAAAGAGCTCCATTTCATTCCATCACAGAACCTCTGATATAAATTATTCTTTGCTAGCTTTGTAATACTCTGATCATAGAGAAAGTGGACCCGATCTTGTTGTGTAAAAACAGAGGCATCTTTTCTAAGATAACTACATGGTTTATTTGCGCTAAACACCTTTGATGCACTCCCTTGTGCCAATAACACAGAACAGGCAGAAATCAGCTAAATTTATCATACAATGATGACATCTCAGAGATTTAATTCACAAGGGCTTTGGTTGTCTTTGCAATGATTTCAAACCAAATTCTGCAATCTAAATGCATGTGGTTAAAATCAATCTTGTAAGTTCTTAAAAACACCGTGTAGAGAATGCAATAAATGTAATGCAGAACAGACTTCAGGAAACTAACAGATCCAGCATTTCACAAACAGAGACTTGAAAAATAGCATATGAATTGTCTAAGATATAAGCCTGTCATACAGACTGATAAATTGATAAAGGATTACAAATACAAAGAAAGACTGAAAAGATAATAAGCTGGGGAAGGCAATTCTTGTCCTAATGTTAGAGCCGCTCTGCCTTTTTGTTATGACTCAAGTTCAGCAAGACTCTTAAATAGAAGACTAACTCAAAGCAAATGAATAATCTTGTTTAAATCAATGGAACTGCTTACATGCCTAAAGTTAAACACATGTTTAAATCTTGTTCTTAATTGAGATTTGTTATTTATGATACTGGAAAGTATTTCAAAGAGTCAAAAAACGGCACAGAGAAGTAGAAAGGTTTTTGAAAAATTGACTAGGAAAACCCTTCAACTTTAGGAAAAGACAGCTAGCACATGGGAAAAACCTCCTTCAAGAACACTGGAAGAAAGGTAGAACATACAGTATTTCCTCTATCCTCACATACATACACAGGAACAACACCCAATCTTGTGCAATGTACTGTATGCTGAATTTCAGATACCAGCATTAATGGGGAAGATACATGATTATTAAGTACGAGCCCCATTTCTTCTGTGTACAACACTAAATATCTTCAATTAAGGAGAGAAATTTGAAATCGTTGTGAAAAAAGATAACTTAGGATATAGCTTAGCCTTAGTACTGTAAGTCTCACCTACTTACTAGCACTAGTGAAAACAGATTATGTCGGGTTTGCTATTTTCATCCACTTTAATTACCTTTTGGTTTTACGATATAGATACACCCTGCAATCACATGATACAACGTGATAGCTGTGAAAGAGAAAGAAGACAACAAAGGTACAAGTCTCTACGTATCTGTCAAGAAAATGATGGAATAGCCAGATAGTTTAAATTCTTAAATATCTTAAAGACTTTGGAAATATTCACAAAAAAATAGGGCCAAGTATAAATTTCTTAATTTAATCTACTAAGGATGGACTTTCATTGGTATTTCTATATGCCTGTTCGGTTACCTGTTCAGGACATTTACTAGTTAGAAGCTTTTAAAGGATGATAAACAAAACAAAAAGTTCCTGAATATGCAGAAATAAAAAGTAGAAAAAGACAGCAGCAATGTTTTATTGACAAAAGCACTTTCTTACAATGGAGGAGGGCATAAGGTGATAATTTAGTGTTCCAGCACAGATTTACTGGATAATGGCCAAATATTTCAAGGCAAACACAGCTGTAATGTTTATGTTAAAAACAACAGGCTATGACGGTAGTCAGTCAGACATTCTGTGTCCTTCAAGTACTGAAAATAAATTGTTTCTTTTCACACAATAAAGAGAGAGATTGCTAAAGTGTAACACGACAGAAACCTCTGAGAAAATGGTGTCCTCTTTACAGGAAGGATTTCTTATTTGCTTTTCTGAATGCCTCAAAGACAATCCCCATTCGCTAGCATCACTTAATTATTTTAATGAAATCAGAACTGCAGCTTAGAAATAATGCTACTAATAATGCTACTGCTTTTAATGCCTAAATCCATAAGAATGGAGAGAAGTTTTAGTTCTTTATGTCTTCAAGACCATTTTGAGGCTTTTTTTTTTTATAAACCTGGATTGGAACTGCATATGTTATACGTATAAACAGCACATGAGAGAAACTGAGCAGAAATTTGCCTTTAAATGGGGGGACTTTATCAAAGTGAGGATTACAGAGTTTGATTCTACAAAAGTAAATATGGCAAATACTCTTTTTTTATTCTCTGCATTAATATGTGGCACCTCTATTTTGGATCCTTTGCCTTAGTTCAAATTTCCCAGGACATACAAAATGAAAAATAACTCAGTGGCTCACATTAAAAAAAAAAGTCTTACTGTAATGTTTATGTATTGAAATGTACTTTATGACTCTACTACACTTAAAATATGCTTCCCTATGAATGTTTAAATAAATATGTTCCTATGGTTATAGTGTACTTACCAAAACCCAGAAAATTTAATAAGATATACAATCATGAAAATAATTCAGATTACAGCATTTGTATTTTTCATTTTTAGATCCAATTATCAACAGCTGTGAAATCTAGATGTATTTTGACTATGTGGACATTAAAAACACATATTCAAACTTTGTGGGTTTTATTCACTTGACCTATACTACCAGACGAGAATGCAATGACCACTCCTTTCAAGCCTTTGAGAAGGTGCTATCTATCACCTGCTCACACAGGACAAATATAAATATTTCCTAGCTCAGCTAAAAAAAGTGAAAGAAAAATTGGGAATTAAAAACACCCCAAAAACCAACAAACCAACCCTGAATTCAGAAGATAAATGCCATAATGTCCATGTAATTTTGTATGAATCAACAACATAGATTCTTAGTGTTAAGCTGAGTCTGGCAAGTGGTAATCCTTGTGTGCTTCCTGAATTGTTGCTGCTTTGTCTTCATGTCACTAATACTTTTTTAGCTCATGAGCTGATCAACGTTTAATCCTTTTTTTTGCAAAATAAATTTTTAAAGAAATATGCTAAGAATGCATATGAGATTCTCATTTGCTGCAGGAAAAAGCATAAATGCAGTGTTAAAAAACCACACACTGAAATATATATTGCACTCCTATATACGGCACATTACATTTGCTTATTAATATATGTAAGCTCCATTTAAGTATTCTATGCATGTGTGTATCTAATTAAACACAGGTATGCATTAATGTATATGTAATACAGGCATCAACATAAAATATAAAAATATACTATATTCAAAGTAGTCATTAAGATTCATTCTAGCAGTTCTAGCCCTGGGAAAACACATACATGTGTAACAAATGAATATGGTCCCCATAACTGCCCAGGTTATGTATAATAGGAGCTGGAACTCAGCTGAGGGAATTTTGAAATCTAGTCTCCTGGTTTTTTATCCCAAACATTTATTTCATATGGGCCTAGGTGATAGGAAATACTTCCTTTTTTATATTCATGTAGGTTCTTTGATAAACAGCACAGCTAAAGTAATTCAATAGTAAATTAGGCCTTGTAAAGCCATATAGAAAGATATTCAACAAGTAGCTTCACGACACTTTCCTCAATTTATGTTACAGATATGTTTGTATTAAAAGACACAAAGGATGAATTCTTTAACATTTCTGTATAAAAAAATTATGTGCATAAACTAATGTGGGTTTTTTTCCTGATTGAACTTTATACACCATGTTCCATTTTGACTGAAACAGTGAAATAACTAGCATGTTGCCTCTCTGAAGCCGAAAGCAATTTCCTTTTCTAATTTTAGTTATGCAAAGCCTATGGGCATCATCAGCATTTAGTAATTAGTTTTATAATTACTGCTGTTTTGCTCACTGTCATTCAATTTTTCTTACAACATGGTCTGGGATTGAAACATCCCACATCCACAGCTGTGTAAATTGCCATCCATTTATAAGACAAAAAAAGTAACATCCAACATACATCATTATTCAGTCAAGAATGTGTTATTGGTACTTAGGTGATGCTTTGAGTACATAAGCTGCCCAGTAAAATACAAAGCAAAATATAATTTGAATA
This sequence comes from Aramus guarauna, assembly GCA_013400195.1. Lineage (NCBI taxonomy): Eukaryota > Metazoa > Chordata > Aves > Gruiformes > Aramidae > Aramus > Aramus guarauna. The sequence continues at coordinate 490,603 of VXBL01005139.1, forward strand.
CTTAGTCAATGCTATATAAGAGAGGAAACTCTAGAAAATCTAAGTTGGAAATAAAAGAATTTCCATTAAATTACATTTCAGTCTATTATTGACACCAATAGCTGTTCCAAACATTTAAAGAAAAATAATCTTTTGTTTAAGGAAATATTCAGGTGCTGAGTCAAAAATCCCTCAAATTGAGATTTACTGATATTGTAATTTGATCATTATTGTTAGAAGAATTCATAGTCTGACAACTAACTACAAAGTCATCTAACCTAGAATTACCTATCGATACAGTGTTAATACATTTAGACATGATATTGAAAATTATTCTACATCCTTGACCAGTTACTTTTCTGAATCCTAAAAATACAAATGCAGTTTGGTATGACATATTTGTTTAAACCCAACAATTTATCTTAAAGATGTTATACTCCAGCAATATTAGAAATTGGATAGAATTCTTACACTAGTCTTTAACAAATGTCATTTTTCACAGTTTATAATTTTTTGAAATGTATTATTTGAAATATGATGTTAATTATTTGTTTTTAAAAGCTAGAAAGGCAATCATCAAAAAAGAATGAAAAACCTACATTCTCTTCTTAAAATAAGCATAATTTCTTCAGTAAGCAAGAAGTGCTTTATTTTCTAGAACACGTCTGGTTCAAAAAAAATAAAAAAATAATCAGGGTGAGAAGCAAAGTCCCACGAAAGGTTGTGCCAGTGTCAGTCAGCTACCATGGATGCCGACCTGGTAGAGCACATCTTCCTGCAGCACCGGTGCTAATGCTCAGAAGGGGACATCAGCCATGGGACGAGTCGTATTTGCAATTCCCTCCTTCCTACCACAAAGCAGAATAATATAGTCCTTTTAATCTTATTCCCTATCATTTGTCAGGCTTAGCTAGGAGAAAACAGCTGCTAATAAACATAAAGCTGTCATATACAAAGGGCAAGATTGTGCTCAGCCCAGTGAAGGGGTAGAGGAGATATTCTGCTGCAGAGGAAGAATTTAGACAGATTGCTTTCAAGGATTTTTACAGTAATGTCCTCTATTTTATGTTTTGCAACACAGCTAGAAAGTCTTACATTTTCGTCCCAAGTGAAGCGATGAGGAGAAAATAATTCTAAACATTTTTTGCTATTCTTTTTATTGAAAAAAAAAAAAAAAAAATCTTGGTTTAGTATACTTTTTAGTGAATACATAGCATTTGGTATGACCTGAGTCAGAAAATTCATTGTTTTCTCAAAAAGTAAAATTTTAGACCTTTAAACAAAGCCTGAAAAACAAACACAAAGCTTTGCCTCCAGTCATCTACAGAGTATGGGATGAGAAGATCCTGAGTCAAGACTCAGGCAACTGCAGTAGTGGTTCCTGATTGTTCCTCCAGCTCTTACAAACTGTTCTTACCTCTTGCTCCTTACAGATTAACACTTAAAGTCTCCTCCATGCCCACCCTCACTAACAAGGTCTACAGCCTGCAAATTGCCTGTGGGGGCCTCTCAACCTTCCTCCTGCTACCAGAAGGCAGTAGACTCCCCTTACACGGGGTGACCAGCAAGGCTGTGCCATGGACACAACGCAAAGCTCACCGGGGCTACACATCCCACCGCAGCCCACCCAGCTCCTGCCTTGGCTTGATAGCCCAGTAGAAAGAACCACAGTCTCTCCAATGGCCACAAAATGTCAAGGGTGTGCGTCCCTGGGGACACAGGTCCGTCAGGAAATCTCTAACAAAAACACAAAGTATACCTTTGAAGGACTGATGCCTACACACCACACCAACAATTGGCTTCCATCTATTCTGAATCCTTTTGTATTTCTTCTTTTATGGTGGCAGAATTCTTCAAAGTGGCAAAGGGGTTTGTTGAGGGTTTCTTAGTTTTTCTGTTGGTTTTGGAATGTTTTGCAGTTTGGGGGGTTTGGGGGATTTTTTTTTTTTTTCTTAATATATGAAAACCTATGTATAGAGAAATTTCATTACCAACTCTGTCTCCCTTTTTCCTTAAAAAGAAACACAAAGGAACCATATTCCATGTAATTTTTGAGTAGAAGAAATAATTTCCATTTTTGAGCCTCTGAAAACATGTGGCCAGTTGGGAGATTATCTGGCTATAGGCAACTAGATTACTTTTTCAGGAAAACAAAAAACCCCACCCAAACAAAAAACCCAACACACAACCCACCCCCTCCCAAAATCCAAACACAAAATCTGTGAAATCCAAATTCACGCATTTGTGCCTCAGAAATTTTGGGCTCAGTTACGAAAAGACATAGATTCACATGCAAAGCTTTTTCATTTCTGAAATTCAAACCAACTTTTTTATTAAAATACTGCAAGAAACACACCTGAATAAAAACAGATTATTTCTAAGATGAGAACTGAAGTATTTTGTGCATTGACACACCACTTAAGCTAGATAAAAAGCATGTCATACACCATGCCTTCCACTTATTTGAATGACATGCTACACAGCATTTCAAAAAAAGTTGCAAAATGTCCTCTCTGCATATTGTTCAGGACAACTGTTACTATTCTACAGGAATATCATTACAAAAAGATATTTCAGAAACTGGAGTAAGTGATTAACTGGAATCTATCTATTTAGGTGCCTGTTTACAGACGGGGACACAATTTGGTGGTGAAAAGGTGGGAAAGGGGGCTGAGCTGACTGTCCTGCACTCCTAACAGGGAGAGCTGCCTCGGGAATTCCGCACCTGTAAGTCAAAGGGCCTACAAATCCTCTCTTCACTTCGGATGGACCCGGTAAAACATCGCAAAGGGGCAATACAGGATTCACTATGGAAGAAATGCTGTCTGACGGGTGGAGCAGATAACATAAGTTATTAGCTGTAACACTGTCTTTGTTGCTAGCTTTTGAATACACTCTGCAATAAAACATGCATAGTATTTTGAGGTCTTCAAATTACAATTCTCATATAAATGTGAGGAAATAATACCGTATATTCCAGAAACCTCTTCATTCATGAAATATTCCTGGCCATATGTCTGTAAACTAATAGCAGTCACCAAAATGGCATGAAACATGGCACGAAAAAGTGTGAAAAATAACACATGACATAGATCTGATACATCTTCAGGGAGAAGTTTCAAGGGAAAACACTCCAATGCTAGCAACATGCAGTGGCTATCAGAAATTTATTTCTTCTCATTTTGTCAGTGCCTATTAATCCCAACTACATTGACAGTCAAAGGTTAAAAAAGGGAATAAATTAACATTATTGTCAATCATTACATACAGAAGAATAATTAACTCAGTATGTTTATTTATCTACTTTCACTACTTGATTAAATGAATGACTGATGACAGGTTCCTTGTTTTCTTTTCCTTCTTTTTGTCAGTATAAATGATCAGTATGAAACTAAACGGAGGCATTAAATTGAAATTGTTAGAAGCATAAAATATACTACAGATGGATTCACATGATTTCTTGTTACTGTACTGTAACTTACTAAAATACATTAATATATACACAAAGAACTCCATTAATAGCAGAAGTCATCTCTAACCTGACTTACTTTCCTCTCAAATGTTATGTATTAATATTTAAGTTTTTTGTTTTTTTAAAAAGAGAGTTTTAAAAGTTCTGTAGAGAAGTTGTGTAAATGAATGCAGTTATCCAATTTATCCTTGGATAACTATCCAATTTATCCTTGGATAACTCATAATCAACAGTGTGTGCAGAGAGGCCAAAGCATTCTTAAATGCTGGCTAGTGTTCGGAGTAACACAACCCTAATAAATAGTTTTGGGGAAGAAACCAGGTCAAGTATGGGTATGGTAAATTGAAAAATTGTCATTTGGGTAATGTGAGACGAGGGAAGAAAGCAATAGAGATAGAAAGTCAATTCTCTCTTCCGTCTGCCTGTAAGCATACACCCGATCTCCTCCCGGCAGCCTGCTGCCAGGCAGGGCGGTGGTGATACCATTTCAGATCCAAGGGTTTTCTTTTCTCACTCAATTCACAAACAAGAGAAGCAAGACTTAAAGTTCTGATATCACTTCCTTTAGTGTAGCATAGAATCAAAATAATTCCCCAAATTTTTGAGGGCAGACGAAATCCCAGGCTTCTGAGGACTGAAGCACGGTTTCCCCTGAGCTGACCAGAGATTGCTGGCTGGGCTAGGAAAGTTAACCGAATGCAACTGCATTTTTGGAAAGAGAAAGGAATTGACCTAGAAGTCTGGAGACAGCTTTTGTATGGGATTAAAAAGGAAGTAAAATATCTTTCTCCCAAAGCAATTCACAGTGGTAAATGGCTGAGAGCTTGAAACCTTTGTTACTGACAGAATTTACTGTTGAGAACACAAACTGAAGGAAGTCACCAGCAAAATCTGCACCTTCATTTACACTTGTGAAGAAACTACCTGACTCTAAGGAAGCCACTTTTTCTTAAAGACAAGGCTCATGTCTTTTTGTTACTTGGAAATATTAGAGACAGCTGAACTCAAATCATGCAGATAGTCCACTTAACTCTAATTTTGCACCAAGGAAAGTCTGGATCCAGGAGGAGTTATTTTCTTCCTATTTCCATACAAATTCTGGCTCCAGTTAGTAAGCTCTCTCAAAAAAAGGAGCGCCTTTTCCTTGCAGAGCCCTAACTTCTGTGCACCACAGACCTAGGATTGTGATTGTGTGTGTGTGCGTGCAGAGGTGGCTTTGAGGCAGGTCTGGGTGGAAGGGAACCTTTAGTGCATGCTTAGGAAGGATCTCCTGAGCTCACTTAGTTTGGCTGCAGTCCAGTTTCTCTTGTCCAGATAGGAAATTGATACCCGACATGCCAACGCAAGTTGTCTGAATAAGACAGGTGTCAGACTGGAAGGTGGCATAAGGAACTCTTCAGGAAACCCTGGACAGCTATTTGTTTCCAGCGACGTTCTGAATTCTGTAGGTAAGCTCACATTGCACTTGTACCTCTCCTGGCCCATTCAATATCCCAACCATGAAAGCCACTTTCCCCAGAAGATAACTTCCCCAATCTCACTTTGTGGTGCCTGCTCTCTAAGTTCAGTTCTCTCTACCACAGCCTATTCATACTGCAATAATTATGCTGTTGAAACAAAATACAAAAGGTAACCTTCAGCATTCATAATTATTCCCAAGAATTTACCTCTTGACATTGTTCAATCTTTATCAGTAAAAGGAATCCAGAACCATCAGGAGAGACAAATTCATGTTAATTCCCAAAGTAAAAAAAAAAAAGCCATTCATATTACATCAAAATGCATATTAAATATACTTCAGTGGGACAAACCAAAGCATATCACACTGGAATAGATACCACAAGTTTTACTTTAGGCTTTTATGACACTGTTACTGAAATATTGTGTTCAGCTGTGGTTTCCTCCATTCTGAAAGTATGTTAGAAAATTGGATAGGACTCAAGTAAGAGCTACAAGAGTGATTAGACTTCTGAAAGTCATTCCCTATAGTGAAAGACTAAGAAAGCTCAATTTATTTAGTTACTGAAAAGAAGGTTAAGAGGATCACAATACCTACATGTGGAAGAGATTTCTGACAGTAGGCAGCTCATTAATCTAGTGAAAAAGGCATAACAAGATCCAGTGTTTGGAAGCTGAAGCTGAAATAAGACTACAAATGAGGCACACTTTTTTCACAGTGACAGTAATTAACCGTTGGAACAGTCTTCCCAGGGATGTAGTTGATTCTTTATCATTTAAATGCTTTACATCAACATTAGATACTTTCCAAAGAGATAAACCTGTATCTCAAACAGATGCAGAAAATACTGGATGAGGTTCTCTGGGGTCCACAAGAAGTCAGACTGGATGCTTATCACACCTGCTCAACATTGTACCTCAACAAAACAGCTCTGCAAGTGCTCTGCACTTCAAGGACCAATCATCTCCCGACCATCATATCCATCCTTTGTGTGCAGTTCAGTTCATACTGAACGGAGGCTGTCTCCAAAATTCATCTTCCTGTTTGGCAGGTGAAGTAAGAACCCTTCCAGGACAGATATGGGCATCTTCAAAGAGCATCCCATGCCATGTTGACTGTCTGGCATCATCACTGCTGGAGACCACATTACATCAAAACTGCCACTAAGCACACACTGGAAAGCTGTTTGAGTACTGGCTTTGCCTGATGCTTCTACCCAAGGAACATCTGTTGGGCTGACTCCAAGCTCATGATGGGTGAGTCAATATGTAGACCTTGTAAAATGTTGGAGCTTTTGGTCTCAAGGCTGCCAAATGGCCTCTCAACACAGCTGTCTGTATGAAGAATACAGTTCCTTTATGTTTAATGAGGTTGTTGGAGAATCAGCAGCTTCCATGAGGCTGTTGAAGAAACCAATTACAAAAGCAAAATGTATGATGAGGTTAGGTGAGCTGTTAATTTTCCTCTCACTTCCTTAGTAATATTTGTGAAAGAAAGCTTGCCCTTCAAGTCTTCAGGATAGGATGTTGGAGCAAAAGAATAACAGAGGGAAAAAAGAGCACAGAGATAAAAACTACAGAGAGCAGGACAAAAAGAGTAAGTAACAACATTTATGCACAAAATAAGCAGAAACAGCCTGACACATAAGGGTAAAGAGAAAATAGTGTGCTGAAGTATTAAATAAACAATGAAAATATTTATCTTCAGAAAAACTAAATGTCTCATTTCTTCACCTCTAGGAAGGGACAGAAAGAAACATTTAAAATGTAAGCAAAAATAAACACCATGCCCTCAGAATGCAGTATGAGGGTGGAAGCCCACAGAAAATCCCACCTGGACTTGCCATACAATACAGGCTTTTTTAGAATACCTAGTTACTCTAATTTTTTTCTTGTGACACTTAAAAGATTGGCAACGGACTGCAAAATCTTTAAAAAGTACTGAAGGGACTTTTTCTTTTTGTAAGACATACCTAATTAAGGCAATACAACACAGAGATTCAATATAAAATGGATTAGCAATATTCCTCCTATTTGATTGCTTCATTATCTACCCTGAGTGTGAACCCTAACGTTATTCTGAAAACTGTCTCCTCACAGACACGGGTTAAATTTCCTAATGAAAAGCTCATTAAATACAGTATTCTTGCAAAGGACGTGAAGATAGCGTTATTGCTTAAGAACTGGACTCTTAGTCCTGGGACATGGGAAGAGGGCTCTATTCCCTGCTCTGCCTCACACTTCTCATGTGATAGTGAGCGAGTCACTCTTGGCTGGCTTTGCAATGTGCTCAGCAGCTGCTTCTTATGATCAGATTACCAAAGTGCTGAAATCTTTTGAAAATCTGGCTATTTATTTTGTTGCTGAATAGGATCAGAGATCTTTTGAAATCTGGCCCCAGTTGGGGTGCCGCGCTCTTTTGAAAAGCTAGCCCTAAATCTGTATATGCCTCAATTTCTCTATTAGCATTATCAGCACTGTTCTGCTTCATCAAGAGGATGAGAAACAGCTGGCATATACAGCAATTCAAATTTGAAAGGGGATATATAAATGTAGAGTTGCTCTGATAGTTGTAGAAATGTCATATGTACTTAAAAAAGCAAACAAAAAAACAATTCTTGATTTTTCCTAAACCTTTACACAACTGTGGTTTTCTATAAAATCTGAAGTGAGGTAATCTTGACAATATTATTTGACTTGCTATAGGTAATGTTTGAGAATTGTCTGTGTGTACAAAAATGTGAAAAAAATATTTCTCCCTCTTCCTTTTATGATTATAAATATGCATTTAATGACTTTCCAGATCATGAAATAAGACACAAAATTTTGTACTTGCATGTGGTACCACCCCATGCAAAGCAAAGACAATTTTTATATGACACAAGTAGAACGCAAAGTGACAGCACGCACATGCTTGTGCAGATGCACTCGGCTAACTCTGTGAGTAACAATTATAGGGAGTGACGTGCTCAAGCACTGAAATTAAGGTAAGCATTTTCTAACAACTCCATTTATGACGACAACGACCGCGGCACAACTGGAGTTAAGTAGTTTATTAGGGATTTGCCTTCCCTTGCTTCCTTAGGAACAGAAATCACAGTATGACTAAAACCTTAGAAATTAAAAATAAAAATATTCACCTTGGCTTAAAAGCTAGCAAATAAACAGAAAAGACGTTTCTTAAGGTACCTTGATATTTGAAAACACCACCTAAGTCCCCAGCTGTGTGGAGATTCTTATTTTGCTGGCAATCTCTCATAGATTTAAAGGCTTACACCTTCTCTAAATTGTAAGCTCTCTATGAAGGGTGTTCTTTAATTACAGACAGCTAATGAAAACAGTTTTTACTGATCTCTCTAATGTCCTGGGAAAGTCTTTACTATGGATTCATTGTATTCTACTTTATATTCCTGATTGAAATGGGAGACCACAAGAGCATAGGGATTTGGTGGAAACTCGATTTCCTTCCTCTGGCTTCAAAGAGAATAGTTGCAGAAATTAAGCTGCGTTGATATTGTGGTCAAACTTTGGTCAGACTGTGGTTGTACTTGCATATTATATAGATATAAAATCACTGAACTTTGGTTTTTAAAATTTCTAGGTCTACCTTCAGTATCTAAACCTCACTCTGTTGACCACGGGTATCTAATATAACTATTACATGAAAATAAGAATTATTATTAAATCCATATACTTCAAACCTCTCTTCCAGGGCTCTGACTATTATTTACTCCAAATATTGAGACAGTCACTTTGGAAAATATTAATAAATATATAACTGCAAACATATGAGATGGGAAATACAGATTTACTCTTTCCATTTTAAAAAAAAAAAGTTTGTGTGTTTTCTTTCACGTCAGACAAAATATTTTCTTTGAGTCATGATTTTTTTTACTTGCAATATGAAGTGATGTAACTCTTGGTAAAACAAATATTATAAAAGCCCATTCATTTACACTACTTTATTCCCTTGTGTCTATGTACTAATAAGGCCATGGCTCCATCTCTGGGGTTTTTTGCTTTGGGGTTGGGTTTTTTGGGGGGTTTTTCTGGTTGTTTGGTTTTGTTTGTTTGTTTTAAGGCCTCTGCTATATTTATTATTACTTGGTTAATCTATTTCTTCAGCTCTTCATACAGATGTATTTATTATCTCCACAAAGACTCAACAAGGTCTAAAAGAAGTGACATATGGTAGAAGGTCAGACGACCCAGAAAACCAATAAACTACAGTAGCAGAAGAAACAAAGGCTAAACTATTGAATTTATCAGGACATTGGTTATGTCCTTACGTTCTTTGCTCAGCTGAGGAGACTAAGGTGTGATAGCAATACTGAAACCATTACATCCAACCACAAGATCCAATTTCTCAACAGCTTTCATTTGCAAAACGGAGCACCACAATACTAAGCTTCACCAAGGCTCTACCCAAAACACTCTTCATAGAAAAGACCCTTTTCTCCTGTCCAGAAAATGACAAATAAAAACACAAACAAAAGTTCTATCAGATACTGCAATCTACAGATAGCAACAGCCTTTCTTCATTTTACATATCAAAAACTACAGCAGTGATTACTTTTTGTCTGTTTCTGATTACTAAAAGCAAAAAGCAGAACAAGCCCTTTTGGCACACCGGATTTATTGCACATCTGTAATTGGCTAACCCCATCATGTGCATTATTTGAAAAAGTTTGTAGACTGCACATATAATTTAAGATATTCAAGCTTCTAAAAAAGACCACCTGGAGCTAACCCATGCAAAATAAAACATGAACGTAAAAATCATATGGAAACATTTTATTAGAGCTTTGGAAAAGTGGACTGTTGTGGCACTGACTTTTACATAGAAATTTCTACTGGATGACAAGTAATTAACTTGGTTTTAATTCGAAAGTTTTCCCTGACTTATTTTAAGATCATCACCAAGGCTGGAGCCAATGCAACTGTCAATACTATTCCCCTCCTGACATATTTACCTCTGCAAATCTGAAGCCCATGCTTTTGCCAAAACCCGCTCAGCCAAAGCCGTCAACGTTTTCAACCATGAATTATAATGGCAAGATCCACCAATCTTTTAGATGGTATGAGGAAGGTCTGTTCGGAATTCCAGAGTGAATTTTGAGTGACACAGTGAGGATTACTGTGCACAGAAAGACGTGCACACTGAAAGAAGAAAGAATGAAGTGAAAAGTTAAACACTTTTTTAGGTTTCTTTTAAATATTAATATTCTTCACCAGGTTGCTTTCATCACCAAGCCTGCACTGAGAATGCAAACACAAGAGAAAAAGGAAGATGAATTGCAGTGTAATAGAATGGAAATACAGTAGTGGCTGGGAGTGAGAGAAAAGACATTAAAGTCACCTGTTCTATTTCCTTGCTCTTAAAAACACTTACTGTTTGGTTGTTTTCCTATTTAATTGTTAACTTGTAAGGTGGAGTTCTAGCAATAAACAACTCTTCCAGGGACTGACATCTGATTGACAACATTTTAGAAAGAGTATTAATTTGTTAGCAGCAGTAAATGTTTTGTGTCTCCACAGAAGTGATGGATAGAACTTTTTACGATACAAATAAAGCACCATGAGAAACTAAATCATTCTATCATTTCTGCTAGCAGAACTGGAAGGATCAGGTAGGTTCTTTTTATGCCTTTGTTCATGCAAAAAAGGAGACCTGAACTTGAAATGCTTTTCTCATTGTTCCTGTTCTGCATCAAAAGAAAACCAAAATCGTCCAAAGACTGGTAGCAAAATTAACTATGAAGCAACAACCAGTAGCCTGGAGTTTGGGACAATAAAAATAAAAATTTAATAATGTTTGTCATTACATTATACTGAAATAAATAAATTTAGGAGGTTTGATTCACTAAACTGCAGAAATCATTGCCTATGATCCAAACACCATTGTAATTTGCAAATCTTCAATCAGCACTTATGCCATGTTTATTCCCAATTCATTGATGATCACGCCCAGCGAGGTTTCTGCAGAGAACCACAGAAACTCCTTTCTTAATAGTATCTTTCACTTCAATCTGCTTTCCAAGATCAATCGGTTATACAGTTAATGTGTTTAGCTTGGTTCTGCCAGTGTAATGTTCTTCCAGTATTTTAAAAACTTAATTCTTACACACTAATAAGTCAAATGCTTTACAAATACTCCAGTATACAATGCATACCCTAGTTAAATGGACTTGCAATTTCAGAGAATTAAGCTGGGTTTGTTTTATAAGAATTACTTTCCATTTACCCATTTTTGTTGAAAAAATATACAATGTTACTTTTGTCCCTTTAGTGGATACATTTTCCCAGTATTTTGCCTACAACTGCTTGGAGGCTAAGACAGCTCTGTACTGCAAACTTTACAACACCTGCACCACAAAGAATGGATGATGCTGAAAATTGTACCAGGCTGATATCAGTTAACTCGATCTTTCCTGAAGAACACATAAAAGACAATTTATTCAAAAGTGGAATATCTGAGAAACACTGCAAGCTGGGATTCAGGATGATGATGCCCAAGAGTTTCAGAGTCCCTTTGCTTGTATCACAACAAGCAACCTATCAAAGCAACGCAGAACTGCGGCAGCCACAGCGGGGCGATGTCAGTGGACACTACTCAGATGTCACCGGTTTCCCCGCTCTGTTGGGAAGATCTGCTTTTTTTTTGGGACATCTAAGAATTATATCCTTTTGTTTTTCAAGTACTTTTAAAGTTTGATTCAGATGCTAAAGAAAGATTTCTTGTTTCCCCAACAGAAAAGATAGGAGATAGCATTTGTCATGTATGGGTATGACTCAAACATGGCGGAGGCAGTTCCTGGAGCATCATTCTTGGGACTCCAGCATTTGGATTCCAGTAGCAGAATGCTTTTGATTAGGAGCTTGAGGGACAAACAAGGAAGAACAAACAGGATGACCAAACCCACAACAAGCTATAATAATCCCATTTTGATCAAGAAGATATGATACAGAATCATACAATCATTTAGGTTGGAAAAAATCTTTAAGATCGAGTTCAGCTGTAAACCTAAACCTAACACAGCCGAGCTCACCAAACTATGAACTCTGACAGTAGAATTCTCCCCAAGTTTTTGCATTGTTGATGACTATGAGACTGTATGCTGCTACTGCCATTAACAGTGACCTGAACTATAAAGACCTGTAGAATGGATTCTGTACAGGCAAGTGCTTAAAGAAACCTGTATCAAGCTCTCCTGCTTTTGCTGCATCAGTAAAAGTTCTACTATACCTTACTGCTAATTAGCCTATATCATTGCCCAAATTCCCATTTCTAATACACATAAACCCAATTTTCCTTTAATTTTTCTAATCCTGCTAGATTTTTTCTTAATGTCTTTGTCAACTGTCTGCACCTCATTCATTTATCTTAATTGCTATATATTTCCATTTTATTCCCAAAGTTTTACATAAATACACATATTTTTTCAAATTATTGATTTAACTTTCATTTTCAAAAAGGGTGCAGTTTTATAATTTTCAGGTGCATAAGAAACCATAATTTCATAAATTTTTCTTTAAGAGTTCTAGTCAACTTTCATTCTAATTTTTCCATCCAAATTTTTCCTCACAAGCAATTTCACTCATAAAAGTTCCCCCATTAGGCAATTAGTCCCTCAAAAGCACTGAGTATATTGGTTGGCACCCTCCTCCATTTGCAGAGATTGAAAGCAATCAGGTCATGATCGCTTGTCACTAGGCAACCACCAACTCCGAGTCCAGTATTCAATTCATCCTATCTATCACAATGAGATTCAAACAGAGCTACCTCATTTTGGGTTCCATATCTTTTATACCAGAAAACCATCAATAAGTCTCACAAAGAACATTAATGTTTTACCACTGACTGACTGAAATTTCCAGCATTTTTTTCCTACATTCAAACAACACCTTCTTGCCTTTTTCTTTAACCTATGCAATAGGTCAATGACTAAGCTCCTATGGCTGCACTGCCCCTGTGGCCACAAACAGGTTTACAACGGGTAGACATGGGTACAATCAGGGTTTGATACTGGTACACAGTCAGAGTGCTTCATAGTGGCCTACACATAAACAGGAATCAGATTCTCATAAGAATAACACCTACAAGATAGGGAGAAATAAATTACAGTTCTATCAAGAATTCTCCAGCACAAGAGCAGAAGTCCCCCACTAAGTGGGACGACCAGATTCAGAGACCCTTTTCATAACAAGCAATATCACCAACTCATCTGCGTTATGCTGTTTTCATCTGATTGGCCTTTTCACGTCTAACAGTGAAAACCAACATCTTAAGCCACAAATACCGAGGAAGAAAGTGATTGCCCCTGTAAACGGTTTCCCTGAAACAGACCCGTGTGGTGGTTCAGAAGAAAAGGCTGGTCTTAGTGGAAGGCTGGTGCGGTTTGGCAGGGAAAGACTTGTACTATCTTGCATCTCCTGCTCAGAAGACAACATTCAGTTTAAAAAAATAAAAGGCTAACAACAGGTAATGTTATTTAAAGGGTTTCCACAATGAGATCATTCAGCAGAGAACCACTTATTTATCTCAAAAATGCATACGTATCCAGTATAAAAATTATTAGAAAAAGGTATTTAAATTAATGAAAGTAATCCCACTTGACATTTGGGAGAACAATTACCATGCTTTCCAATTATCATCATTGCTTATTTTCTTTCCCCAAGAATTCAAAGTGCTGGACTTATTTCCTCAAGTTCCATAGTATGACAAGACATCAAGTTCATTTTCAAACTATACTTATGTACTTGTTTATGTTGAGAATAGATCCTTTGAAAAACATGCCAGTTTGAAGGAAACAGGTGTATTCTTGTTTTAAAGCATAATTTTTCTTCTTGTGATTATCAAAACATTTTTGTTTATTTCATTACCAATGCAGAATTGAAGTAACATTGAATGCTTTATTGCAAGCAACACGTCAGAGTCATTTAGTTACATTGGACAAGAACAATTTGGACAAGAAAAATTTCAGTTCACACTTTTGACAGCATCTGAGTTCTTTTCATACTGATATTAATTCCAGAACACAGATGTGTAAATTACCTAATTGCAGAACACGTAATGCTAAAAGTAGAGATGGCTAAACTAAAAGTGACATTCTTCACACAACCTTCCAGCTGGGTAGTATTATTTACTAAAGCCCTCTTCCCTCCTCAGCTAGAATCTCCCATTCACCTCTTCTCTTACAGCAGAAGATAAGTAAGATTATTTTACTTATGCAAAATAAAAGATAAAAATTTGGCTTTTTAAAAAAAGCAGCTCAGGATAAACCCACTTATAACTTGAGATCGTGGATAATCCCACAATTACTTTTCTTTCATTCAAAGAAGAGACCTGCCCAAAGTTGTCTTACATACCCTCGTTTTTATACATTACGTCATTCAGTAGGAATTTAGATTCATGGCCTTGCACAAACACTTGTAATCTCCAAAGACAAAAATTAACACCTCACTTTAACTAAAAAAGAATGAAAATCTAATAACTATTTTGATGTCATCATTGCAAATTTCCAGGGCAAGGGCTTGCAAAATTTGGCACAGCCTACTGGGTTTAATTGCTGCTTCAAAAGAAACAGAAATGGCAAATACAGGGAACTCTGTTGAAGACAGTCATGAGCCTTCTTTTTATAGTGACTGTGGTCCTGAGTCAGTACCAGTGTCCCAAAGACTGCCCAAAAAGGAAATACATGGCATGACATTCAACACACCAGAGAACATCATGGTGCCTCACACTCCTCTCTCTTTCTCTCTTCACTTGGAGAAGGGGAAAAAAAAAAAAAAAAAAAAAAAAAAGGAAGAAAATACAGCCTGGTAAAAATACCTACAACATAGTGGAAAAGAACATTAAAAGCCGCACGACCTCTGAACACTATCAGCTACAGATTGTCATAAAAATAAAAAAAAATTGGAATCAATTGTTTGAAGACAATATTCCAAAATATGAAGGTTCTCACAAGACTTTGATGTTGGAAAAGGACTTCAGGGCCTGGTATAGGTCAGACAATCAGAACGTACAAGAGGACTTCGAGTGCCATGTCATGTAAAGCACAACTTACTGGCTGAACACACCATATATATGATAAAAATACTTCCATTCCCAGATTAGAACTTTCAGAAAACACCTCTGAGTACATAATATTGATCAGCAGCTCATTTAATGTTCTCCTCAGAATTATAGAATCATTTTGGTTGAAAAAGTCCTTTTAGATCAGCAAGTCCAACCGTTAACCCAGCACTGCCAAGTCAACCACTAAACCAAGTCCCTAAGTGCCACATCTACGTGTCTTTTAAATACCTCCAGGGAGGGTGACAAAGCCACTTCCCTGGGGATCCTGTTCCGATGACAGACAACCCCTTCAGTGAAGAACGTACCCCTTAAACATCGGGAGTGAAACAAAGACTTTTGGAGGGATGGAACAGAGGAGAATAGTACTGTAATTCACAACATATTGTATGCAGTACGCAAAGAATAACAATTTTATTCCTACTGACCCTAAATAACTTTGTGATTATTTTCTGCCATATGAGAATCATGTTCTGGTCTTTAAGAACTGGAACTGAAATCTTTAAACTCATCTACTGCAAGTTGTGTGTGTATTTGTTTACAAGGACTAATACTTCCTATGTACAGAAAGCCTTAAACAATGTACCCAAAAAAAATTGACTGAAGTCTGCTGTATTAGAAGATGGAAAATTTATCCATTTTTAGCAAATGTCAAATCATTGGCTATTGCTTTTAAGATTAATAAAAGATATAATGGTTTCTAGATAGCCTCTAAATAAAGATTACTATGAATGGAGAAATGATTTACCAATAGTCACCACAATGAGATTTCTTTAAAGGTTACAATCATCAGTTATTTAGCTGAAACACTGCTGAGAATGCCTGGTCATTTCTTGAATAATGCATAATGTTCATTGTAGATTTGATCTGTATTATAACAATACAGATATTTCTAAAATAATGGAGAAAACTATCTGTTACTTTCCAATTGCTCAAGATATTTCCATGAAGTAATTGACTCTGAAAATATTATATGGAGTTACCTGAGTGTTCATTTGCAAGCACAACTTGTAGCGATCACTACACAATAGGCATAAGAAAACAAACTCATCAGCCTTTATAGACTTTTAAGAAAAGCTGTGATAAATACCGGGCAGAGTAAAGGACCTTCCTGAAATACTAAATTAAAATGAATAAATTGCTGTACAGTACTGGGGGACAAATTTAAAACTAAGCTTTGAAATTTAATTATTAACACAAGCAGGCCACCACATTTGAGGGAAGGAAGAAAAAAAAAACAAAACAAAAACCACAAGCAGTTGCCTACGCAACGTAAGTACCTCTCATATAATTTCCCAAATACCTTTAAGTCTATTCAGAAGATTGCTTGGGCACACACAAAGTATAATGTCTAGTGTTTTATTGTAGGATTATCAACCATACTTCACATGAAGCTGCAAGCTATTTATGTGAGCTTGTTTATCCATATGAACTTCTTCAAGGGCAGTGCAAAGCGACCTTAATAAATGAAAATGAATTTCTTTTGATGTAATTTCATGAATGTTTGATCAGAATGTGTTAACAGGTTTCTATGTAATGAGAACTGGTGAAGTAATAAAATATACCTGTACTATACAGATAAATCTGCTTATGGGGAATTCTTATACAACAAAACACTGTTTCATCAAGCATTATTTTGATATTCTGACACATAAGTACTCAAACAGGGGAAAAACAAAAAGAAAGCAAAAATCCTTCCCTAGCTCCCCCACACCCATTATGCCTAGAGGAATGGGACCCATATCACCAGATGGGTGGAGGAGCAGCATTCTTACATCAGATAGGGTGAAAAGACATTAAAGGTTTACCTAGCTTTTTCACAGAAACACGTTAATCTAGGCCAGACTATTTATGCTGTTGTCTAAGAACAAGGTTTTGTTCTCCCTTAAAATTCTTTTCTTCATTAGAATCTTCGAACAAGAAGGAAGCTTCATTATTCAGGTATACATTCCACAAGGGGATAATGAAAAACAGATCCCAGATACTCTGAAAACATACACAGGGATCTGCAGAGATCAGATTTTCTGTACTATAGGACAGCTTGTAGAAGCACTGTACGTCTGTTACCTACAGAAATTTTGGGAGGAATTATTTATTTTAACAGATAGATCATAGATCGTACAGCACAGTCCACTTTACATCTGCCTTGAAACGCTGTTTAATTGCCTGAGAATAAACTATCCCCCTGAAAAAATGGGGGACATTTGCATATTATATCAAAAGCCTGATGAACCATGTTATACTCATGCTCTGGATGATGTAATTATTACCTTTTTTTTTTCCGTCCATGAAAATTATATATGATGTGGCAGATAATATAAATGAAATATATGAAGTGACGCAAATATGTCCAGCTACTAAATCATCAGCCTCAAAGTCCTTTGATTTTTGCCCTCCATGTCTATCTCCATCCATTGAAAATTGTAACTTTCCTTAATTAATATTACTTCCTTTAAATGGAAGAGCAGGTAAAAGCCCTTTGCACCACCAACGCCAGTAACCCTTCACTGGCAGTTTTGTGCTGATAAATAAGATTTTATTTGCCCCTCCACCCTTAAAGGAAGCTTTTTCTTTTGCTTCATGCAATATACAGTCTATCTAGTCTAGTGTAGATTAAGAGTTTAAGTTTCATAATGTGTGGTAAAAAAAAACCTGAAGTGCTCAAATCCCATATGCCTCTGTCCAAAATATGTTTCTTCCAAAACACGAGACCAGTAGCTAAAATAAAACAGGGTAGCTTTCTGTGCTGTCAAAGCCAAGACATTACCAAGACAAGTCTTGGTAACTTTGAGTTCTGATAATGCAACTTCATCCCTAATTTAAAATACTTACCAGTCAGCAAGATCACACTCATCTACATAAGTCGCATGAGTAAAAAAAAAAAATAAAATTACAAGAAAGTCCAGTTTATACAAGTCATTGGAAACACTATTTAGGACCAACACGCACACAGCCTCTAAAATAACCAATTCCTCTATTACCTGACTTCTGTGGCAACTCACGTCTAAAACATTGATTTTGCTGCCCAACTGCTTGTTTGAGCATAAAAAAAGGGTGTTTAATATTGAAAACAGTCTATTTTGGCTGAAATGTGGATAGATGCCTACTGGCTCAGAAGTCAAAATAATTTCTATACACATTACAAGATAAATAAATAATCCTAGTCTCTAACCTACAGATTTAAAAATTTGGATGCGATGTTCTTGAACTTCAGAAATACATGATTCTGCCTTTAAGGTTTACCCAGCAAATCAAGAGATTGAGTCCTCAAATCAAGAAATAATGCTGTGCTCCTCTCAAACACATCCTTACATAAAATACTAAAAGCAACACAATCATTGCTAAATAACTTCAAACACTTTATGTCGCCCAGAAGACGCAGAGCTGTAATAGTAGTTACATCAATAGGTTCGTTGTTAAATAAAAAAATAAAGAGGTTTATTTCACCTTCACATGGTGTCTTTCTCATGCAGACCTCAGATTTCCACATTTGTATCCCTTTAAAGGATTTGATATGCAGGGAAAGAAGAAAGGATGATGGTAAAAATTTCAATTTAAAGGTTACTAAAGGCTGCCATATTCAACACTATACAACATATTTACTCCATACCTTTTACTGATGTATTAGGTGGAGGTCCTTCCATTCTCAAGTTCCATGGAGGATCACCTTGATTAGCAAAGTCCCTCATTTTCAGATAGCTAATTGTAAGTCGGATGATGGATGCCTTGTCAAGCTGGCTGGTAATCGCTGCAGGCAGTGGCAACAACTTTGCCAACTCATAGAATTCAAAATTTTCCTTTCCCCGGCGAGAGCGAGCAGCATCTCGGGACTTTTCCTTCCTCAAAGCTTGTAAACTGAAAGAAAATAAACAAAGTAGGACATTCATCAATATTAGTGTTCTGTCACATTTAACCAATTTGCTTTTTCAATGCTGGTCTTCTATACAAATTACCACATTTTCAAAATGCTGTTGTGTATGGATGTACAGACTTCAGTACATATTTAATGGTACTCCAGTCTTTGAATGATTAAAACTAATGATAATATTTGAGTTTCAGTGGTAGCCAACATATAAAGTAACCTCTCCTAATTCATTTCAGCCACTTTCTTCTTAGCCTGCCCTTCTTTTTTCTGCTGCCAGTTGCAAGAAAAGATTCCCAAGAATGCTGTGTACATATGGAGTTTATCCGCATAGATGCCATTGCTTCTCCTGATCCATCGTAACCCAATTTTGTCTAAATTTGTACCAAATTCTGATTCTTGGGAAAAGGAGGTTAAAAGCAAATGACTGAAGCATGTGCCACCTCTGCCAGGGGTTGCAGTGCAGCCCAGACGACCAAACAGGTTGCACAGGAGCTTCTGAGCTACAGAAGTTAAAGTCTGGCATAATAACATAAACCTTCCTGGATTTGACGAAGCTGCTCTTTATGAGTTGTTCAGGTGTCCTCACTGTGGGCACAGCAACCTTTGTCAGAGGGGTGAGCAGTTAGTACAGTTACGTGCTTCACATTTCCCACTGGTATTCACTGCCACATACGTGTCAGACTGACAACTTTTTGGCCAGAAAGGACCTTCTGCTTTACACCAAGCACGTGGAAATGCAAAGACATTCATTTAGTCATGTCGCATTAATGTATCACTTGCTACCACCTATGCGCAACATGCAAAGGTAACTCAGATTTTACTCCTGGGCTATTTGTTTAATAGGTGTAAAAACTGCTAAATGCACATTGTGATGACAGCAGGTAGCCTCTGGGGTCTTCTCCTGATCTTTCCCTGCAATGCAAAGGAAACTCAAGTTTGAGTTGGTTGCAATATATACTAATACAGCTTTGCAAGGGAAAAGGGATTAACTTTCTTTGTTGTGTGGTTTGGGGCAGATACAGAAATGTACAGTACACTTCCCACAAGATTAGGACTCACGTGTAAATAATACAAAGAACAGATGTTGCCTCTCTTGTTTTTAATGAAAGGTTTTAATTTTTTTTTTTCTTTTTTCTTTTAAACATAGCAGAGTGTTCAATTCAGGATATGATGAGCTTGACCATACCTCTGCCTTGGTGCACAGAGGTTGGTGCTGATGTGCTGATGCTGGGGTTGGTGTCTGCCAGTCACTGCATAAGGTGAGTAGAAGCTATTCTTGTCCCTCACAAAGACTATCTTTCCTTTTCTTCCTTTGTTTACTTATTAATTCGATGAACTTACAGCCACAATTCTGTTAACTAGTTGTTAGTTTATAACAGAGCTAGAATTCAGTGGGTGTATAATGGAACAGCACACGCTTCTCTCAAGCTTCCACAACCCTTCCTGAAACCCTGAATTTTATCAGCAAAAAAATCATCATGGCCAGATCTACAAAAGCACTCTGCCATATGAAGTAGATCAGTAGGAGTTTAGGCACACAGATCTAATACCATGATTCTGAGACTTCTATTTACCTATCTTTCTAATTTGGAAATAATTTAAACTACAGAGGTTCTCTTATTTTAATATTCTTAGCCACCTGCATTTTCGTGGCTCTGTGTGCCACCTCAGACTTGAAAGGGCAGATCAGCTGGGCCCTGAAAACACAAATGAAATTCCTCCATCACACCTCCCTGAGAATCCTTAAGAAATTATATTCCCTACGCAATTCTATACTAACAGCAATTATATTTAAAAAGACAGTCTGGCTAAGAAATAGGGATGGTGAGTTAAAGATACAGGAGGAAACGGCACATCCTTACCCACAGGTAAAGATATGCCATCCTGCTGAATCCCACACTCAAGTACATGCTTGTCCTTATGAACTCTATATTGACCACTAGCAGCTAGATTTGTGAGTTCTATTTTAGGAGAAAACTACCTGAAAACTAATATTTCACAATGCTTATTGTGGATGTATCTCTGTCTAAATTCAAATCTCTGCCATCATAGATGTGTAAAATCCCTCAAAAGGTGCATTAAATACAGCTGACAAAAAAATTTAGTGTATATACAGAAACCTGGAAGCTACAGCTCTGTGAGGTATGAATTATGCCCAATTAATTTCAGTGAAGTAAGATACCCTATACAAGTTAAATACCTACAACAGTAACATAAGGGAGAGGCAGGCAAGTGTCTCTGGCCAATCACTGACAAACGAAAATACATTTCCATGGCACAAGGGATGGCCTTTACTACTTGTCATCACACTTTTTTCCTCCAGAAGCCAAGCCTGGGGACCTCAAAATCCCCAAATCAAGTTTGAGGAATCCAGAAGAGCTGAGATTCTAGATCTATTCTGAAGGGCTGCACTAAGAGGTTCACACCTTCTTTCCAAAGCACTTTATTATACCTCTATGTAAGAAGGGGGCTTTTTGGAGATCCCTAGTAAAAAAAAAAAAAAATAAAAAATAAATAAAAATCAGAAATATTACAGATCACAGCAACTTTTGAAACTGAAAAAAAGTTAGAAATGATAGGATATTTCTTAGCAACACAAAAGACCAAATCCACAGTTTACAAATCCTGTGTAGGGTTCAGGAGATTGCTGAAACTGAATAATATATATTGCAATGCAAACTTTTATAAGGCTTTACTGGATCACTAACAGTTTGCAATCAAAGTCGGTTAAGCTGAAAAGTGAGGCTACCTGTGTAAGTAAACAGCATCCTTTGAAAGCCACCTATCTGTATTCAAACTTTTACAATACAAAAAAATCCCAAAGTACAAGGGATGGGGAGCTGATAGAATAGACATACAAAAGAAACTCCTGAGAATAGTATTATCAATAATATGTTTTTCCTCCCAGCCATTTGGTGTACTGTCATTTGTGGAAGCTTCACTGAGTGACTCAAGTCAAGGAGTTTGTAACTTGTAGCACTCTCCTCTTGGCATCAGTGCATTAAGCTAAATTTAGAAACAGCATCTGTCAAAATGTGCGTGCAAATCCTAATTTCTACTCTACATAATTCCACCAGGGAGATACACTTGTAGCATTGGGCACTGTAGTTATGCTGATACAATGAGTCCTTAATTTGGGAGCAGTGATTTCCTCAGCAGGATGCAGGAATTCATCAGATATGACCTAAACATCACTGTTAATCCTCTCTGGCACCTAGGATTCTGATAGATACCACCAGCTTCGTCATCAGATGCTCTTAAAGCAAAGCGCTGGCACTGATAATCCCAAGAAGATGCTAGGAAAGAGGGGTGTGAAGCTCACAACAGAAAGCAGTGGTGCTGACACAGGAGCAAAACTCATCCTGGGTTCTGTCATACGACATCAGGATTAGAGGTGGTTGTTGGTAACATCAACTTGCTAGGGCATCAGGCTGCACAAATTTAGAAATACCCACAGGCTCTCCTGCTAATAAGAAAAATAAAAGTGTGGGAAACTATACCCATGTTTACTAAGTGGGTTTCAAAAACATTCAGAAAGCACCAAGAAAGCAAGCATTGCACATGTAAGAGCTCTTACATGGTAGAGAAGGTCCCCCAACAGACAAGCAAATCTACATACGCTATCCACAGTACCAACAAGAAAGTAACAGTGCGAAATATACCCAAAGGACATAAATACTGCTCCCTCCTTGCCTTATGTGGAGAAGGGGAAGGAGCACAGATAATCGGATCAGTGTGCATCACTGTACAATATCAAAGGATGACGTCGTCATATAATGGCAAAACTTCATGCGTTCCCTTAAGAGCATACTTCTCATCAAATCTCCATATACAGAGTCCACTAAAGAAGACTAAGGGATTTCCAGCTCCTGATAATTCTGAGATGCAATACCATATAAACAGGATATTTAATGGCTAGAAAACTAATGCTATTTGAGATAGTAGGTTTCTAAAATATATATTATTTTTCCTTTTAGGACCTTTCCAGATGAACTGATATAAAGGGATCTGGCTTTTATGGATGAAAGGGTACAATAAATACTAGCAAATAATTTTAAAATGGTGTACACAACATTTCTAAAGTGGATTTTCTATTGAAGACACAGCAGATGCAGAAGACATGATAATATGGTGTTGCATAAAAGTTTTATTGGTACTCATAACTCACTTGTGATTTCATTGTGCTTGTGGTCATTCCAAGCTTAACCTGCTTCCTATTTTATTTCACATCATTTTATATATTTTATATTCATAAGCATATACAGGCATCCATATCTGTGTGCACACCCACAGCCTCCACATGTCTGACAGATCATCATCTGTCACTTTAAAGATGGGACAATCACGGCTCCTAATTTTTGCAGCATATAATGGCAATCAAACATGTTACAGTATATCAACAGATGCACTGACCTACATTAGCAAGGATTTTTTTAGCATATCAATACCTCGCTTCTGTGTCTCGTTTTGGGCGGTAAAAATCAGTGAAATAATTTAATTCTGTGAGTTTGCATTTTGAATGAAAACACGGGAATGGTTGTGGTTACAAATAAATATTTCTGTCTGCAATTTCAAAATACAGTTTGGAAGCAGCTATATCGCAGACTTGCCCAGTTTTAGAAAGGCAGCTCACATTTACATTTCACCTATGCTGTTCCCTTAAATATGACAGAGGCAAGACCCCCCAAAGCAGGGCTTCCCAGAGATGTCGGTCTCCCCCTGCTCAGCCCCACATAACAGCACTGGTAGGGTTTTCTGCTACCCTCACCGTACCTCTCACAAATAGAGGTTGGATTGGGGGCAACAGCCATAAAACAAGGTTTGAGGGACAGACAGGCTGCTGAGCTCCAGATATAACGGCTCCAGTCAACGGACAGCTTGTCTGCGGTGTGCCGTCATCGGTTTTGCTCATTTTTATTAACTACAAGCAGAGAAGTATGGCAAACTCTCACAAAGGATGCAGAGTATTTTTGATAATTCTATTGAAGTCCTCCCTGATTTTGGGAGAAACTTTACAAGTGCAATAGCGTACCAGAACAGAGCACTTTTCCTCGTAATACAAAACAATATCATACTTGTTAATTCAGCTGTTATCGACCACTAGCGAATTTCTTAAGCCTCTAACAACAATATGGATTAGCAGCAGCAAAACCAGATACAGGACAACAATAACACTTAACAATATCTAATAATGTTTATAACAAGCTTTATAAAGAATGAAACAATATGCGCGCGTGTGTGTATTTTTATATTAGCCTAGCCTTTTAAATTCAAGGATCAAAAGGTCCACTATAAACATTATCCAACTCTCCAAAGGCCCTAGTCAGATGGATGTTATATCCATTTCACAGAAATCAGATATATGGAAAGGATGTGCAAAAAAACTGGGCTGGAGCTAAGTGATCCAACCCCATCAAGCCCCTGAAAGAGACTTCCAATTATGTATGTCCTTCTGTGTACATCGTTTTCCAATATAAAGAATAGAAGAATGCTTACTTGCTATTGAGTTTAGTTGTCGTATTACATAAGAAAATAAATTTATGCTGTTCCTGAGTCTACAGGTGTGCATTTGCGCAATTCTATATGAGATATGCCAGGAAGATCCTCTTATCTTGTTCTTACCTTGTTCTATGTTAATATGACATGACATAGTATTGTCATACTTTGGATATTTTTCTATTTAGATCAACTTTAGATCCCTTCCTCTTTTTTAAATAACGTGTTTACGTCATTCTGTATTTATAGCAATGTAATGGATGAATATGACAATTTCACTAATACAGATGTTTATACGTTCCGATCTATCACAGGAATAATCCATTACCACATTCAGCCACATTCTTCAGGAGAGTTTTTTCTGGAGCTTCAAGCTGACCAGTGCAAACAGTGAGGGCAGTTAACCCCATTTATAACAACAGACACATAGAAAAGCTGACTTTTAATGCCTGGGCAATTCATTAAGATAATGTCCAAGGCCACCTCTAGGTGGTCACCCATAGGCCTTAGTCTGGCCTATAAAAATCTGTTTTCATTTCACTGATACCACAGGACAATTACACTTAATTAGAAGTTCAAAGAATGGAATAGCATCAATATTGAAATGACCCAATTATTTGGAATATTTATTTTGCTTCTGTGTGACTCTTCCTATGCCTGAGGTTTTTTTCCAAAAGTGTTTGCTAACAGTGACATCTCAAAAACAGTGTTCAGTCCGAGGGGATATTCACCTGAACAGCAGTGCACATTTTCAGACTCAAAAAAAAAAAAGATTTATACTGGGGGAGAGATGAAGAAAATAAAGCAGAGTAACCTGCACTACGTAATTGCACATATTGCAGTTGAAAAGTCCAGTCTAGCAAGTCAAGCATCACCACCAGTGGAAGCAGGAGCCTAAAGCCTCCTATTGTCAAGGGGTTTTGTTATTGTTCTGGTTTTTTAAGTGTTATGCTCTAGGGAGCCCACAAATATGCATGAAAATGGATATTTTTTCAGTATAGTAGATACAAGTGAGTATAAAAGAATGAAGCAAGAAAGCTAATGTTCCCATAGACGTGAATGAAAAGAAGAAAAAATCCTCTCCAACTTCCTAAGACTAACTCAATTAGTTCTGAAAAATTGATACTGAAAGTATGTTAATATGTTTACTTCTAATTCCTACATGCTATTTTGCTATCTTTGGGGATTTTTTTATTTCAGATAACTTTTTGACTTAATGCTTTCTCCCTTCCTTTGCTTTTCTTTTTTTCCACTGTCCTATTCATAGACTTCCTTTTCACACAGATTGTTTCTGAACTGAGAGTACAATAACTTCAAGACTAACAAAACCCAGTTACAATGTTTAAGAGAGAAGAGTACTTTTGTGAGGGTAAAACCTCCAAAAAAGAGGAAGGGAGACAAATCAAAAGCTGCATTAAATTTTACCTTCTTCTTTCTTTTTTAAGTACATCTGAGAAGTCAGACAGCAGATTTTTATGGATTTTTCTACTTGTTTGCTTAGGAGATCCGAACATTGCTCAGTCTCACTATTTATCAATTAATCTAGCATGCAGCCTCAAAGGAAAAAGGTCGACCTGTATTAAAAATTCATCCATCAAAAATTCATCAAAGACTTCAGCATTTTAACTCGTGAACCTTTGAACACCTGCATACTTTTCAGATCTGTGGCCATAGTTAACTGGAATCTATAGTTACTACAGTATCTATACTTGCTCTGACACGAGCGGCATGAGGAGACTTTCAGGTGAAAGTGCAATACATAAGCTAGCGAGCCACACCGCTTCTTCAAACTGTTCTTTTTCATCAGGCAAGGGATATCTGACATCTAAGTTCAAAGTCAGTCAAATCGGACCCTCGCAAGGAGCAAACACTTTTCAGGGGCATTCGTTTCTGCCACACCACAGAGATCACTGTTCTCGCAGGGCAAAGTTTGCCAAAAATGTAAACGAAACCATTATCTGACATGATCGTCAATGGCATAGTCCAAAAATTGAAGCGATTTAATGCTGTCCAAGAAAAATTAACGTTTTCAGAAGACTTTCTTTAATGTGTGAAGAAAGCTCTATAGTATCTGCTGGAAGTTAAAGCTGGAACCTTCAAGTTCAAGGTAAAAACTCTGCTGCTTAACTAATGCACTGCTCATAGCTGTCATCATTAATTTATGTTAGCCTCTGTAAACATCAAGAGTATAATAGGCCAATTTCACAACTAAATATAGATGCACATTTTGCCCTTATATAAATGGCAGATTGCTGCTGTAGATCATCACCGCAGCAGCACGTCAGTAAAGATGCACTGTTTGATGGTCTGATGCTCACACAATATATAAAACCAGTTGTAATGGTTGTTTGGAAGCAAAGTGTAACATAGCAGCAAAATTTCATTTGTTCCACAAACTCAGGATATATTAAGCTTGGCTGACAAAGACTGTTTGATGTGCTAAATCAGTTTGACCTTCATTTTTGCTTTATATTTCTCATTTAACACATGAAATGACCATTATTTTTTCCACTATATAGGAAAATATCACAGAACTGGTTTCTATTAAAAAGCCTCTTTTCCTTGTAGATAGCAAAAATACATTTTGGCAAACGCGCTTTTACAATTATTGTAAAAATAATGTGCATAAATTTTATGAAAAAATTAATACCTACATTAACCCAAGCTTTTTATTATATCAGTGAGACTAGAGGTTGTTTTTTTAGGGGTGGTTGTTTGACAGAAGAGGTTTCTTTTCTCTTATTTTGTTTTCAATATGTAAACGTGGTTCAAGGAAAGGGTTTGCGTATGCTTGCACTAATCGTTAAATCGAATGTTTTATCGCCAATAAGCACCTTTGTTGCAACGTTTAAATAACAGGATTTACTTCCAAAGTGAGTCGTTAGAACATAATAATAGGAACCTGGCAGGTTTTTAAGGATTACAAACTTGCCATCCTACACAATCTTTTAAAACTAACGTGCACTTTGATACAGCAACAATTAACTGAGCTGTGATACACCAGTTCAAAGTCAAACTCTACAACCAGAACACTAGTGTTTTGATCTTTTTTTTTTTCCTTCCTATGTTGAACTAAGCAATTGCCAGCCTCATGATAATAGAGAAACTGCAGTTTTATCAAGCAATTTTGCAGCACCCAATAAACAGCACTTTACCTTGGAGCAACTTGTACATTTCACACCTTAAATTTCTATTTACCAAATCAGCTAATCACTTCACAATTGAACTTCTCAGAACAAAAAATTATCAATTAAAGTGGTTGAAACTCCTGCAAATTATCATTTAGGAATGAAGTAATTGCTTTCATCAGGGCAGAAAAGCCCGCCAGAACAGAAATGTCACTTCAGATTAGTGTTCTCACTCCTGAAGCTATGGATGACACAGCTGATATAAGACTAAATGCCAAGACCAATCAATTGCTTTTGTGGCTCTGTTCTGAGCTGCTGTAAAAGGGGCCATTTTCTAGGATCTACTCTTCATTATAGTAAATGCTATCTCCTTGGTAACATAATTCCATTTCTCATAAATTCCGTCTGAGAGCATTGTCCTAACAATGGATGTTTGTGGAAAAGAATGCTGTTGGTTTAATGCAAAGAAATTAAGTGTGAACGGCTGTCAAAGTACTATAGTTTGCTTGTTCTTAAACATAAATTGAAGTCTTTACATTAAAAACAGAATACTTTGGCGGAAATGAATGGTCTGAAGGAGCGTAATATATTGCATTTGGAAGTGGTGTGTTTCTGATGGAGAGTTTAGACTTTTTTTGTGTACCTATGTTCTGTCTATAGTGGGCACACTCGGCCCTAGCAGAGATTTGTCAGTTTAAGAGAGAGTAGATAAACACTCCACTTATTTCACAGCAGTGCAGTTAGGAAATGTGAAACTGCGGAAGAAAACATGGTCTCATTATCATATGACATGCTATTTGTTAGCAGACTCATCTGTGTATAAAAGCCTTCTTTGAACTGAGCCCTTACTGGAAATATCTGTATTTCAATTTGTATTGTTCAGCTTCCTAAAATACTAAGAATCTGAGTTATGGTCTCCAATTAAAAGGATATCTGAGAAGCTAATTTGGTGGAACAGCAGCAATTTCCTGCACTGCTCTCCTCATGACTGAAGTTTAGAAACAAATTCAAGATTACAGATTTTCATTCAAAACAGGATGAAAAGTATTCCTCCCTCAATGAGCATAAGCAATTCCAATTAACAATAACAAGAGTTATGTGACAGGAGAATATATTACCGAATATGTAAAGAAGTAATTTATTCAGCATTAAGACGAAAAAATGCAATTTTACTATAGTATGTCTATGGGTAACCAAAGAAATAGCATCGGTACACTGTTGCCAGATTGTGACTATAGCCCTGAATGCTGGCAGTCTCACAAATATATAAAACCCAGCACCCATTATGTGATGTGGGGAAAACAAGAGGACAAGAGACATGAACACTCACTGCACGTCACAGCTACCTCCTTGAAGTAAACGTAGTACTTTAAATTACAAAGCCAGATAGCTTTGGTACAGGTTCTCTAAATATGCTGTCTCGTATACCATATTAAATATGCTATATAGCATATCGCAGTTTAAATATGAGCACTACACTTTGGGCTAAGTAGCAGTTACTACATAAATAAATCACTCCGAAATTAACAAACAGAATCCAAATTTCTGATTATACTCCTTTTCTGAGTACTGTCTTGCAGAAGGAATGCTTCAGATTAGGGGGTTTTGATCTGGTTCTGAACTAGAACCATTTAAAGAATGAGTATACAGCTGCTATTTTCCTCACCTATGTCAGAGCTATTGCATAATTTTTTTTTTGCTGGAACATTTATATCAGCTACAGCCATTATTTTCCATAACATTATTTCACCAGTGGTAGCTCTGGCATAAACAGTTGTACAGGTTAATTTTTTTTTTTTTTTTTATAAAATCTATGTCTTCGCAAGGTAGTTTATCTATACCGTGAAGCTTTATTAGTGCCAAAAGGCCTAAGAGCACAACGTTGCATTCAGATATCCCATGTTTGCTCTTTACAGATGACCTAAATAGGGATTTTGTTAGAGTTGGCTGTGCTCTCTGTAACTATCCGCTCCAATTTAGTTCAGTGCCAGGAAAAAAAGGCAAGAATTCCAACCTCTCTCTCTCACTGCTGCCACATAAATAATCTTTGGGTGGCATGTTCTCAATTACTACAATACCAAGAGCCATTCTGAAGAAAAGAACATGTTTTATCTCCCTACTAACTCTTACGATTATCATCTTCATCATCTCATAATTCTCTCCTTCCCATTTAAAAGTTATTCTTACACTGATGGGTCTATGCTGAACGTATGCAAGTTGTAGTTTCAAACCCTACCAATGGGAGTTTTGACAAGACCTTTTTGTGACGCGATGAAGGGCTATAGGATACGCTAGCACTGCAATCCAGAGGAGCTATTGCAGTTTACAGAGACACAACCTATCTTAAAACTGACAACAATATAACTTCACCGGGACAGACAGTGAGCTGCACGACCAATGTCAGCCCTCAGCCCTGCATGCTTTTTGCTGCCTGTGATAAAACCTGTACTGATAGAGGTCACTCTGTCATTGATACTCAAGCTACCTAGTTTAAAAATACCTTCAGCACATAAAAAAAAAAAAGCCATCAACCAGTCTGGGTGGTGGTGTAGATACATCTATTGAATGCTCAAAACCAATGCATGCAAATTTTTTCTTTTGCAGTCTTAGGAAGATCCTGCTGCCTGTGCAAGTCTCCAGAAGCTCACTGATGGATTTACTGAAGCTCATTTTTCCAGAAGCACAAGCTCCACTCTCCCAGGTGCAGCGTTAGCTGTTGAACCATTGCCTCAGTAGAGTATGAATGAGCTGTGAGGCCTTTCACTTTTAGCCCCCAGCTTGAACACTGAGCAGTTTAGTGCAAATTAATTTCAGTAGCGCACAAGACAGCAAGGTGGGTTTTCACACGTATCTCCACTGAAATAACTTTTATTACCACTTACAAATTCCAGGGCAGGCTACAATCTCCAGGGACTTCCCTGCAGAGGGACATTTGCTTTCTATTTAACCTTCTGGGACAAGTGGCAACTCTGTCACTGTCATGCAACCATTGGTGAAGGGCAAAAGAAGTTGGGAGAAAAAAAAGTCTGGGCAGAAAACAGTAATACAAACAGGAAAAAAATGTGCAATTTTTAGGCCACCTGTTTTTTTCAAGTCTAAAGTAATGGCTTAGATACCACTGTGGTAGTATTACAGCCATGTATGAAGTTTTAAGAAACAAAGAAAAGCACGCAGGTTTGGACACAGAAAAATGACCTTTTTTTAAAACAAACAAAAAAACCCCCCAAAAAACCAAACCCAAACCCAATCAAACTCATCATTCTTAAATAATAATTTAATTTATTTAATTCTTAAAAAGTTCAGTATTAACATGCATTTTCCAAGGCTAGCTTTCTACTTCCTACCTGCTCCTTGGGGGAATTAGGCTGTACTTACATCTTACTTCCTAAGGAACATGAAAGACTTGCCAAATACTGCAGAATCTTACAATTAGTTTAGCAAGAGGAAATCTTTCCCCAAACTAAGTAGAATGTCAAGGCAACCGTATGCATGTGTTTCCACTGGCACACAACTAGCATTATAGTTTACAGGTTAGTAAAAAAAGCCTCATGAAGCAATGCTACCCTGCACAGTGTTCCACGAGTCTCAGCTCTAATTACTAAAATTCAGTTTTTATTAGTCATAAAAAGTTAGCTTAAAAACAAATCTCACTGATTCAAACTAAATAATGTTCATGCTCATAAAATTACTTTTTCAGGTGGAATGAAATACATTAATGAGCCCCAGAAACCTAAGAAACTCACAAAAAAAAATAAAAATCTATATTGTCCCCTTTCTTCCATTCCACCTTCCATTCCACTCACAATAAATGAATAAATAAAAGAAAACCTACATATGAGTTAAAGTGCTTAGTCCTCAAAGGAATCAATTTTATATTTAACATTTTATTTAGAAAAAACCCTGCTTGCATCATCACATTTCAATGCATTATAGCAGCACTGCAGAATGTAACAGGTTGATGGAAATTCTTTCTACTTTCAGTCTGCTACAACTTTCTTTAAGAAATAACCTTTCAGTTGAAATTTTTCATTCTGGTTCTCAGCTGATCCCCAAAATGAAATTTATATGCAGATAGATAAAAATTCATTGAACCATTTTTTAGTTATATGACTGTGTGGATTTTAGACGCGTAACACAAAGACTTACAGGTCATACGAAAGAGACATGAGATTGTTATATTTTCAGCAGTTTTCGTACGGTGGGATAAAAACGAAACCCATATTGATTGCAGAAGGAAGAGCTGCCTCCTTGTTCCATTTACAGGTATCAGTACTGGCCACACTCATTATTGGGCTCATGTGTTTCCTGAAATGCCAAGATGACTCTGCTGTCAGAGGTTATGCACTCAACCCAGACCATTGAACTGCCTCACACAGTGGTAATTGCTGTGCTAGAGGTATGTCCCTACATATTTTAGTTTTCAGGCACCTGTGGCAGACCCAAGATCTAATTTCTAAAGGTTTTCAGAAGCAGTATAGCCAAAACTAATGCTCCTCAGAAACCAGTTTAATTAGTCAGAGTAGACCTGATGCTACAAGCATGTTATGACCAAAGCAGCGATATGCCAAAACCTTTCCTTAAAATACAGGCATCAATTACTATCCTAAAACTGTAAAAAGCAACACTTAACCAAAAGCCTCAAAGCTTTAACAGTTGAGACATAAATCTCACATCCTCAGTAATGCTCACCTTGTTCAGGAATATTCAGCAAGAGTAGCAATATCCTAAATCCATCATCCTACACGTATGAAAGGCATTAAAATTATCAGTACTCTGATATACTGCCCAACAAATGCCCAGGCTATACCTCCACCAAGGAGTAAAGCTCTTCGCAAAAACAATTCCTCAGAAAGGGCGAACCAGCCACAGAGCTCAAGAAACACGAGCAACAGCACACCACGAAGGAAAGTGAGATCCAGAGGTAAGGTCCCCTCCCGAAAAGCTCCTTGCCTGAGTGGCCTCTTAATTACTCAGCACGTCCCCGCAAAATCTCACAGGTCTAGATCAGAGAGGAATGTTATGATTATCTAGGAACTATCTTCATCACGAGCCAGGCCATGCAACATTACCCAGTAATTCTAGTTTCTTTTGCAAAACTATCAATCCTAATCTGGAAACTCCAAGAAGTAAAGAATTTCTATTGCTAAGCAGCTGCGATGTTTAAATTAGCCTCACCATTAACATTTTGTGGTTTATTTCCAGTTTCAACTTTGCTGAATTCAGCTTTCAGTCACTGAATCTTGCGATTCCTTTGTCCACTAAACAAAAGAACCTCCAAATATCTGCTATCTTCTTCCTGTCTGGGTAATTACAGGCCATGATCAAGTCACCCTTTTAACCTTCCCTTTGACAAGATACTCAATTGACTAAAACGCAGTCATTATATGTTTTCCAGTCTTCATTTTAGAACTCTCCTTTTTCAACATAAAAACAAATAAAAAATTTGAACATTGAACCCAGTATCAATCATCAGTGGGGAGCATCATTTTCCATGTTCAATATTTCAACTGACAGATTTAAAGATTATTTTAGTCCGTATCTGAAACAGGATCATACTGGGCTACCGTGCTCTGCTACTCATAAGAAAACTTAAGTCTTTCAATTTGGGATTCACAGAAGATAGAAGCACTGAGATATAACTACAAACTACAATATCAGTTGTGTGTTTCTCCCTGTGTTTACTCACGGCCAGTGATAGTATTTATGCTTCAGGAATGGAAACAGATCTGCTAAGTTCCATTGGCTATAGACCATGTAAAATGAGAGAAAAACTTTGTCATTAATGCCAGAAACCAACATATTTTCTCCTGGGCATGTAAAACTATCTTAGTCTGATCCACACCGATTCTCTACAATCATTTCTTCACTTTATTTCTGAGGGGTAAAGTAATCACTTGCTTTGAAGACAACCAGGCAAGAGCTTCTTTTACATCATATTAGAATTTTTGGTGTAAAATGGCAGAATCAGGTCAAAATGGCAGAACTCAAAAACAGAGACAGTAAAAGTTTCTTAATTTCCTTCAGCACAAGATATGCCTTTTTTGCTTATCCAGATTTAATTTTTTTTCTCTTTCCCAAATGAACTGAAATTCCTCAGAGAGAGAAAGGGTCCCATGTTTCCTAGCATGGACCACTTGGATTGACTGGACTGTCACCTGTTCAGAACAATTATTATTATTGACAACTTTATTCCCTCCCTATTCAACCACAACATGATGCTTTAAAATTATTCCATTTTTAAACTCCTCTGACTGGGACCAGCATTTCTCCTCCTAACCTTTTGGCCATTGCACCCAGTGCTCTGACTGCTACAGCACTGTGAGGCTGACCTGTGAAGGTGAACAGCGATGGAGACTATTTTAGAGCACCAGTGTGAATCAATGAGGGCAAACAGAAAATTTGTCACAGATGGCCTGGTGGCAGAATACTGTTATTCCTCGAAGGCTGCTGAAAACCTTTTAGATTGCTGTTTGCCATCAAACCAGCACTGTTACTCAACGTGGACAGTACGACCAGGCCTCAAAAATATTGGTAGCAGTGTTGTTCATGTTCTCCATTTCAAGTCATTGCCCAAATACTGGACTTTTAGTATACCCAGACACATACACTAAGCGAGCCTCTATCATAAAATATTCCTATAGCCATTGTTTTAATAATGAATTCTTGAGATAATCTCCAAAAGTCATTATTCACACAGATGTTCTAAACATACAGAACAATTAAGGTGGGATTTTCAAAATCACACAGTGCTGGCATAATCCCATTCCTAGTGAAAAGATGCCCTGGAAGTTGTGTTTGAAAATGCCGCCTTACTCTGTTTAAAACCTGTTACCACTGGATGTCGTGGTTTATCCCAAACAGCAACTAAGCCCCACACAGCCGGTCGCTCACTCCCCCCTAAAGCAGGACGGAGAGACAATCTGAAGGGTAAAACTGAAAAAAACTCCTGGGTTATGATAAAGACAGTTTAATAGGTAAAGCAACAGCTGCACACACAAGCAAAGCAAAACAAGGAATTAATTCCCCACTTCCCATCGGCATCAGCCATCCCCAGGAAGGCAGGGCTCCATCACACGTAACGGTTACTTGGGAAGACAAACGCCATCACTCCCAACGTCCTCCCCTTCCTTCTTCTTCCCCCAGCTTTATAAACTGAGCATGATGTCATATGGTATGGAATATCCCTTTGGTCAGTTGGGGTCAGCTGTCCTGGCTGTGTCCCCTCCCAGCCTCTTGTGCACCCCCAGCCTCCTCGCTGGTGGGGTGGGGTAAGAAGCAGAAAAGTCCTTGGCTCTGTGTAAGCACTGCTCAGCAGTAACTAAAACATCCCTGGGTTATCAACACTATTTTCAGCACAAATCCAAAACACAGCCCCATACTAGCTACTATGAAGAAAATTAACTTTATCCCAGCCAAAACCAGCACAATGGGATAACTTCAGTCAGGTAAACCAGAAATACTTTGGAGTCAAGAGGAAATAAAACTAATATACACCCATAAACACTGCACGTGAATCTTGGAACTTACCTGTTGATAGATCCACAAGCTCATTGGAAGGGGAAAAGATGTGCAACAATTGCTAGACTGCTAGTAACAGCTACTGAGTGATGCTTAAAACCAGCAATTGTATTAGGCTTGGGGGGGGGTTAGCTACAGAAAAGAAAGACGAAGGAACTATCATGAAGAGCTATTATACCTGACGGATTCTACACAAGACAGATGAAATGTGAGCTTCAGTATTCAAAATAGAA
The DNA here is from genome assembly GCA_013400195.1 of Aramus guarauna. Lineage (NCBI taxonomy): Eukaryota > Metazoa > Chordata > Aves > Gruiformes > Aramidae > Aramus > Aramus guarauna. The sequence goes on from VXBL01005139.1 coordinate 525,827, forward strand.
AGGATACAATCATATGTCTGGTTAACTTACAGGAAATAGTTCCAGAGACAATTTTATACTAACTACAGTGATTTGAGCAATTTTTAAAAATAATACCAGCCAATTTCTCTCCATTATACTCTGCTGGCAGAAAATAAAACATTTTTCTTTGAAATGATTGCCTCTGGTTTTGTTAAATCATGCAGCCTGTCAACATGTGGTCACCAGTTTTACATGATCTTTCTGCCTCTCTGGAAAAGAATGAATTTGCAGCCTGATCCCTGATATAAATATGTAATCTGGCATCAGTTAAAGTTGTTGCTATTACTACAAAAAAAGATAGGTAAGCAACTGTAAAATTGTAATACGACAAAACATCTATTCAAAATGATACATTTTGAATTCAAATATGACAGGATTGTTGGTTGTTTTTTTTTAAATGCTAGTCCCAGCAACTCCTACCATTGAAGAATTAAGAGCCGGGAAAAAAAAATAAAAAAAAAAATCAGCAAGCAGAGTCTAATTCTGTCACCAGATGTGCCTGCCCAACTCCATTGATTTCAAAGGACAACACGGACCCTTAGTGTTAAGTGATTTCATAAGAGTAAATATTTGAAAAACAAAATGAGAAAAAATTGTGGAATCCTTCTTTTGGTACACAGTTGTTTCAGCAAGCTCACAGCAGCTGAACAAATTAAATCTCCAACCTTTCTCTGTCAAGTGGGAATCACGTACTAATAATCCTATAACTGTTTGACTGGGATATGTGCTCATCTCAACAATGTGACTAAATGTCTGGAAAAAGTGAATGGAGAACAAAACCCCAGAAAGATAAAACACATGAAATTTGATTCTAATAAACTTATGTTGAATTAACCTTTATGAGGCACGTTGTTTTTACTCAGAGAATTTGCCTATTTTGTACTCTTTTTACACCAGGGTTTTCAGGTTTGCGGTCTTCTCCAAACTCGTTTGTAGACTGGGTATAGCATACCTTGCATATCTTTTCGTCTCTACTTAGGGATGAAGAGATACACAGAGTCAATCTTTATAATTAAATCATGACTGTTGACAATTGCAGTTGCTGCGATTAGCTTATACAGCTATTATCTGTATTCTTAGGAATGCCTACTTCAGAAACACACGATGGGAAAAATCATGCTCTTAAGAGCAAGGGAGAACAAACAGCTGAAGTGTTCCCCATAATGCAGAAAGAGTCAATGTATCTGTGTGATGCTTAATGCCTTCCAGGCACTTAAGGACTTCACTGCGCAACAGGGTTTACTATAGCTTTAATAAGGTGCAAATGCTAATTTCCACACCACTAGCCTGCTGACCGATACTACTGACATGACAAAATGAGATCTTGACTATTGTGCTCATATGACCTGTGGCAGGGACTACTGAAGATACACCCATGTGTACCAATCCTCCAGTTTGTGACTGTAGGAAAAAAAATCTCATGAGTCTCATAATTGCCTCCAGCATCCCTGAAAAGTGACAGCCACAAACAGACCAAAGCCGACGCTAGAATTCTGGTTGAGTAGAAGAAACTATTTCTACCAAGTAGTTTTTAACTGAAATGCTAAAAACACTAAACAACTTTAGAGTCTTCTATTAATGGCCAATATAAAAGAAGGTATTGGCCTGATATGCAAGAAGAGTAAGTATCAGGAGAAGATATGGACAGTAAAAAGTAACGACTATATGGTAATAACACAACAAGTTAAATCAGAGTAGAAGTTTGTAAGTCTAAACAATTCTTGAAGTAACCTGAAAAACAGCCTTCAAAAACTAAGAATTCTTGTGCCAATTTTAAGAGTCTTATTTAAAATATTTTATGAGTTCAGTTTACATTAAAATCTCAAATAAAATAGCATGGATGCTTTGTGTGGCCATCTGCTACTCTCATCAAGTGTCTCTAGTGACGAAAATGAGGATTCTAGTAGTTTTACTGTGGAGATAATTGAAGCCTTTCTAAGAATAATTTCTATTCAGTTCTTTAGAGCCAAATTTTGCCCTTGGATCTGCACTCTATCTTGTAATATTGGAACGTGGTTCTTGTTTGAGCAGTTAATATCAGCCTCTGAGTATAAAACATGAGCTACTAGTCATCTTTCATCCTTTTGCAAAGATGATATAATCTGTATTACATATTTTGGCAGATGCTTTTGGGGCATGCTGAGCATGCTTATATATTTAAATTATATAAATAACACCAATATCAGAGGCTGATTGTCAGTGATCCGAGTTTCTAATTTCAGTCCTACGCTAATTTCTAGTATAATCAAGAGCAAAACACTAACTTGACCCACAGACTCGCAATATTAGCCTGCTAGAAAAACTGTTCTGAGATTTAGCTTATGTAATACATTTTCAAATCCTCAGAGATCCCAAACCTGCAAAGTTTATTCATAAAAATAATCCATTCATTTCAATGAGATTATACAAGGATCTCTTGAATAAATCAGAATTCATGATTCAGGCCCACACAGACAAGTCCAGCCTGTGGGTTAGGTGACCCTGAGCTCTGGTGTACCTAAACTGCAGTCCTGAAAACTTCTCTATAGAGAAAGTGTGTACTTAATGTTGAATTGAAGACTCAATCCCTGCACCACATACTTTTAAAACCTAAGTACTTGAATCAGCCTCATTGCTATGGGATGCTGCCTCCCACTGCTTTTACTGCAGCTGCTGGAGCAATGCTCGTATGAGCTGGGAACGTTCCAAAAAGCTGCTTTCCTTTCTTTGCTACAACTGCTTATCAGCTTTCTAACTGGCCCCATATCACAGCATATCATATCACATCACATCATGACACAGAAAACAGTTCCTGTTCAGCTTGCCTCTCAGTAAGTCTGAGGAAACCTGAGCTGACCTGGTCGTAGGGAACATTTCCTCAAGGATGTTCTCCTTCCCCCCAACACAGATAAAATAGCCAAAGAAAAGAGAAGGGGGGAAAAAAAGGAGAGGAGGGGGGGGAAAAAAAAAAAGGGAAGGAAAATCTGAGAAAAGTAAGTGCATTCAGCTTTCCTGTTGGAGACTGAAAGAGAGATGAGGGGTTAGCCTGGTACCCACATCACCACAGGCCAACTGGAAATTGCTGGTGCATAGTATGCTCCCATCAGTCTCAGACTCCAGGGCGGATACATATGCATACATTAGGGATGAGATGTAGAAGCTGACTTTACCTACATTAGCTAGTGAATTCTCTATACAACCCTCAGGAGGGGTGTGGGGGTGTGAATATATCTTTTATTTTTTTCTCCCGAAAAAGAAGAAAAGCAAAAAGAATGGTGCAAAGAAAACAGAACAGATGTAGGAATCAGTTTCAAAGCACAGACTGCATCCCCTTGACTTCTCTGAAATATGTTTAGCCCTTCACTTGAAACAGCTGGACACCAGTGAATATAGGTATCATTTCATATACTACTGAAAATATGTTCTATTTGGGAGCTGTGTACAGGAATAAATAACAAGATCCTAGCTACACAAACATTGAACTGGCATAGGCTCGCACTACAGCTGAAAGAAATCACTTTCCTCTGAACACCAGTACTGTATTCCCACCCTGCACCATCTCCTTGGGAATAGGTAAGGTTAAAATTAATAAGTGATTTTTACTGGGTTAGTTTACAGGTTCCTTAATCCAGTTTACCACATGGATGTATAAATGCTCATATAAGCGAGGGTGGCACAGAATGAGTGAGAACACATCTCTATGCACTACCAGCTTAACATATTCATGAAGGAAAGGTGACGATAGGAGCAAGACAACATATTCAGCTGAAGCTGCCAGAACAATAAGGGTTGCCAGAATGAAACTGCCCACTTGGAATCTGGCCAAAATTACTGTTCTTTTAGAAATGCTTACTTAGAAGTATGAAAAGTGCTAAACATTAATAAACACAGTCAGTCAATATCTTAAATTCTCCTCGACTCCATTCTAAGGCCATGCTGGGGCACTGGTTTGTTTTGGACTTTAGTGGAACTCAACCGTATACTGAAACCACAGGCACAGAAGAACATAGATCTCAATGTAATTGACAGCATATGTTTCTATATCTCTATTCAGTAGCTGATAGAAATAAATAATACACAGCATGCCAGTGATAACCATGGCAAATACAACGTCAGCCAACTTCCTGAATTGCATTCTAATAGGATCTTAGAACAGATCTATGCCAGGTTCCTCAGGGCCTCCGTTCTCTTGATTTCTTTCCCTTCATAGAGGTTTGCAACAAACACAGCAAAACTCACTTATTAATTACTTCTGCTTTCCAGGTTCAGAAACAGTTTGTTATTCTGAAAGCTTTTTTCATACCATGCTAGTCCAACTTTTTTCATCTGAATGCTTTTCTTTCTTAAAATATGCAGCAATGTCTTTGAATTAAACTAAAGCTCGACTAATGCCAAATCCTAAAAACAGCTAGATGTTACCTGAAATAGCATTTTCATATGAGGCTGTTCAGATATGTAGCCAACTGGGATCTGTCTGGCCTTATGAACTGTTTACATATCCTTAAACCATCAGAGGTCCTGACAGTAAAGTCAGCTTTTTATCATATTTTGTGACTCCGTGACCTCCTTGGAGAACTATGGAGCCTTAAATTTATAAAAGCATCATTTTAATCCATGCATTCAAGGTTATACTCTGACACAAAAGAAAAAACAAAGTGCATTTTAATATTTAACGATATTTTATAGTCAGTGCTATTTAACTATTTTATAATAGCAGGCCCAGTTATGATCTCTTATACTTCTTCACAATATAGTAACTCCACTAACTTCAAGCATGCTATTCCAGGTTCTATCGGAGTTATGTTAGAATCCACTTCTGTGAAACTTAAGTACAACTTAACCACAAATGATGAAAGCTCAGCCTCAACTTCCCTGTGCAGAGCTTGTCCCACTTTCAGAGGTGAGCACGGCATATTCTGCTCTAGCTCATATCAGGTGACTATAGACATTAGATGCCAAAAACCCCGCTGAGGATTGTCACAACATCTGGTTCTCTGCAATACTCAATTTCTTCTAAATGTGCACACCTCCGAGTGAAGCATATCCAGAAATACACACTGATTTCTTTCTTAAAGCATGGAACTCCACAGTCAAGAATATTTCAAAAGCTTAGTTTGCCAGAAAAGATAAATGTGAAAGTTCTAAATATAGGGATTATTCTGGACTCCTTTCCCTTCTCTACTCAACCTTTTACTGAAATCAGAAATTATCTTTTCCTGTCTCAAATTTTATCTGACTAAAAGTAGCTTTCAAGAGAACATCGGCCTCATCAGATCTTTGCACCACCTATTTTATTTATTTATTTTGGGGGTGTGGGGTGAGAGGGAGAATGTAGTAGTGTCTTTTGGTGACCAATAAAAGCAAAGATCCTATTTGCATCACCCCAGCCCATGTATTGAAGGTGCAAGCAGAAAAAGCCACAGCTCTTAGGGTTGCTGCTTGAAAGAAAGGTGTAATTCACCCTTATTTTTTGGCTCTCTAACTACATACATAGAACCCCTCCCTCTATCAGAGTTACGTTATCAGGCTGTTGGCAAGCGCCTGTTCTATATGTTCAGCAGCCCTCACACATAATAGGAGAATCCCTTTCTATGGATCACCGAGTACTCCAACCCTTGGGAGACACAAGTTCACTCAGCGGACAAGTAATATTCTTCACTATCCTCCTTTCAGTGCCTTTTACTCCCTTTCCCTTAAAACAAATGCATTCTGTGCAAGATGTATTCCTCATTACAAGCACTCATTGTCAGAGTAGCTGGCTGCAGTCAGAATGCCTTTCCAAGAGCACTGGCTAACTCTCTTGGCCGATTTCAGCTCCCTGGAATGCAGCCCATCCTCTCCGTTCGCCTCCCCCCCTTCTGCAAGCTCCGCTGTGATCTGCAATCTTCAGTCTGGGTGGGGAGGTGCATTGCTCCAAGAGATACTGCATTCAAAGACAGCATCTACATTTTGTGCGGAGTGCTACAAACACTGATCATACACACAGATTTGGCTCTGCTCCCTCCTACTTCGGGTTCCTATAAGGCTTGAGTTACATACATTTGGGTGTTTTGCAAATATGCCCTGCTTTTCTGCTCTCAAATTCCCATCTGGGCTTTGGATAATGAGAGGGCATATCCAGCCTTTTGACTCTAAGACCTTCAGAAGGGGTAACAAGAGAGCAATCTCATGGGAAGGGCTTGAAGGCAAAGGGTGGAGATTAAGGTCAGCTAGGAGATCTCAAAAAAGATGCACCTCTCTCCCTCATCAAGGGCATGTCTCCCCTTTTTGCCCTCCATGCCTTTGTTCCATTTGATTGCTGCCTAGTTTGAGCAGCCTGGCACACTCCAGCCCTTCGTGCTCAGGGACATCAGGGAGGGAATTTCAGAGGTAACAGGAAGAAAAAGAGGACAATAGAAGCATGTCAGTTGAGAGCTAAAAGGTATAGGTCAGAGAACAAAGCAAAGCAACATGGGTGATGTCATGGTAGGCATCTGCAATAGACCATCTGACCAAGAAAAGGAAGTAGATGAAGCTTGTTTTTATAGAGTTGGAGGAAGCTTCACAATCACAGCCCTGGTACTCATGGGTAAGGACACTTCCAAGGCCATGAAAGACTAGACATGACTGGGAACAGCAGCCATTAGTTAGCAAGGGCAAGTAACGCCTGATCAACTCAACTGCCCTTTACGAGACGATTGTTTAAGATAGGTATAGGGAAAGCAATGGTGGTGTTTACCTTGACATCACAAACATCTTCAACGTAGTCTCCCAATAGGTCCTTCTAACCAAACTGGGGAGGTATTGGTAAGTGCATGGTAAGGTGGGTGGAACGCTGTCTGAACCACCAGACTCGAAAGGTTGTGATCAATGGTACAAAGCCCAACTGGCAACTAAATTACTGCTGGTGTCCTTCAGAGATGAATATTGTCACCAATACCAATTAATGTCTTTAATGACCTGGATGATAAGATGAAGTGCGTCTTCAGCAAGTTCCTAAACAATACCAAATTAGGGGAGCACCAATAGAGGTATCCCCCATGTCCTTCCCTCCCTCCTACGTGTTTCACAGATGAATTGATTCTCCCACAATCCTGAGATACTGAACTGACCTTTGCAGCTGGGCTGCTGCATAATCAGACAGATGCTTCTGCCCCTTTACTGCTATCCCACACAGACGCAAAATTTAACCATAGCTCCCTATAATTTGTTTCTCAGCTAGAGAACAGCAGCATTCAGAACAAAAAGCCAGATACGCATCCCTGCTCCACCTTGCTATTGCTTCCAAAGGCTCTGTGATTCGCGTGACTCTCCCTTACCCTGTGAAGGGCTGTCTGCTCTAAGTCCATAGTGAAGGGAGAGGTGAAAATCTTGTGACCCCATTTAGATTAATCCTTCTCGCCTCCTAACCTTGGATTAGGGGCATACCCTTCCCTCATCACTAGCACTTTAAATTAAGAAGAGAGAAGGCAAGAGATAAGGCATGTTAGAATATGCCACTGTCACAGAAAGCAAATACAGTAACTATAAAAATCAAGCAATAGTTAGTGATTCTGTGAATAGTATATTTTCCATTCTTTCACAATACGTGATTAGTAGTGATAATTTCAGAGCTCCAATTCGCCACTAATTCAAAAGCTACATTTTACGACAGTAAAAAGCAGAGGCCATATGAGTAAGCTTTGCAGATGGTCCAAAAAAGTTATTTAATTCTTCATCAGCTAGTAATAAACAGCTGCATTCTTGTGTCTTTTCTGCTTTTGTTTTATGTGTCACAATGTATAAGCTTAATTTCTTGAAAAACTGAGAACATACAGAATATTCAAAATACATTGTACTGAAAATGTTACTTAGTTGGAGATAATGCAAAATGGCAAAAGATGACTTACTAAGCATGTGAAAGACTAGAGACTGTAAGAGAAAATCAAAAGAATTTGCTTTTTTTTGGTCACAGCTCAATTTTTCATTACTTGAATGAAAAAATAAGAATAGGCTTAAAAAAAAAAAGAAAAAGTTTCCAGATTCAGACCAACCTGAATGATAACATGGCTCTTTGATCGCATTTTACAGATGGTCTTTGAATTATTTTATAGACATCCCCAAATCAGCCCTTTGCAAAAAAACCAAACCAAACTCTCCCCACCCTGAAACCCTAATATGAAAACTAAGCATGAATGTGCTTCAGAACAGCTATATCGTCAGACCTTTACTAGGGTCCTTCTCCCCCCATGACCCACATCCTGTGTAATTGTAGCTTAGCCTACATTGGCAAAAGGAAAAAAAAAAGAGAAAAAAGGAGGAACAAAATTACATTACATTTGTTCCCTAAATGGAATAAACTATTAGACTTCTATTCTGGTACGCTTCCATTTACTTTCCAGTTTTGCTGCCATAGAGGTATTAGCAACGTCTGTGATTTTATTTTATTTTTTTTCCACACTTAGCAAACACACTTAATTCCAGCGGGGGATACATCAGCAAATGTTTGGTTGCTTTAAGTGTGTCCAGCCAAACCTTTGATACCACTCCATTCCTGTTATTTCATTTCAGAGTAATAACTTTTTTCTTCAAACACAAAAGAATGATTTAGTGAAATGGTCACAAAAATCAATAGCAATAGTCATAGAGCAATATCAAAGACTAATTTAGAATATTATAAGCTATGCATAGGTAAAATTTTATTATCTGACACATGGGAGGTTGAAAGAGAGTTTAAACAGTTTCTAGAACCATTCACTTCTACAGATCTTCAAAGCATGCATTGGAAAATATTGCTTGATGAAATATGAAAAGGTAGGAGAAAGTGTGCGCAATATACTTAGCAGGGTGACTTTTAAAAAGACAAAACAAAACAGAAAAACATTCAGCATGTTAAAACCTCAATTTGATGCAGTTTCCACCATTACTAAAACGTGTAAGTATTTCTGTTCACCTGCAAATCCGCATTTTTGGCTAGTTAACCAGCAGTTGAATTCACAGCTGGCAGTTAGGCAAACAATTACCTAATCTGCATGAGAACTGCTGAAGTTTAAACATTTGGATCTAGAAAGTACATTTCACTATTGCTATGAAGAATTACATGGTCAGATTCTTTACTATTTACATTTTTAGCACAACCGGGCTTGTTTTTCCCCCCCTTTACTGAGAAGGCAGGTCTTTGATTCTGAACTATTTCAGTGAAATGGATTCTAACTAAACAGAAAAATCTAATTTTATTGAATTATACCATGTCCTATTTCCATTGTCATAGGACTGTGAAAAATATAGGATATTATTCTACCTTTGATTCTTTGGTATTATTTTTTAAAGCAGGGGTCCTCAGAAAATAGTTAACACAAAATAATTCAGCTGCAAAAGAACTGAAACTTCCATCTTCCAAACACTTTTTATTTGGGTGGGGAAAAACTGATTGATTATTCTCATCTTGATATGCATAGATGCAAAGTAAGTCCTTCTCCCTGGAGCATGCATTGGCATCTGAAGCAGAACATGTGGAGGCAACAGCTTTTCAGGCATCAGAAATGACAGAAGCAGGAGCACAGGTAGACTCTTTGGATACAGTTCTTTGACCCATATTCAATTAATCCACGCGGTTCCTGTGCTTTACCCAACGTTAGAGGCTGCACAGAAACTGTAGAGTTCACAATACAACCTTATGCGGTTTCTTCCCTTTAGAAAAGCGTTAGAAAAAAAGACGATTTTCACATTTACAGAAAATTGTAACTAGACACTGCCTTCCAAATAATCCACCAGGGCTTTGTCTCCGCAGCAAGCAGAGGTGAGAATATGCGAGCGCAGGCAGACCAAAGCGAGCCGTGGTATGAATGATGGTAAAGCCGCGTATCACGGGTCCCAGGGCGCGCGGCGGAGAGGCCGCCAGCAGGCTATTTGCATATTTGGGCACTTAGCATGCACTGAAATCCATGTTGCTACAGCTTGACTGCCTTTGGTTGAGGCTAGGCTGGGTACGCCCGCGGATGCATCAGTCGCGCCTGCAATGGCAGAGTGGAAGCCTATGGAAGTGGACTAGTTTTAGCCTATGACAAGTGGCTAAACCCCATTTTTTTTTCTTTAGGCAACAGTTTACTGGCAAAACAAGCGTGTTGTGCCTGTGTATTCACACGTGCTTACGTGTATACACATGCTCCTTCCTCTGCATACACAGGTTTCTTCGCTTTTAATTTACAAAGAATAAACCCACATTGAATTATTTAGTTTTGAAGAGGAGTCTTAAGGATCACTTTGAATGCTTGCTTGCTGCATGCCGTTTGAAAAATGACTATGCGCACAGTATGCATGAGTGTATCATGAAGCAACTCAAATAGGGAAAGTAAAACCTGGAGTGGTGAGACCACCTGCCCACGGCCATTTCTAGCACTCCCAGGTACTCAGATTATAGAATCTTTAGGTGTCAAAATGTATTTATATCAATCTGTGCTGGACTGATTTATGCCAAGAAATCAAAGACTACAGTCAACAGAAGTGTTTCCGCTTATTTCTGTAGTCTTTGAATAAAGTCCACAATGGGGTGTAGGGGCCATCTCCTCTATCAGATGCATATACAAAAAACATGAAGTAAACACATGTATGCACACATCGGCGTCAAACATACAACTTTTTAGAAGAATCTTTTTACAAAAGACTTTACAGCATTCAGGCGATATACTGCTCACTTTTAAACTGATTTCTCTCTCAATATTAATCTCACAGCTAGAGGATGATCCCAATACATTCCTCCACAGCCCCTACCCCTACTCCCCCAAAAAGAACCCTCATACCCACAGTTTTGGAAAATAATCATCAGGGTCTCCACAAATTCAGCTAACAATAACACTGGTGGCCTAATCTTTTGAATGCTACAGCTTGTACAACAACAAATTTTAGGACACAACTAATTGTAACGCTTTTTTTTTGATGTTTACTTAGAAAAAGAAGAAAAAGTTCTCCTGAAGGGTTTAAGAGTTCCAGAAAGTAAAAGCTCTGTGTCATGTAACATTGGACAGATTAGTTCTATATTAATGTTTCTTAAATAAAAAACAGAATCAGGTCCCTTCTAACACATTGGTAAGTACCAAGCAGTAGTTCCTTTCCATCCACTGTAATAAATGTCAAAAATAATATCGGGCTTTAAGTAGGAGTTATGATTAAAAAAAAAAAAAAAAAAAGAAATTAGATTTGCAGGTTTCTACCCTCCATTTTGGCTCCGTTCAGCGGACGCATTGCTTGTGGGCTTGATTCCATAGGATGTTTAAATACAGAAATAAATATATAAATAATTATAAACTAATGAGCAGTGTCACTAAGGTCAATGAAACTATTTATGTTTAACATTATGTACATGTCTAAAGTGCTTTTCTGGACCACAGCCCATATTAACTTCCATTTTATACAAAAATACAGTGAACCGTTTAATAAAATAGAAGACACCATCTTAAGGGATATTGTGAACCATGTCAAAGTTCTTCTGGCTTTGATATATATCTCTTAATTAATAAATGTACTCAGAGACTTATTGGGATCCTGCGCAGGAACAGTACATTTCAGACACATGTCAGCAGTGTACGATAATCTGTGTAGAATATAGAGGAAAGGACAGAGAACCCGGAGTACCAGCTCAGCGTTTCAGTGCCTTTAAGTATTACAACCAACATAATTCCAGGTGCAAACTTGTTTGCAGATCTCTTCAAGAGACTCAAACTCTTATTGTGGTGAGGATTTTTGAAAGAGATTAAGGAAATAATAATCAGGTGAAAATTCCCATAAGTAGAAGAGAAACCCTAGAATTTAGAATGCTATGAAGAATCTCCAAGTTAATCTCTCAATCTGACTGCAATAAGATTTGGCAATATACATAAAATCAAACACACAAATATTTCAAGGGATAAAATTTAAAATAACCTTTAGATTATATATAAGTGCTAGTAATATTAAAAAAATTCCTCTCCTGTTTCTCACAAAGAATACCTTGGGAGACACTCCATCCTTCAGAACTGCTGATCATGCCACCTAATTTGAAAACTTGGATACTAAGGATTTGGTTCTTTTAAGTCAGAATGTGGGATTGAATAGGGCTATTCTGTTATTTAGGCTAAATTGTATTTCACAGAACCTGGCCTTCAGATAAGAACATCTAATTCATGATTAAAAAACCCCACTTTTAAGTGTTAATACCTTTCAAAATACTTTTCATTTTTCATAGTGCTTTTACTTTTCTGAAGACTCTGAATGCTCACTTTCCTTCTTTAATTTGTGTGATAAATTGCAAAGAAGCAACAATTATTACTATTTGTATTTAGAATAACATAAAATCAAAAGTATAAGATTTATGAGTTAATATAAAACTTAAGTAATTTGGGAACTATAGGATCATTTTGTTAGCATCTTTCTGTGGAACTTTCATTTGTGCCTTTTCTGTACCAAAGCAAAAGTTTCCTCCAGTTAAGTTCCATTTGAGAAGCGAAACATTACCTCCTGATTATACTTCTGCAAAAGGAAAATATTTTTCCATATACTTTACAGTACAGTAAACACAGAGAAGTAGAAAAATCATGCTGTATATTTATGACTTTTTTTAAAAAAGTAGCCTTAAAGAAAAAATTGTAGGAAAAAAAGAAAAAAATTACTATTTGAGAATAGTACATTTTAAACTCATAGGCTTATAATATCAATTAGCTTTGATTCTTCTTACATGTCCTACCATTCTGTTATTGTTCTAAGACTATATCTGAAAAATGATTACTGAGAATATCATCGCCCATAAGAAAGCAAATATTTTCTAAAGACAGCAGGAAACAAAGAGGAGGAGACTGCCTGGCTCATCTATACAGCAGATTTAATAAATGATATGATGGAAACAAAATTTCCAGAACTGAGTTGTCAGCAGGGGGAAGAACTAAATGTTGCCAACCAAATGAAAAAAAAAAACAAAAAACCACACCACACAAACCAACAACAAGAAAAACCCCACACAACAGGAAAAAACAGAGGAAAAAGCATTAGTTCTAAGAGAAGCCTCTGAAGAAGCCACAGAGCTAATAGCATCTGGGCTGCGGACAAAAGGACAAATGACATCAGAAAGTAGACAAAACCAAAAGGAAACACAAAAAGCAAAATTCATGCTTTCAAGATTGAAAAAGTAATTATTATGTTGAATGTATTAAAATACTATTCAGTACTCAATGTTCACTGTTTCTACAGTGTTCCTCCTCCATGTAGATACTTGCACTAGCTGTGAAAAAATGATGCTTGAAAGACTTCAGGTCACATGTCACCTTTAAATCCCTCCTAGCTAAGGAAAGCTTCTGTGCTGGGCTCCCTAACACCTGAAGCAAAGAGATGACAGCCCTACCAAAGGCCTAGGCAGAGCCAACAGTCATGGGGAAGAACCAAGAAGGGAACACACCCAAACGATCCCCCACACACCCCCCAAGACCAAACAACAACAAAAAACACAATCCACCACCAAAAAACACCTGTGCTCTTCAATAAGGAGACTGGAGAAGAAAGAAACAAAGAAGAAGAAAGGATATGGATAAGACTTGATTTACCACAATCTGATCCATGCATGAACAGCATGGGAGAGATGTTTGGGACTTTATCACGATGAGCTGAAGTTGACTGTGGGGCTTTTGGCCCATAGACAGCCCCTCGAAAAATCCTCGTGCCTCAGGTGCACCTCTGAGCTTTGCTCATAAGTTGTTATTATTCAGTACCCAGTGAAACATTTTAAAAGAAGTCCATCTCGCTTATTTGCACAGAACCAACATTCTTATAGATAAGAAAGCTTCCTGAATCCCTTGTCCTTAAGCAGTTTGCCAAAGTGGCATGTGGAAGAAATAAAATCTCACACCATGTGTAATAGTTATAGAATTAGGGTGTTATAATACAGTAAATGATGAAACACTGTGAAACACTTTCTTCAATTATCCATTTAGCACCATCAGAGACAATGCCCTGTATGCCAAATTAGAAAGGAGGGTTGAAAAAAACACCTGACTTCTATAAATTCATGAAATGAAAAAGAACAAACTGATCAGAGAATAAAACCATACTAAATATATACAAACTCAATGGCCTCTGAGCATCATTGTTGGTAAAACCATATACTGTAATTATTTCTCTGAAGTCAGTATGACACCACAGAGTGCTAAATATTCATTCTTTGGAATAAATATGACTTTGGAACTATTCATCTTTTTTCAAACAGCTGACATGCTGCATAAACAGAAAGTATATATGGTTTTTTTAAAGTAAACAATACAATAAGTAAAGTGATTTATTATGCAATTTATCTCTTTCCATCTCTGTGCTGTTCATAATTCAGATCCACACAGGGCAGTTCATATACCATTAATATTTCCCAGATGTGTTTGACTTTAAGGCTATGATCATTTTAAATGTTTTAAAATGTATGCCATTTATCATTAGTGTTATGGTGGTGTCATTCGCATTATTATAGTTAAGGTTGTGTCAGCAGTTCTATAAGCCCTTATTTTCAGGGGTTCAGAACTTGGCAGTAAGAAGTGGCTACAGGCTGAAACCTGGCATAAAGCATCCTGGCTTGGGAGCAATTAAATTCCTTTCTGAAAAGGCTAACAAAGGATTTAGTCTTGAAAATCCGCAAAAGAGAAAGAAACACGTTCATGGTTTTAAGATACGAAGTTCTGCTGGCAGATCTTAGAACTTGTTTTGCTCAGAAATGAATAAAGTCAAGAGAACGTCCTGTGGGAAGCGGAGAGTGCTGGTGAGCTGGGGAGGGCAGAGACAAACTACTACTCTTCCGAGCAACTCAACTTTGCGTATTTCAAACAATCACATGAATACAGCAGGGCATCTCAGCAACATATGTAGCACCTGGAAATTCAACGAGTATACATTTTGCACGTGATTCAAATGTCAGAATGGAGCATTTCCAAAAGTGCATTAACCTAGAGGTGTTCTTCCCACTTGGCAATATCAGGATAAGCTTCAATTTAAATGGTCATGTTTTATTTGCAACTTCACTGACCTCCCAGTTCTGATTACTTTGTCTTAGCTAGACTGGGCTGGGAGTCATACGAATTAGTGTGCCACAAAACTAATGCTCACGGAAGAAATCCTGACAATATTTCAAGATCTTTATACTGCTCTGAAGCTCTTTTGAGTAGATATATTCTGCAAGTAGATATATTCTGTGTTAGTTTCTTACAAAAACTGAGTTGGTAGTAGAGGAATGGAGAATATGACAAACCTTACCCTGTTGTGCTGGTCTACCAGTTTTCCAGCTTGAAGGGATACTTTGCTCCTCTCCCTGTCACAGCACAGAATTTGCTTCTACTGTCTAACAGAGCTGACTAATTTATTTAAGAGACCAAATACATCAGTAAGCATTCTATATGTCTGTAGACCCATCATGAATTTTTTTTTCACCTAAGGACTAAAACTGTTTTAAAATTTACCAGGTCAACAATGAAAAGAGTTGGACAACTTAGAATTGCCATTTATTTCTTTTCCTGGCCACTGCCAATTCCCATGCTGTAGAATCTGAGATCTTGTGAGCTATTTGTTAGGTTTTTTGGTTGGTTGTTTTTTTCTTCTACCAGCTGTGCCACGCAGCAAGAATTGAGTACTTTTCAACTCTCAGAACCCCTGTTCTCCAAAACACACCCAAGCTTCCCGGCTTTCCAAACTCAGCTCTTGTAAAATTAGAGTTCAGTGCCCAGCCCCAGAGGAATCACTTGCTTCTTCCCACTGGAACTGACTACCCTCATCTTCCTTTCATCCTCATACAGGTATTCAGCAGATCTCCTCACTCCCAAACCTCCAAATCTTTATTCTTCCCTACCATGATTTTATTTTCCTTTGCCTTTCTATTCACTCTGACATGACCCTTTCCATGTACATCAATAGGAGTCACGCCCCAGCGTCTTCTCTAAAAATCAATTGCAATGAGGCTATGCCACCTGAAAAGTAAGTTGCTAACACCCTACCACTTCTTGCAGGACCTCTACTATTCCTGTTCCCCTGCCCCAAAAAAGCCTGCTGTTGCTGCGCTCTTCTTCCCTTACCTCTTGCTACGCTAGCTACAAGGAAACTGGCTTCCACTTGCTCTTGTTAAGACTGCATAACTCTACACTACTACTATCTCACTATTTATTCCTCTCCTGTTACCAGAGCAGCACTCTGGAAGACATTTTGCTTTTCACTCACTCTCTCAGCAACAAAACAAAAACAAACAAAAAAATAAATTTCTTTGCCAGAACTAAATATCAATTCCTGAGCAAATACAACAGTTGTTCCTGACAGAGCCATCTCTTCAGGGACACAGACTGAGTATCTCTGATCAGGAAAGGCTGAATATTTCTGGTCCAGACATGGAAACTTCTTGGTACCCTTTTCAACAAGTGGTCTCTCCCCAACCAGTCAAGTTATTTAAGACTTTTTTACTTCTTGTGCCGTGCACTGTTGCAAGATACAAAACTTTAAGAAAAAAGGGTATCTAGACTTTTGAAGCAATGCTTGGAAATGCGGGCTTTATGGCTAATTGCACCCCTCCTGTATAAACAACTAGAGAAAGAACATTTTCTCAGCTGTCTGGTAAAACATGGTTGAATAATAACTGATTATCAAACATTTTACTTGTAGATTCTCCTTAAATTCCACCAGAGGGCTACAGAACTCCCAAAATGCTGAAAAACAAAGTTTCTAACCTTTCCAAACTAAACTATGTTCTGTATGTCATTCCCAGTTTACTACGAGCATAGTTTTCAACTGATTTTTAGAGATAAGTCAAAAAAATCAGCAGAGCTTTTTATCGTTTTACAATTGGCAAACACACTTTCAGAGTAAAATTTGAGTTGGGACAGATTTCAAGAATGGTTTCCACTTGCCTGAAGCATTGTCCACAGACCATGTTTCCATTTCTGTCTTCAGAGAATCAGAGAATTAACCCCTCCTACTTTCTATTTTTCACCTACTTTGCACATCCACCACAGAGCTGCACCATGTACATTATCCAAGTTAAAAGGTTTCCATTTATTTGCAATCATTTTTCTCTTGTATGAAAAGCTTTTACTTTTCACTCCACAAAGGTAATACCCTACCGCTTCTGGATACATGCCATTCACCCTTCCCTGCTATGGAGTGCTCCGACTTGTGACATCACGAGTTGGAATAAGAAACCATGACACGTGCAGAAATGAAGTTTAAAGAGAGAGAAGGAATACAAAACAAATGTGCTTGTTAGATAATTAATGACACATTAAAAGTTACTGAGGAAGAGAATGAAGTCATGAGTAAATTTTTTAGCAAAGCTTAATACACGCTACTGATTTTTCTTTTGCAGAACTGGACTTCACTTTCATCAGCTCGCGTCAAATTAAATTGACAGCCAAATAAAACTTATGAAGATCTTCAATTGAAGTTATGCCAAAAACTAATTCTAGGTAAGGAGAGTGACAGTTAGTAAAAGAAGAATTGATCCTTAATCTCCAGCTAGCAGTATGTTCAGAGCAATAAACAGCAATCGGTTTAACCTCTTTTCCCTGTATAGAATGCACTGGTCATTTTATTTTTGTTTTACATGCTACATGGTATTAACTTTTTCCCCCCCTCGCATTATAAATATGACAATCTACACCATCCATCCTGTCAGCTATGAAATAGTAAGATATATCTCTTCATTCCATAAACAAAGGGAAGTGAAATTCATGAATCCAGCAGTAAGGCTAGTCATTCTTTCATACTATTTTGCCCTTTCAAATTGGTAAAATGCCTGAACACCAACTTAAAGCAAACATGCCTCCTAGATAAATGCGGTCTAAACAAAATACTTTTTCCCCTTGTAATATCAACGTTTACAACTCATAAAAGCCCAAAGAATCAAGGATTGGGTTTCTTTCAAACGCAAAGAGAAGAAACGATTGTACAATTTGATTGACATAAGAAAACAATTTAAAGATATTGTATTTCTTCCAGATTCTACTGCTACGTTTGCCAAACTACAAATGGTCTGATAAAGTCTGCAGATTATAAAAATATATTGCCTGTTGTATTTATGTTGCACTCTCAGTGCTACAGTTCAAAGGCAAGTAGAACTGCATAGCTCCATGTGTTAGCCCTAAAGCTACTATGAGCTACAACTGGTTGCTCTGGAAGCAGTGGAACAAACTCTATAGTCACCATAGAAATCCTATGGAATGTCATTTCCTGCTGGTTTGCAATGACGTTTTGAAATAGCTATAATGTAGCCATAGCCTTCAACATGATAAACAACGCCTCAAAACCATACATGTTCTGATACTCTTTCAAATAGAGAATTTTTTCCTTTCCTTGCACGATTAAGATTCCTACTAGCATATTTACATATTACATAGAAATGTAATTATATTCATGTTTATTACATCATCATATATGTGTTAAATTATATATGACATTCATATATAAATTATATATAACATTCTGCACTATGACTGAAGAGATTAGCAGACTGCTCTGCACTCTCCCCCCACTCCCACTGAAGCCTATCTTTCAATGGTACCCCAATTATATAAATCACAAAGCTCATGAAGGGAAACACACTCGTGTTTGTACAATAAACGAGAGAGTACCTATTCTGGCAGCCTGTAGTAAGTTCTCTCTTCACAGGTTGAAGGTAATTTCCCTAATAAGTTTAACTATCATGATTTCCAAAAACAAAAGGTTCATAAGTCTCTGGAGTGACTTACAAGATCTGATGAAGAAATCAACTTTTGTTTCTATTCAGGTCTTACTCTTCACAAGCTAACTTTCTTTTTAGAAAAACGAGAAGAAAAATTCTTATGTCAACTGTTTTGTAATGTCAGAAAGAATTAGGCAATATTTATTTACATGCATGAAATTCTATGTCACCCATGCAAGGACAGATTGGAGGCCTTTTTAAAGCTGCTTTTATTATCATCCAATTTTGAAGCCTACAATAGAGAGAAAATGCTCCTGGTTACTGGTGCTATCACCAAAGAGGTACACAACCCATTAGTGGAGTAGATGGTAAATCCCAAATTCCACCAATGAAATCAGTGGGATTATAACAATTGAATAAAATCTGTCCCATCAGACATGAACTTAAAGAAAAAAAATCCCAGTCCTATCATAAGGCATAGTTAATAACTTGAAATGAATGGGATAATTGGGCATTACTGAACAATTTAATTTATGTTACTAAAAGAAAAAACAAACCCAAACAATCCCCCCCCCAAATGAACATTCAGACTGTTTCTCTGATTTGTGTCTGGTCTTGTTCCACTGAAATCAAGTATTAAAAGAGTAATTCAGTTGCGAGTGGAATTAGGTACTAATGCAGTTAAGAAGATTCACTTAAGATATTGTTTATTTATATATTTGATAATTTTGCAATACTATAAGCCACTGAGTACACCTTCCTCGTATACATTCTCCAGGTGTCTTACACAACTTGTTTTTCCAATGCAACAGTGCTGTTGATTTTGGAAGGCAGCAGTTTGGGGTGGGGTTTTGGTCGGGTGGTTTTTGTTTTGTTTTTTAAACTCAAAACCAAAGGTAGCACGGAAAGGTGGGATTCACTGTGTTGAAACACCTACATTGATTCATGCTGAATCACCTGATGAGTATAGAAAGGGGATCGTAAAGAGTAAGAAAAGTGTAGGATCAGTTTACACAGGATACTAGCTTTAAAAGTCATAAATTGGAGAACACATAGACTTCTTAAGTGCTAGATTAAAACCTTTAACATGAAATCTTATCATCCCTTTGAAGTATTTGACTGCGCAAAGTCAGAGAACCTCTTTCTAAAAGAATCCTGTCATTTCTTTCCTCCTCATAAGCACTGCCAGTTTCCCAATGCTCTTTTGACAGTATAATCAGTCAATTCAATCAGAGAAATTCTATAGTACAATGGTAATTTTCTCTCACTTTTTTTTCCTCCCTTTACACTGTCAATTCAAACCACCTGCTGTAAGCATTGATGTGGAACGGCTTAGTATTAGCTCTGAAATTAGTACCAGTCCCCAGTTAAATACCTGGCACATTCAGTGTGGGACAGACACTGTTAATGGCACATAAACCCATCAGATGCAATCGGCGCATTACTTGAGCAAGTCTCTTTCCAAGCCATTCAGAGAGCACCTTGCTGGTATCACTGCACTAGACTTAAAAATCAGCCTGAGAGGAATGATTTGAGGAAGGAGGGGGAGAACAAACACAACTGCAGAACCAACGTTTAAAAAAAGGGAATTTCTATGAATATTCCCTTAAATGCATTAGGTAGCTTCCTGTAGCAACGTTTTGTTTATTCAAATACACGAACAATTGCTTTAAAAATACATTTTAAGGTAACAAGCATACAAAACAAATTGTGCACTGTTTTCAATTAGCAGAACCAAATACAATTCATGACGCTATATAAAATTTCATTTCTTTTTAAATCCTAACACTGGGCTTCAACTATAGGTACTAAATTCCATCACTTAAGTATATAAAAAAAGGCTATTAAATCCAATATCTTACAAATCCATCAGTTCTCCTGGCCTATTTAGCTCAGCAGGTAGGTCCGTGTGCATGAGTCAGTCAGCAATGATGAAAGGCATTTACTATAGACTCCTTGCAGGGTCGTCAATGGACAACCTGTACAAGATTTATGCTTTAAATAATAAATGAACTAAACACCTTGAAGTAATTGGCTGTGTGAAGCCTTGCACTAGGCCAGATAGCTTGTCTGTACAAAGTAAAATAAGATTAAATAATAAATGAACGGTGCAGAGGTTTTCTAACCAAACTAATTCTACATGATATTTTTAAGTGTAAGTTCTTCATGAGTTGAGATGCTTTCATGATTTCGTGCTGGTGTCATGGGGCCAGTCTCTTTTTTTGTCAACAGTAACTATCTCAGAGGTCTGCGTTCTTCTTGGTGATGATGTTAGGAACTCGGTGCTCTCCTTCCCTGGCAAGATAATGTGAGCTGCCTATGCAATAATGTAACCATGTCAGGAGTTCATCAAACGCTCATTTTCCATTTCAATTTTGTAAAGAATGAACACATCAAGATTTTGACCACACAGGTTGCAAACCTCTAGAAAATTGGCATCAATTCATTAATTCACAAATATAACGTGCAAACTCTTCACTGATGGGATTATACTGATAACACAGTCATAGGATTTACCCACAGTAGTTATAATGTAGGGATTCACATTCAACATTTTTTTCTTTAATGCTGGCAAGGATTTCCAAACATCTTCCAGCTGCAGACTAACATTCTAGCTGACAGCCTTGTGCAGAAATTCTCCCTCTTAAATATGATGCTGCAGGCCATCTCACTCCCAGTTCACAATCACGTAAATCCCTGATAAAACTACAGTTTTATTATCCATATAAGTACCAGTGTAAAATATTCAAATTAGTTTGCAAAGCCTCTTTTAATACGACCAAGCAGTCTAAAACTAGACAGATACACCAATGGGACCAGTGGGTCACAGGCAGTCTACAGCAGATTTGTTTTCTAAAACAAAGCAAATTCATTTCATTTTGTTGCTAGACCCAAAGCTCATTACAAAAACCACAGATACTAGGCGTTCCAGGGAGAAGAAATAGCTCGACAGGAAGAAAGTGGGAATATATTTAAAGGGTTTATAGGCCAGTTCTCAGCAGGTGTAAAGCACCTTAGCTCTAGTAATCTAGAGCTTCCTAGATTTACAGAAAACAAAGGTCTTGCCCTTTATCTTTAGGGAAGCTACCTTCACTAAAAGAGGTGCAGAGCGCAATTCGTCAAAACATTTCATATTTGAAACTTTTGTCATGTCTCTGAAATGCCTGAATCTTAAGACTTACTTATGGCTCCTTTACTTCAAATGTATAAAAGTGGCTTCTTTCAACAACGCTGAATTCAAGGAGTGCTCCTACAGCTCTGGTAGGCTCCCATCCTCCCTCCCTCACTCCTCACGTTTTCTGTACAAGCTTGTTTGACAGGTATCTCTTGGTAGACCTATACACTGTAAAGCAGCAGTTCCAAGGGTTTCATTCGAACTCACCTCTAGGCTCAGCACCCCACATGTGGGAGCTGCTGCTCTAGAGCAGAATAGAAATTGTGCTGGAATTACTTCTAGACTATGGCATGAATAACAAAGAGACAAGGAGAAAAAACATGGAAAGAAAAAAGTAGCAATTGTTTAAACAGGAAATAAAAAAACCTTAATAAATATATGAATAAATTAATTATTTCAAAGAACTGCAATGAAACGCTAAGGCTACTCCTTTAAAACACACAAGTAGCATTTATGCAGCGGATAATCTAAAGTCCCGGTGACCTTGGCACCCTTACAGGGGTACTCTTCACGTGAAATGAATTATTCTTGAACAATTGCTCTAATGTATTAGACACAAGCATACTGTCCTTCAATATTAGGCATGCTTGTCTTTCCACATCCTTATTTCTAAACAAACATATTTATTAAGGACAAAGCAGAGGGGAAAGAAAAAAAAAGATATAGGAAGAAAGAGAGGCAAACAAAACATTACATTCTACTCAAACATGCACCACAATACAAGAAGGAACACGTTTATTATAGTCCATAGAGCTGAAATTTGTGTGAATAGACTTTCTTAAAGATTTCAGAGCACAGGATAAGTCTCAGTGAACCCTGCTCACAGAAGATTTAAGGTATCCAAGCTTCTGAGAAAGAACTTTCATGGAAATCACTACGTAAAGAAGCTCATTGGTGACCTAGATGTATCCCACAAACACACTGACTATAAAGTAAACCCTCTCGCATTTGTTAAGAGGTTCAGCGCTTTGCCATCTTCCTGTGTTGGGTTCATTCATACACTGGTCTCTAACCTACCAAAAGAGTAACAATTTGGGCCAGACATCAGTAGACTGAGCATTCTCAGTCTCTCTACCAGTAGTCTCAAGCATTCTCCATGACCTGAAGAGGGAGTCAAGCAAGTTGGTAAAAAACATTACAATTGCATACGATAGCAAAGACCTGTGCTCAGAAGTACATATCCTTTTTGTTGGTTTTTTTTTGCCAAACTCAAGTCCCTTCCAATCCTATTTCTTAGATACATTTAGAGATCAAATCACTTTGAAGAGGACCTAGACCAAGACATATCATTACTGGGTTGAGTGGAACTACCTATGTATCTGTTTAAACAAAATAACCAGAGGACTTGCCATGTAAAACTCTTTGCAAGCATGAATTAACAAGTATGTGCCATATGAGGCATAAAAAGCTGGAAATTTGGAAGGCACCTAGGGTCAGAACTGCATTCCTTCAGCTCCACGTAACTCTTCAGAGCTTCCTAACAACAGGGACTGTTCAGTTCCCACAGGCTGCTCAGGCCTCTACAATTCTGCTTCTGTTCACGCCCGAAACATCTTCGCTCTTGCCCAAGCAAGGTAAGGGCACAATCATTACACGGTTACCCCACACCTATCTCCAGTAACGTGCCCCAATCTGATGTGTCCTCAGATCCTGATTAATTCACTTCTTTGTGGCTAGGTTTTCCACAAAATACCACTGCAGTTATGACTTCATTCAAAGCCAGAAGCTAGAAGAGATGATGTGCTTCTATTCACACAGCAGGTTATTGGTCAGAACAGATATGAAAAACAGAGATAGCAGGTTCAATTTCCTCACCTGCCTGAGGTATCACCCCCTAAGGGCCCACACTAACCATCAGCATCACCCCTTTCAGAGCAGGGGGGTACTCTTAATCCCCCCTGCACTCTGTACGAAAGAATCAGCGTTAATTGGGCCAGAGAGAAAGAACATGTAGACAACCACATCTTCCCTATCTAGTGATCAGGGCATAGGCTTGGAAAGCAGGCAGAGGGACTCTGATTCCGCCCTAGTCAGTGATTAAGTTAGTAGCTGGTATACAACAAAAGATACACTGAAAAAGCAATCTTCAATATGAACTTGCAACCTCCAAAAGCTACTACGGGATTATTTTTATTACTTTTTTCCTGCATATGGATTCTCTTGGACTTTTAAAGCATGTATCTAAAAACATGAATTGCTAGGCAGGGAAACCCAGCTTTCCCAGTGCCACAGGCTAAACACCACCTTCAGGGCACTTGCACGGACCTTTCTCCAGGCCACATGGTAGCACCCCTCTGTCATGTAGGTCAGGTGAAACCTCACAGGCTTAATGCTTGTTATTGAGCCTGCGCACACTTAGCTGTTGAACAGTGTATATACTGCCATTAATGTTTTTTCTTCTTCAGTGTCAGGGAAGAGTAGAAAGAGGCCAAAGCAGAAGGGGAGCTTCACGGGAGCCAAACACAGGAAGGTCTGCTGTTTGGCCTGCTCTCTCGTTCATCACAAACATAGCACATTGATCATTCCAATTGATTTGCTGGCTTTTAAATACCTGGTCAATGAAAACTGGATACATAAACCTGAGGTCAGAATTTGCCCCTTGCGTTTTAAAACACTGCCAAGTGCTTGCTATATAATATGTGGTCCACAACATCGTACTGGCCAGTGATGTTCGAAAATTATCATCTCTAGGAAACTGCCACAATACATGGGAGGAAGCATCATCGTTTTCCATTACTTTCCAATAACCACTTTTCTTTAGGTTGGTACATTTGTCATATTAAAATACATCACACCTATCAAACCAGTGCCAGAGGTCTGCACAAATGAATAGTCATACACTCGTGTCATTAATAAACAACATAGAAATTCTAGGAGCTCTGGTATGTGTTGAAGACACACTGTATTTGCTGAAGTACTATGCATATCGTGTTATCCCTCAGTGATTCATAGGTCACGTGGAAAAAGAGACAGGTTTTGCAAATTGTGCTATTGAAAAAGGATAAGTGATGAATTCTATATTTATACTACTAAAGGGAAATTTGCAATCATGATACAGCAATGCTAGAAGAAAGGGGTATACGTGTGATATATTGGCCAGCCTTGACTATGACTGTTCCTGCAGTGTAAGAATTTCTTTATCCAAGGACAACTACTTTCACCTTCCCATCTGTCCTGTGAATTTTTTAATGTCTGAGACAGGTGGCCTGTTGGAAACCTAAAACCCTGTGGGTACAAAATATGATTAAAATCTGATGTTAGGCTCTATGATAAAGAAGAGCTCTATGTTTAGTTGAGAATTTGTAACTAACCTGCAAAAATATGTCAAAGGTAATTTGAACTCTACATAACCAAAATCTTTTTAATTCAAGTTCAGCATATGCTATATCAAAACTTTGCTTGCAATCATTTCCCCATAGATTAAATATGTATCTTGATAAGTATACATACTGCTTTCTTGTAGAAAAATCTTTAAAGGAATATTTTAATTAATGCTTCATTCCTAAATATAGCATTAACAACAATAACATGAAAGATTAATATGTTGAACTCATTATTTAATAACTTGCAGAGCACACAATTAATGCATCATAATAAATTCTTAACAATTATTAAAACAAATATCCGAAAACTTCTGAAGGCATATCAAGAATTCAAAGGCTGCTGGGTATGTAATCTTGCCCCTTTTTGGAAAAGGGGATGGTGATTTAAATGGCTCTTTTATACTTCCAATTATTTCCCAGCAAAAACGAGCAAGAAGCCTAATTGAAATCTATTTAGAGGAAATTCAGAATCTATGCAGAGTTTAAAAGTTTGGCATAGAATACCAAGTGCTGATTTCTGCAGATAATTAAAATTTAAAATGTTAAATGATTTATCTTGTTGTAAATAATTAAGGGGATTTTAAAAAGGCAAGCAAGAAAATGTGGTATGTGACTATATTGTGTATCCCCAATTTGTATTTATCAGAAGTGATGCATATTACATATGGACTAAGGTTTTCTGTCTGGTTTTCCTAATCATCTGATATAAGGAAAAACTAAAAAAAAAAAATAAAAAAAATAAAATAATTCCAACAGATTTAAATATATTCAGTAAAATTCAACTAAAGTTGATTTACATCCTGGTCGAACAGGCTATAAAACATACGAAAAAGGCCCTGCAAGACAAACTTGATAGATGACTTTCCAGTGATATCAAAACAAAAGACATTGAAACTTAAGTATGAAATATCATTCCAGTGTACCCTCAGTTAAACCTACAGACTTGCAAAAGAGTCTGCAACGTCCAGAGTGTGATTCTCAGGGTAATGACATTTACAGTTGTACCCTGTGTAACTCCTCTGACTTCTGTGAGCTATTTCTGATATGCACCAAAGAAAATCAAATGCAACAAGGTAATATGGGTGCTACGGCAGATGTGGAAAAATATTTAGGGTCAGATTCAAAGCTAAGGCCTGTACTTCTATCTGGCTTTTCACTTAATTTTCTAAACATTTTTGAGAATTAAGTTCTCAGAAAAGGAACTGTGGAAATGCATTGGTTCTTTGCAAAGAGTTTTAGATGCTGAGTATTCTGGGGGGTACTTTATTATAAATAATGATACACGTAGTTTCACAGGCCCCAGCAACGGAAGGGGTGGCTGGAAGACCTTTGAGGATTGTCCCATCTTCTCTCCCCTCTCCCACCATCTACTAGCATGGCCTGCAAAACATGCATTCCATATTTGCTGATGTGTGATGATCATGTAGGGCTATATCCTCCCTTGATCTGCACAAAAAAAAATCCTTTTATTTGTTCAGAATCATTAATTTCATTACATTAATTCGAAATTTAATATTTCCCACTTTTCCTTACCACATAATTTACCTGTAATTTCTCATGCGATGCTTTTTGCACTGAAGTTCAGTTCAAATATCAGAACTCGTTTCTTGAGCAACATGTGCAAGATCATGCAATTCCTTTTTTAATGACAATACAAGTATCCTAAGTTATGCACCAAAACCCATATGCCATGTTTCTGCTCTTGTATTAATGTATGGTAGCTCTGCATTTACACTACATGGTTGAAATAATATACTTTGGGCCCATATACGTAGCTGATGGCTACCAAATAATTGTTCCCTGCAAAGAAGTTACAGAACATGCCAGTATGAGATCTTGTTATATAAATAATTTTAAACCATCTCAAGAACTTAAAAATAAGAAATGAACCTGTCATTGGGGGAAAAAATAAACACCGAATAGACATAAACTGACATATATTCAAAGCCTTAAGTACATCCAGCAACAAAAATCTCAGTGTGATATTGCTTGAACAGTAAGTCCTTCCAGATAGGCAATGGCACATGGGATAAGTTCTGGGAAATACAGAACACCTGCAATTCCCTTCATCTTCAATATACAGCATAACTCGAAGTGAGAGCTGCAGGTGTTCAATTCCACTTGGTATTAGTCTCCGAGCATCAAGTAAGCACTAAGAAAGGCAAGAAAAAAATATAAAGGAATCAAAATGTTTGGGACTTTACTTTGCTATTCACATTTCACTTTGTTACAGGAAATGTAAGACTGGGAATGTATTATTTATTCAGAGGCTAAAAACAAACAAGCTCATTTATGTCACAGAAACCGTATTACATAACTTTTTTTTTTTTTTTTAACCACCACACAACTGCAGTTGTGAAAGAATCAAAGAATGCCTCCCAAAGTTTCAAAGGCCACTACACCTTCCTGCCAAGCTCTGCCCAAGAGAGCCCTATTATGTGCCCCCTTCTTTCTCACAAGCTTAATTCACTCAGGATATAAAGAGGAAAGAATGAAATCCTTAGTCTTCTGCAGCACCACACAAACTATGTCTGCAAAAGCACTCCCTCCACCTTTAGCTGAAAAACTATAGTATGCTATAGTGTACACTTGTCATGTCTACGTAAGTAGGACTGTATTTTACGGAAAACCTATGAACCAAATCTCCTTTTTGTCTGCATTATTTTAATCTGTTTAAAAAATATTTTATTGTTATTTGCTATTCATTGAAAGAAAAAAGAATATTTAAAAATATCCTGGATACTATATATTTAAAGTAGACCACGCATTGGAACCTGTAATTGTCAGGAAGAGTACCAACCGACTGGGCTTAGACACACGCAGTTGTGAAAGTCAGAGATATGACAGAACTGCCACTTGTCTGCTGCTTTCTGTAAGAAGGAAGATATTTTGCGGACCGTCTATAAAAATCAGGAACATTCATCAGCTATCGTTAACATACTAAAAATGATGATATGAAGGCAAAGCCTCCGGAGCACATAGCATCAGCCAATGAAAGCAGGTTTTAGCATTACATGAAGCATTTTATGATCTGGTTCCAATTGTTTTAACCATCTGATTCACACCCTTACTCTTCGAAATAATGAGTTGCCATCAGTGCCAGCGGTTATCTAACTACAGTTTCAGCAGCGCTGTAGAGACACATCCTTTACCAGAATGACTATGCTCCAGTGACATGCAAAACGCAGCAAAAAACCACATGAGAACGTGCTTATTTTCTTAGCATACAGCCATCACATTGCTTGGCTGTTCTCCATATACCCCAGAGCGTGTCAGCATTAAACACCCAGAGATCGCTAGCGTGCTGAGCGGGTTTACAGCAGGTCACTTCTGGAATTTCAGGCTGCGTTTGGCCTTAGTCAATAGCTTTTTCCATTTCCTTCATCAACATCAAAATGCAGCTGCTCCTAACAGCTTTTAAGGTGTCTTGCTCTCCTTAGCACTTTTGGCCCATGTTCTGCTTGGCTTCCCTGGACCTCCTTCTCATTGCTCTGCTCTTGCAAACCAGGAAATGAAAAAATGACGCTATCAGGAAAGAGAAAGGTTTTAATTCCTGCTGAGTGCTTGGTGCCTGTAAGACTGTTCAGAAGGTTTCCTGGATTTGTGAATTACCTTCTGACTTATTTTTGTAAGCCAAGTAAAAATAAGACTGAAATCTGAAGTGGAAGTTGCACCCTGAAGGACACAGGAATTCAGTGAGCGCCTACAGTGCGAATGACAACATTTGTGGGAGAGGCAGAGAGATTAACACCTCAAAAAGAAACACACTCTGATTAAGGACAAGGCAGCCAAAATGCAACAGCGGAGGAAGAGACTCTTCCCCTGAAAGAAATGTCCCGGCAACCATCCATCCGTAGGGTGGTCCAAGAGTTCAGAGGATGGTCAGAAACGCTTCAGACAATGTCCGCTACTGTTCTTGCTCTGGCAGCGCTGCGTGGAGCAAAATATTGCCAAAAACACAAAACTACACTTTCCAAGCTTCCTTTCTTTTTTGTGCTGCCCAGATCACGTATTACCAAAAGCATGTACTGTTCTTCTTTGTTACTGCCTACATGTGTGTAAGTCATTTGCTAACATCTGAATAAAGTATTAGCATCTAAAAACCCTTAACTGCTTTCCTTTAATTTAAATAAGCACTTGTGCTCTGATAGGCATCATTTATTCGATTGCTGTCCAATGATAGTACAATGAATGAAAACCATGAAGTATGTGCTTAAAGAAAAATAAAGGTGTGAAGAGCAGTGAAGATATTTTCTCCAAGACTTTATACGGGCCACGTGTTCCAATTGGTGTTTTGGGGGTTCTGTTTGGTTTTTAAACTGCATTGCAAATGTAGTCCTGAAAAAGCATCACGGGGCTTAGAATATCATATGGGAGGGGGGAAAAAAACCTGGAGGGAAGTTTTTGGCTTGAAGCTTCCTGTACGCAAAACCAAAGCATTGTACAAACACCTACTTGGGCAAGGGCACAAAAGCTAAAGAAATCTACTGGGGGGGGGGGAAATCATAGTTTCAGTAGGGAAGATGAAGCATTGTGAACAAGCTACAAAAGGTCAGTTCTCCAAGATGTCACATACAACAGGACTGACATTGAGATCAACCCCTTTCTCTACAACCATTCCTTTAAAATACCGGAACGTTTGTTTTCATTACAGCTGCACTTTGAACAGTCAGGCAACAAAAGAATCAGCACCTCCTTTTTTTTGCTAGAAAAGTTATAACATGACCTAGATTCCCCAAATGGTCACTTATTGCAAAAATAAACTGAGAACAACTTCATTTTCTAGAACTACTACATTCAATTTATTTTGTATATACCATACACACAAAGCTTTCTGCAATAATTTAACATTTCAAATCTGCCTTAAATATCTGTAACTTGAAGTGGATGAGTTTATATGAACTATACACATTGTTTTAATTGGCAGAAACATTGCATTCAGTTGGCTGACAAAAGGCTGCTAATACCTCCTATGTTACAGTATATTAGTTGTAACACACAAGGGAAAAAGTAAGAAATTAACCTGTTAGAAGCTCAGGTGAAAGGAAAACACTATGCTGATAAAACTTTTTTTACATGAAGTCATATTTTTATGCACTAATGGTGCTTACATGTACTATAGTACAGTTAGCATTCCGTTAAATTCTTTGAGGGTAATATTTTCAGTTATTTTGAAGAACCACATACATTTCTGTTTAACAGTATCTCATCTCCTCCTCCTCACTCTCACCGTCTCTAACTAAAGGATAATAACTGCTATTTATTTTACAAATAATTATTAATTTGTAGAAGAAAATCCTAACCAATCACAACTGCCCAGCATGGAATCTGATTTCACATTAGCTTATAAAATAAAATGACCGTGGAAGTTCCGCATAAATATCAGCCAAGCACGTTTAACAGAAGCAGATACATCACTGAAAATGCCTCCTTTTTCCTTCTCCATAATCCTTTCTTTCCTGACACAAAACATTATTTTTCTATTAAAATATACATACAAATACATAAATATAATACACATTTTAAATATATATTATCTAGCCCTTTTTTAGCCTCCCCATAAGCACTGCCAAAAATTTTTGAAAACTGTGAAAGCCTTCTTGTAGGTCTACTTTGGCTAACACAGAGCTACTCCTCAGCCTCTGTCTTTGCATAACCCTCCTCATCCTTTGCGTAACACTCTTCCTCATTACCGAGCACTGTGTAAACCTTTAAAAACTCTTTGCTTTGGTAATAACTGCAGCTGCATTGACCTTTTCGCTGCTATACAGCCCTACTACTAGGGCTAGTAATAGGTTGTTGAAATAAAACCCTTGTTGATAAAAACAAACTGATACAAAACTGGCATGAATTTACAATTGCGTTGCCAAACATACCTACCCTGACAAAGCCTGTGGCATGTAGACACTAGCAGGAGCTGCTGTTGTAGGCAACACAGCACAAATCCTACCAAGACAAGCATCACCCCCCTTGGAGGAGGGAGAACCATCTGTCACCTCCCATCTCTCCACCAAACCTGCCCAGTGACCTGCTCAGTTCTGCTGAACTCACAGTGTGTTTACGATGCGATGCATCAAGTAGTTCAGGACTTGTTATGGTTTGCTCCATTTGTAAAATGATACATGCAAAGATGTCTGCTGTTCCTACAACTGTCCTTTGCAGTCACCTGGATGCCACAGGACAACTGTCACGCTCACTCCCTTAGCCTTTCCGCTTACCTCCCCATCTCTCATTCCTCTCTGGAAGTACAGAATACATAATTTAAAATTGCCATTTGAGTTTCTTACCCGTGCAGACAATCTCCATTTGACTTTCACAATTGCACTCCGTAGAACTCTCCCCTCACCAGAATCTCTAATCCCTCCACAGGCAGCAGTCTCTCTCCACATCCTTCTTTCTCTTCAACATCAACCATATTCTTTTTCCAAAGCTTTCTCCTCCTTTTCATCCTTTCACTTTTTCCCCTTTACTCCACCATCCTAACTTTTCCTCTACCTCTCTAACAGCTGCTCCACCTTGTTATAAGCTGTCACACGCAGCTTATACCTAAATCTCACCCATTCTTTCTATAGGACATCTCCAAGATCTAAACTGCCAAAAGTCTCATCCAGGTTATCAACATTTCTTGTCTCAATTACTATGGCCCCCTTTTCTCTAAGAAATGTCATCTTTCCCTATTTGTAGCAACCTTCCAAATGGACAGAAAAGGGGTTTTGTTTTTTTTTCTTTGATCATGACACTTCTCTGCTTTAGAGGAGTTTAAACATTTTAACCTTAATTTCTAGTATTTAATTTAAACATTAAAACAATACACTTTCTCTGCAAAGGACCAGTCTATATGAAAATGGAGTATCTGTAACTTTCAACAAGCAATTACAATTTTTTGCTCCTTCCACGCTGAGATGAAAACCAGATTTTTTTCAGTTTTCTCCAACAGTATAACAAAAGCTGGAGGTAAGATACAGGTATTTACTCTAGAACAGCATATGGTCTATAGCAAGATGTATCAGATCTAATTTCAGACCCAACCATCAATTAACCTTAGTTATATGAACACCACATTCATCATAGAAGTGACTTAGAAAGCCTCACCCCAGAGTAGCCAACAGCTTGATAATTAAAATATTTCAGTAAAGGAAAGATAGATAAGCTTGGCTCTAAGCTTTCCAAATCCAAATAAATTACCAGTTATTCGATACTGGAAGGTGCTGTAATCTTGAGACCCTCCTCTCCCTTCTCCTAAATGTAAGAATCTTTTCCTATTAACTGTTTTGTCTTTTGACAAAAATAATAATTTATTTTTAAAAGTTTTTTTTTCCAAAACAACCAATGAAAAAAATTTAAGTAACTCTACTTAAAACTACAGTTACCACTCCATTCTGCATAGCAGCATAGAATATATTACAGTCCCCAAATGAATGAATTACAGCATATAAAGTGTTTCTCACTTAAAAAAAAAAAAGGAAAAAGACAGACAAGCAAATCTTCAGAAGAAGAGATTTAAGCACAGAGCATGAGCTTCCTAAACTGAGAAAGGCAGCTTATTCCTTAGCTGTTGGGCATAATGGTAAAATCCTCCATCACGCAAGGTTTGTAGTTTCGTAATTGGAACTTGCACTAAGAGGGCACTGAAGAGCACAGAGGCCTGGAAGCGATATATCTCGAAATTAAATCGGGAGATATATTCAGGACCTTGACCATGAAGGGGCTGACAGGTCAACTTCACAATCAATCCTTTGTTTCTGAGTAGCCCATGCAGCGATGCTAGGATTAGGGAGATACGCTGTCTTCTTTTTTTGCAAGATATACTTCTCTGGCAAAAGAGTTTTGCTCAAGCTTGGTAATGAGACCACTTGGCAGGCCAGTGAGCAAAGCATTACAGTTGTCTAGCTTGGAGGAGATAAAACCCTGAGCCAGCTTCTCATAAACAGACAAGGATAAATACGGACAAAGTATGGTTTCTTTTTTCAAATGACAGTAGGAAGTCTTAATAATCTGCCCAATGTGATGTTTAAAGGACACTTCAGATTCCAAGAGGAATATGGATGTTGAAATGGTAATCCTGTACTGCGAATAATATATATACATAAAAGCTACATCAAAAATTGAGGTGGCGTTAAGCTTATAGCTAGAGCCACAAAATGAAAAACCTTCATTTTACTTGAATTTAACTAAAGAAAAATCAACATAAGCTATATTTTAATGTTTTCCAGGGAACTGATCCAGACAATAAAAGCACAGTTTGGATTTGCTGCTTTAACTGACAAATGCATTAGCATGTCCTCAGCACAGAAACGAAACCCAATCTCAACCCAATGATTAATCTGGCCCAAAGACAGCATACAAGTATTAACTGTAACAAGCTGAAAATAAAGGTCTATAAAATATTAGACCCAACTATCATAGAAGAGTTTGAGTTGGGAGTCCAACTTCCCCTGCAACGAGCAGGGACATCTTCAGCTAGATCAGCTTGCTCAGAGCCCTGTCCAAACTGACCTTGAATGTCATCTTTACTGTTCTAAAAATGGGCATTTAGCCAAAACATTTGTCTATGGATTTGTAAGTTTTACTCAGATTTACAAGATGTTTACTGTTGACAAGATGAAAACTCCTTCAGCAACCTCAGAAGGACAACACAGTTGTCAGCATTGGAAGCCATAGTGAAAAAAAGATATTAATTTCAACACTCCCCCTTGCGCCCAGGATTTTAGTTTACTTATACAATGATACCTCCTCAGGGCATAAATTCAGCTTATTATTTATCTATTCAATATAAGACTGGACATAAGTCTGACTGAAATCACTGAGACTGCACGCATATACAATCTAAAGCTTGTATCTGGATACCAGTAGGTCAGGGCTTATAACTTGGCAAGGAAAATACTTGCTCATGAGAACAACTATTACCAGTACATCAGCGTCCAAGGAAAGCTGCTTTAGCCATGCAATTTCCTAATGAGCATATAACATAATCCTTAGCTGGAAACTACATTGGGGTGATAGGGTTGTGTTTGAACAGGCACAAAACAGAAATTGTAAAATGATTTTTTTGATTCTTTGCAACAGAGAATCACAGAATTTGCAAACATTTCCATTAATTCTCCCTCAGAGCCAGAACAGTTCTTCATTGCTTTCACACACTCAAACAAATTCCATCCATATGAAATGGCTTCCATTTCTGATTTACATTTTATTCTAACACGCAAATCAAGATGCTCGAATTTTTATTTGCAAATATTTGTTTCTTGTGTTTTGTGTCTCTTGGAACTTCACTAAACACTTGCCACATTCTGTCTTCCTAAGGACTGGTTTCAAGAAGTTTTGTTAGATTGGAGTTAGCACAGACAAGCTAAATACTTCAGATGAAGCCAGGAAGAAGTAATGAGGAAACCAAAAGGATTTAGCCTAGCTGGTTAATACTTTTAATTTCTATTTTATATTTAGTTTCCTGCTTGCAAAACAGTGAAAGAGGAATACAGTTGAAGATTTATTCATACATTTTAAAACCAGGACAAATATAACCATCTGTTCTGACCTCCAGAACAGACAGCTTTTCAGATTCTGCCAAGCAGCTTGTATACCATAACCATAACTTCTGCTTGAGCTGAAGAATTTCGTTTTTTAGAGTGATAACAAATCTTGAAACACCAATAACACATAGGGGCTTGATTTTGTAAAAATAGCTTCAATTTGTTTTAATCACATGCACGTCCAAACCTACTTATTTTCCCTTCCCACCTGTGTGTTGTAGACCTGTTGTAGAACCTATCTGTTCTCAGATTAACATCTTAGTAAAAGCTAAATGGAGCTTCCCCACCCCCTTGCTTGGGCTTGAACTTCTGAAGTGTCATATTTAGTCCATGCTGAAATAATTTGAACACTGTTCATGTTCAACAGAATGAAAAGAAAAAAGAATTTTGCAATCCTCAAGTGTCCTGTTCATATAGCTTATGAAGCTTGCCAAAAATTCCTGTGCACTTTTCAGTATTTATAAGCCATTCTAGGATGCTGTTCTCAGTTTCATGAGGCACTTCATCAGAAGTAACCAGATGACAAGACTACAAACTCGAGAATTGTCTACCGAAGTTGGAACAGTCAATTTTGAATAATATAAAAAGTTGTTAAAAAGCACACATAAAAGTAATTTTTAAAATATACTTTGGCAACATTCTCTCATTTGACAGGAGTAACGGTAGATCCAGTTGTTACCCAAGAAAGTTGTTCTCTTCAAAATATACTACTAAAAAATTAAAAATTACTAAATGGGTACAAAAACTGCCTGGATGGTTGGCATCAGATGGTAGTGGTTAATTTGTTGTACTATATCTTGGAGGTTAATTACAACTGGAGTACCACAGGGGCCGGTCATAGGACCTGCCTGTTTAAGATCTCTATCAGTGACCTGGGAGAAGTGTCGCAGTGGTCTCTTGTCAACTGTGGAGATGACATCAAACTGGGCAGGAGAGTAGCCGATGCACTTGCGAGCAGGGCTGCCACCCAAAGGGACCCAGATGGGCTGGAGGATTAGGCCAACAGGAACCTTGTGAAATTGCACATGGACAAAGCCTAGGGCCATGGGGTGTTGTTGGGCAGTGAGCTGAACATGAGCTCACAGCGTGCCCCTGCACAACAGCATCTTGGGCAATGTTCGCAGGGGCACAGCCAGTTGATTGAGAGGAGAGGTTATCTACTCATGCTCAGCCCAAGGAGACCACACCTAGATGCTGTGTCCAGTTTGGGGTTCATCAGTTCAGGAAAGATACTGGTTTGCTCAAGGGCTTCAGCAGAGGACTATCCAAGATGGTCAGGGGCCAGAGCACTCACCCTGTGAGCAGAGGCTACCAGCCTGGGGCCAGTTCAGCCTGAAAGAGGAGAATTTGAGGTGCTTAAGAGCAGCCTGCCAGTACCAACAGGGAGGACGCAGAGAAGATGGAGCCAGGCACTTTGCCGGAGTACGTGGCAGGTGGTAGGGGACAACAGGCAGAAGTGCAAATGCAAGAGTTTCAGTCCAGATATAAAAGAAAATGTTTTCACTGCAAAGACAGTCAAGCAGTGCCAGAAGTTGTACAGGGTGGTTGTAGCACCTCTGTCCTTAGGGGTTTTCAAGACCCGACCGGAAAAATCCCTGAGGAGCCTGGCAGCTCACCCTGCTTGAGCAGGGACTTGGACTAGAGACCTCCTAAGGTCCCTTTTCCAGCCTGAGCTGACCTGTGATATTGTGATCCAACACCTGTTATTAAAAAAATATATATATACACACACACACTGCACTGAAATTTCCCAGTAGGTTAATGTAGAAATAAGCTATATAGATCTCTAGATCACCAAACCAGAAGGTTCCTAGATGATGGGATTCTTAAACTGATTCTTGTTTGAACTACTGCACACACCTTAGAAAAAGATCAAAATTGATTTTTTTAAACTGCTGTAGAAAAATCTCCCTATACTTGAAGTGGTTTCAAAGATTAATGTTAAAAATGTGAGTCCTATTGTTAGTTCAAATTCATGTAACAAACTTCCATGCATTATCACTACTACTTGTGCTAGTTTGCTATTAAGATACTATAGCCAAATCTTTTCATTCTAAGCAGACAGGGATATACTCACTCGGTATTTTATAACCACCACTAGTTTCACAACAGACAGAAGTATTTCTATTCCACATCACTATTATAAATGTATTAATTTACTCTTTATTATAGTTCCAATTAAATAAACTGTATAAGGTTAACAGACATATACATATGTCTACATAATGCTATTTCCCTGTCTTTTTTCCTTTCTCAAATCTCATGCTGAGCAATAAAATTCTGCAAAACTGTACAGTAATAAGTATTTTTTTTTAAAAAAGCAAGTAGTCTGTTTAAGGAGCTTCTGATTTTTATATTGAATTTTCATTTTATAGATTCGGGCTTTTATAAACACATATTACATATTTATTTTCTATGGGCACATCCATCATTTGATACTTTATATCTTTTGAAGCTTGGCTCAGTAAAAAAAACAAAAGAAACCCAAAAACTCCTCCACAGCCACTGTGAGGTTGATTAAGTCTGTATTAAACAAATTCTGAGCTAATTAAGCTCAAAGTCAATTCAGCCCACGACAGAAGGTTATTACCTCATAAACAGGATGTACTTTAAAGTTATTAATAATACACTAACATTGCCTTTTCAAAACCTTTGATTAACAAACAAGTGAAAATTAGCATCTGAAATTCTGTTTGTACAGACAGATTATGTAAATTTCTAAATCTCCATTTTTCCAAAAGAAGAGGAAGCAGCTAACAACAGCTGTACAAGTGAGAAAAAGTACCGATACGGAGCCCAACCCTGACCAACTTCAAACTCCACTGAGACCTACAAAGTGGTAGCAAGGCAACATACTGTTCCATACTCTGTCCTGTTGTGCACTATCAACCATGCAACCAACAATAAAATATAAATATGCAGGATGAAATGCTTAGTAAGGAATACTGGAATGATATTTTAAGTGCTAATTTTAAAGTCACCCAAATTCCTTCATAGTTAATTAGAAACACTCTCTTCATATCAAAATGTGAGACTCAGTGGATGAGTTCAGCAGGAGAACAGCGAACCTTGCCCTTTCTCCAACGAGCTTAAGTTGTGCACAGAAACAAAAACATAAACCCAACAAGTCCTCTTTTAAAAACAGCTGATAACTCTTTTCAGAATAAATGATAAATAATTCCTGAACAAAGTGATTCAGTAAGTTTCTCTAGACATCAATAATACAAGTCCACAGCCTCAAGACATTTTATGTACAACTAAGAAAGTGAAGAAACCAGGCAAAAAAACACACAGAACCAATCTTTTTTGTTCTCTGTTTCTGATGTGTAATTGTTACTTAGCATGATATCTAGTAGCAGGAAGACAAGAATGCTATCATTAAGAGTGTTTGATATTTCTAAACAGTATAGAGCTAAGTATATGATTTATATAATTACACAGTATACTTTTGTAAGTATATTATTTAATATCATATGGAACTAAGAAAGTTGTGTGTATGTCAGTCACATATGTAAACAGAGACTTCTCCCAGAGATTTCCCCAGGAGGAACCATGCACTGTAGCCTCCTTGGAGTCCCAGCATGGTGCCTGCTGTGTCTTATACATTCCTCAAAGCACTCAGTCTTCAAATAATATACAAGCTTCACGTCTTTGATGCCACACCCTGAAAGCCAAACTGCCTAAGTCAAACTCCTTGAGTGTACTGTCAAAAGTGAAGAGTTCAAGAATGCAAGACTAATCAAGGGGGACAGGGTGGGGGGAGAAGTCAAAATAATAATAAAAAAAAATTAAATTGCCAACTAGACATTAAAAAAATTATGAAAAATAAACATTCAAAAAAATGAATCTGCCAGTGATTAGTAGGATTCTTTCAGAAAAACAATATTTGACAGAAGATCATAGGACATACAAGGCCAAGGAAAATGCAAAATTATACTACTAAATCACAAGCTTGAACTGCAAAACATTTATGTAATATTTCTAAGTGCATGTATTCAGCGTGTCTCTTCTACCTTAGTAAAAGGTAAAATTTGATTAAACACAGCTTAGATGTTTCCAAGATTTCAGGTGAAAAACCAATGGGTGACATTGCAGTATACTTGATTTTTTTAATATAAAAAGTATACTTGAGCCTTTCAAAAGCAGTTTAAAGTGGTAAGAACAGCTCTCACTCTTCCTTTCTATCACCAAAGTGGCGATAAGTAAAGCTGAAAAGTAATTGTTCTCAGCCTCTCTGGGCAACAAATTGGTGGAATAAATGCCCTTTGGAAATGGAGAGAACACTACGTAGGTTTCTCAAAGGATTTGGTAAAGAGAGAAACAAAGAAAAAACAGGGGATCAGGTTCTGGAGAACAAGAAGAAAAGATGATTATTCAGTGAAGTAAAAATACAAGACACAAGGTGAGAAAACAGTTGTTGATGGAGAGCAGCTGCACGGAAGTAGCAATCCCAAACATCACTGACAGCTCCTACAACCTCTTGCAGCTTCTGGCCCAGGAAGGACCCGCCCCAAATTTTTCACACAAGCTAAGGCATCAAGGGGTCTTTCCACCTTTCTGACTGCAGAACAGGTTACAAGTAGTGCTCAAAGTGATCAAGAGCCCCAAGAAAACAAGCTTTGATCATTCCTCCCCACTCCTCACTGCCCCACAGAGATGCAGGGCCTAACGTTTTTCTGAAACGTGCAATTAAGTTTGACACACTGATTTAATAAGGAGAGAAACAATGGGGGNGGATAAATAAAAAAAGGAGGGAAAGGGGGGGGGGGGGGGGGGGGGGTTAAAGAAATAGAGTGCATAGCTTTTGAGAGAGAGGACTGACACCAGTGCTTTGATGGGGTTTTCTCCCATCCCCTTATATTCTGTTTCCTACTTCCCACGCACGCTGCTGACTTGCAGGTTTCTCTCTATATTTTTCTTATTTTGAGTACCATGACTATCAAAACCACCCTTTCATGTAACAAGGGAAAACCCTTCAAAATTTGGTGTCTTCTGCCAGCTACTAGCATTAAAAAAGCAATAGCCTTGGCCTCTAAACCGGTACAGAAACCTGTAATGGAGACAGCAGTATATGCATTCACATAGAACAGTCAACAAGACAGGTTCTTGCTGAGCTCAGAAAAGGCAGGAGTGGTGCAAGCTTTCTGGTGTGACTTTCTTCAAGTCTGTTACAGGATGGGTTACTCGGTCAAGGATCCAAACCCACTATCTCCTTGCATTTTTTTCCTCTAAGTGTCTCCTTTTAGTGTTTATGTGTAGAAGCAATTAATATTTCCAGCCAACGTTGCCCCTGGGGGTTATCACCAAGTACCTTAGGTCTGTTAGAGCAGAATGGTATGAAAAGCTTCCATTGCCTTGGGGGAACTGATCCTAATTTCACTAATTCAATATTCTGACTAATCTAACACAGCATATCTGCGGTTCAGTGAATACAAATACCTGAAAAGCGCAAAAAAAAAAAGGTCATACCACACAGAGTAAATATCCTTCAAAATCCCTCAATTTTAGATATAAAGCTACACTGAGAAAGCAAGTGCTAAAATATGAGTGATGTGAAGCATGAATGTCTTCATATAGATATTTTAATTATTTTTAATGTTTTGTTTCACTAGCACTTCTAAAAGCAACACATACCACTAAAAAAAGAAAAGCAAAATTTGAGAAATTACCATTGCTTAACACATTTTAAGTTATAGGAGAAAATAGTACTCAGGAAAGCCAGAAGTAGCACTCATTAATAGTGTTTAGGCACTGCAAATGCTCAATTGCTGGTGAAGATGTTTGTACCTACTGAATTATACCGCATTTTCATGCGCTGACAGAACAAGACTGGAAAAAGATTAAGTTACCCTTTAACTTTTTCAGGAGTATACTAGAAATTACTAAAATATTTTGACATGCATGTTAGTTAATTTTGCAAAATCACTACATCAACTACACAAAGCAATTGTCTTTTATACCTTTTCTTTATTGCACATTAATTATCTCTACTGAGATAATTGAGCCTATACTAACAAAAACCATCTACTTATACCCGTGTTGTAAAACTCTGTTATTAGTATTTCCATCATTGAATGTACTTTTCCAAAAAGTACGCGTCCTGGAGTTTTACTACATAAACAGGTTATACAATGCAAAACCAGAAGCTTCTCAAATTTATGAGGAGCCTACAGCTTTTTTCTTCTTTCTGAAAAATATGCGGTAGTAAACATTTTTCTTCTGTTTCTATCCTGTGAAACTAGAGAATCTGAGCTGCTGCCTTAATTTACAGTTTTTGCCACAGAGAATCGGTGGTGAAATATAAATTCTTACATTAATGCTCAATGTCCAGATGGAGATCACGACAAGTGGTATACCTTGGGGGTCCATACTGGGACCAGGACCGTTTAATATCTTCATCAATGACATAGCGGGATAAGTGCACCCTCAGCAAGTTTGCAGACATTGACAAGCTGAGTGGTGCAGTTGATGTGTCTGAGGGATGGGATGCCATCCAGAGGGACCTGGAAATCTCAAGTAGCTGCCCACGTGAACCATATAAGCTTCAACAAGGCCAAGCACAAGGCCCTGCACATGGGTCAGGGCAAGCCCCGGTATCATACAGGCTGGGGGATGAAGGGATTGAGAGCAGCTCTGTGGAGAAAGACTTGGGGGTACTGGTGGATGGAAAGCCGGACATAAGCCAACAATATACACTTGCAGCCAAGAAATCCAGCCGTGTCCTGGGCTGCATCGAAAGCAGCGTGGCCAGCAGATTGTGGGAGGCGATTCTGCCCCTCTTACTCTGCTCTCGTGAGACCCCATCTGGAGTACTGTGTTCAGCTCTGGAGTCCCCAGTTTAAGACCAAAAAGACTTGTTAGGTTACCTACTTTTGACCTCTTACATAACCAATCATTGAGTTTCAGCTGATAGTTTCTGAACTTCTCTGTTGAAATCAATAACTTTGCTTGCTAGCATATATCCTATGGAAAGTTAGCCAATAAAAATTTGAAGACATCTACAGATAGCAAGCCCACCATTTGCTCAGAGTAATTCCCCAAGAGTGCCATGTTTCTCTGCTGTTTCAGCTCCCAGCCAGGGGCTCCTGTTACCATTGTCTGCTCTTTTAAAGCAGCGGCAGCACCCTAGGTTTTTGGCCCATGAAGGTAGTTATGCAACATGAAACAAGCCATCTTTCAACCTTCTTTCAATAACATATGCCAGATAAATAAGTTTTCCCTAAAGTCAGAAAATTCCATCGACCCCCATCATCTGAAAAAGAGGAGAGGCCCTTTTTAGAGAAGTCCTAATGCCATGAAGAGACAGGAATGATAAATGCACTCACTTTCTGCACATGAATCTTGAATTTAGATGCTCACTATCTTTCATTCTCCAGTTCACTGTAAGTGTTGCTCCTGAGTAACCTCCAGGATTATTCTTGCATGGACAGTTCTGAGGAGCGCCTGACATATGAGCAAGATCAGACAACAACTCTATCAGTATCAAAGCAAGCAGAGCCTATCCCCATACTCCATATGATCTCATGTGTCACAGTAGAAAGTGAGATTTGTATCTGCTACAGTAGGTGTGGCTATATGTGTTTGCATATCAGCTTAGTGAGCTCTTAAACACGCAAAATTGTCTTAAACCCATTAAGTCCACCAAAACACTCACAGCACGATACCAAAGCTGCAGCTCCAGCCCTCTAGCACCACTGACCTAGTCCTCCATACCAGATTTCTAGCCATCAGTACTACTGTGGGGAAATACAAACTGAGCAGGTCTCAGATCTTGGCCAGGAAA
The DNA here is from genome assembly GCA_013400195.1 of Aramus guarauna. Lineage (NCBI taxonomy): Eukaryota > Metazoa > Chordata > Aves > Gruiformes > Aramidae > Aramus > Aramus guarauna. The sequence goes on from VXBL01005139.1 coordinate 568,254, forward strand.
ATTTTCTGACTAGGCTTTGTCCACATCGCATCTGTCAGTCAGCCAGACAATAAACTCCTTTTCTCACAGGCAACGAGTAAAGCTGCTAGCAAATATAAGCATTTTTCCCCCTCTCATCTACTTTTAAATGACTACCAGTGAAAAGGGAATAGAAGAGCTCTGTTGTGTTACGTACATTTACCATTCAGCCCGGCTTAACACGCAGTAAGTTTCAACAGAAATTTGTGCAGGTAGAGGTAGCTTTTTTGTTCTCTATAGCCTCAAGATTAGCAGCAAGCAAGGTGAAGAGACCCAAACCACCACCTGAACAGCAAAACTCAAGATCTCCAAACTGCTGCCATTTAAAGCATTTAATTTATTCTACTAATCTTGCTGGAATTTATTTTCTGAATATTCATATTCAAACAGTTTATACTGAAAAGAGGAAATACTTGGAAGTTATGTGCTTATACTAGGAATCTTGTTTAATAACTGTTACTACAGGAACACGGTTTGACGTTAAACAGTTATGATTTGTGCCAGAAAAAAAGGCATTCAAATCGAACATTAAAATTTTGTCTTGAAGCCTTAATTTTGTATTTTGATCACAGTTGTATTTATGTAAAGCAGTACTGCAGAATAGGCTGTCCATCATTTTTTTTCAAAAGAGTAAATATTTCATTTATATACAGGGAAAACTTTCCAATCAATAGCAAGATACTGCTGAATTCTCAGCACTAAAAGAATTAAAAATAAAGTTATAGTGAGTACACTCTGCAATCAAGAGATTACAGAGAGTAGGTCAGGATACAGACAGTGTTGGATAATCTGTTAACTCCTAAAAAGGTACAAGTTCTATTTTTCCTTCATAAACCCATGCTGTTTTGCACAAAGAAAACTGCTGATTTATTTGTTGTTGTACAAATCAGGATTAAACCAAATTTGTTTCTAATAATCAGACCAGAGCTTGTGAACTTAAAACTCTTCCCATGTCTCTGGCAAGCAAAGCAGAACTACAAATAAACCAAAAAAAGATCTAAAATAAGAGTTATGTTAATATTTTATTACAAATTGCAAAATAAGGAAAACCAATAGCCTGAAAGTAAGCAGAACGCTATATATGCGCTTTGTATTCGTGTGAAGTTCCCTCCTGCAAGTTACCAAATTTCACTTGCTGAAATAAACTCTTCAGATAAAATGCTGGATGTATTTTTCTAAGTAAATAAATAATTATTAGGAAGAGCTGTACAGGAGGTGCACACTTTAGATCAGCTTAGGAAGCTTTTGGGGAAACACTATCCTGGTGTAATCAAAATGGTATTTTGATAACATAACAAAATCAATAATAGAGGAGACATGTTCTTTTTGTTCAAAGGTGCTGTGTTTTGAAAATATTGCCATGTAGTATTTACGGTAACAGCTGTACAGTTAAACTTTAGGCACAAACTGAACTGCAGAGGATCTGCTGCATAAATAAAATTCCCATGGCAACTAAATGTGCTACTAGATAACAGAGAAAAAAGGATTTATGTGTTTGCTGAGCTGTCTTGCCCTAGAGGAATTCTCCAGGCAAATGCAGGCCACCTGCCACATGTTATATTAAGCTCAGCCTTCTGGACTTATTTTCAAATCTACAGCAAAAAGGCCCACCAAGTTTTATTTGAAAGTTCCCCTCTCATGTTCCCAGCCCCTCCAAAATACATAGTTCACTCTTCAATATGCTTCTGATATTGCAACAGAGATGTTTAATAACAAATAGGTGCATTTCTGCTTGTAACCTGTTAGTCTTAAACCCCGACGCAGTGTGGGCAAGCAATCTGAATCCTCAAATTCACGTCAAGTTTTGTGTATGCCCAATTGCTCTGAGGTGCACTATGAAAATATGCGTACTTTTTAAACTCGTCCAAAAAAGTATTCCTTCTGTAATATTATAATGAAAATTATTTGAGTCAGATCATTCATGTAGTGTCTTTCTATACAACAAATAGATTATTGGTCAAAAAGACTTGCCTTCATATCCAGAATAAAAAACTATTTTCACTAGACTACAATGCTAAGAGAAGCATTGCTTGGGAATGCTTTACTTAAAAGACTGAAGACCACTCAAATAGCTAGTAGAAGAAATATAAATCACCTAGCAAGCAATAAGCAAACTTACTGCAAATAATACCACCGAGTTATCAAAGGACCAGAGCATGTGTGAAAGCTCAGAGCGTTTACGGTATTTTCCTTGTAATTTTTGTCTCTGAAGACTAGGTAAAAAAGAAACAAACAAATAAGGAAATGTGTTTTATAACCAAGTCTATCCTTGGGCACGAACCTCAGGAAGGGCACTTCTTTGCTCCCCCTCCCCTCCCCAGGAAAGCCCTGTGACATTTTAGAGGGGCAGCAGAGCTTGCCTCATAACAAGGTGAGCTACAGCGCGTGAACACACGCTATACGCGCTTCTCAGGTAGTTTGTCAATCTAATCGCTAAGTCCATGTTTAGCATCAGGCAGCTACAGCATCATGAAATTGGGCACCCGTGTTTATGAAACACCCTTGTGTTATCTTTCTAAAGCCTCCACGCGTGGAATATATGGACAAGCCGCTAACATGGGCTTCCTCCTCTCTTACGGCTCATCTGCTTCGGGGTTGTTCATTTCCATCCCTGCCCTAGCCTAACCATCTTGCTTCAGCTAATTGTGAGCCACAAGTTTGACCCGAAGTCCACAATAGTTAAAACAAGCCTTGTGCCAACATAAAGATGTTTTGGTAGCTATTAGGAACCACACGTTCCCATTACCTGTTAGTCTCTTCACTCCTGTTTGAGCAAATAATCAGTAAATCTAATGTTTTAACACAGAGGGGGGAAAAAAAAAATATATATATTAATGTTTGTGAACCTATGTTGCAGTTATCACCACGATTTAATCTCTCTTCAGGATATTCATAAGCTATCGGCATGTAAAATGCAGAATGGCTTGTGCAAGGATAGAGAAAGAGAATACTGAAGTTTTATAAATGAACATTTACAGAACACTTACATACTACTGCAACATGACAACATCTTTATTATATAAAACCACTAAAATAAACAGTATACAACAGAAATCAGCTGCGAGTCAGTGTGATATTATCAGATAAGACTTTGTATTTTTATTACTAAGAACAGTTTATATTCCCGAATATTTTTTTTCTTTTTAGAAGGGGGTAAAAATAACATTAAGTTTTACTCTGACTTGAGTTTTGTTAGATGTGATCACATGAAATACTCCACCAATAGATATGACAAATGCACTTTATATTTCAATGTGTCAAACCATTTCAATACTCAGGAACTATGTTGAAGCTGGCAGGCAAGCAGACTATATTAAATTTTTTCTCTGGAATCGACTTCAATTCTGTACTGAATTATTGGAATTTTAGTGACCCTAAAAAAGGCTGTCAGAAATAATACTCAACACAGAGTTTTCAAATCTAATGCTCTATTACACATACTTCACATAAAATAATATAGTTTCAATATAAGCAAACCAGTCAAGAACAACATTCTATTTGTACTTGTAATTTTAGATATATTTTTATATTGATCTGTCACAGCATTTTTAAATGTACCTTCTCCTTAAAAAAATATTCAGAGGCTGCATTTGGAGATTCAATGACTTTGTTGCAGATTTGATACAGTCAGAAACATTTTTAAATAAAAAACCAAAAATTTTACCAGCACAGGACAGTAAATATGTTAATAGCTATTTCAAAGCTCTGATTTTTCAACTCCTATACTCTTGCATATCACAAAATTCGCTTCAGAATTTTCTAGTGCCAGAAAACCAGTTGCATTTACAAACCACTTAATTCATTTTTCCTTCCATTTAACTGAAAGCTCTTTCTGCATAAGGAAATTCAACAGCACTATATCTTGTGTCTTTCTTTTTTTTTTCCCCTCCTTTCTCAAGTAATCAACTTTTGACTATCTTGCTTTTAAGACAGCTTCAGCTCTGGCTTTTTACTATTCTTATTAATAATGTAAAAAACTTAAGAGTTAAGCTTCCCATTTACCTGCTCACTAATAATTCCAACCACTTATTTCTGTTAAATCCCCACTATTACAAAATGCTGGAAGTAAAGCGACGGCACTAAGTATAGCAATATCTTTCCTCTTGTATCCACTGATGTGATAGAAGTACAGAGGATCTTGGTGTGCTTCACTTAAATAAGGGAATTCAGTCGTATATCACAGCTCAGGAGGAGGCACGGTTAAATCCACAGTAGCTTGGTAAGCAACACAGAAAGCCCATCAGCAGCTTTACTGTATGACAGACCCAGAGGCAACTCGAGAGCTGTCAGCACAACTGCCTGTGAAGCTCACAAGGGAAGCAATAGCCAATTATGCCCCGTGACCTGCTACTGGAAAACACAGGGAGAGATAACAAATCAAGGGCTTGGAAAAACTCAAACTTTTCAGAGAAACTGCATACTTTGCTTCCTATCAAACATGCATCTCACTTGACGCTTTTAAGAACAGGGTGGCATTCGGTGACCACGCTCTGCCCGACCCCCGTGACTGACGTTACCGAATCCCAGAAAGGGGAGCACACCTCCAGCGCTCCTACCTGGACACAGACACAGGCACCATTCACCATTCACCATTAGAAATCCCGCTCAGCGTCAGGTCTAGCTGCAGAGGCTTAACACTGGGATCGCTACTTCAGTCTCTGCTGTGACCAGTTACTTGCTCTGGTATCAGTGTGAACGATCAGCCCCAAAGCCAAAGCAGACTCAGGTAGAAAGGAACCAAGCCTACTTGCAAACTTTCCACCCGGTGGAAAGACGAGTTAGTCTCATTAGCTACAAGAATTAATTGGAAGAAATAGTTATTTTGCTCTCAGCAGTAAATAAAACAAAATAGAAGCAGCTTGTCTTGATCCTCATTAGCTGATTTACCTCCTCCTCCTGGCCAGCACTGAGTCTCCCTGACTTCACCGTTGCACAGGTACCTCTGACACGTCAGTTTAAAACGCGGCTTAAGTGCAACCTCAGCAAGCTGCACTGAAGTCATGCACGTGGCACCAACATCAACAGCTGCAAGTTGAGCTCAGAAATACTTCTAATTATTCTGTGTGTCCGAGTAATTTTGGGATTGAATCTGAACTGCAGAAGCTAATAAAAACTTCAGCTTCCGGCTGCAGCGAGGATAGCATCACGCCTGTATCTGTCTAGGTTAAAATCATCAAGTTCAGAGGTCTAGTATGCAGTTTGTGCCTGTGCTTTACTAAAAATATATTTACAGTTTATTTGAGGGCTTAAGCAGGAATTTAAAGATATGCAGGCCTTTGGAAATCCATCAATATGCAGGATGGATTTCACTCTTTCACAGAGATAATACTTGATTTACAGATAATGCGTAAAGCAGTTTGTTACTTATAAGACGACATCAGGCAAGTGCAAAGTATCTGAAGCATACTGACTGGGTTATTTAAATAAACACTAACAAAGGGGAAGTAGATAAAACATTTTAAGTAACTAAAGATGTAGATTAAATAGTTGTCTCGCACACACAAAAAAATCCAATCCCACATCAACCCGCCCCCCCAAAAAGAACTGAAAAAGCTGACACAACGGTTTTAACTTTCATAATTTCAAAACATGAGTGAACAAAATGTGGGAGAAGTTATTGAATGCAGACATAGCGTTTGAAGATGATGATTAGGGCCAGTTTTGCAGTTCTGCAACCATGCTGGAGTCTGGTGTGGCAGGAGCCCCATCTGGGAACGGCGGCCCAAAACGCTTTGTTCTACAGGAAGGGTTCGCTGAGCAAGAAGCAAAATGGTAGCCTTTGAAAATGACCAGACCTCTAAAGGTCATGGTATCAAATATCAAACAAAATACAATTAAATCCCTGATTTCAAATATTTTTTGCCTGTTTAATAATAATCACGCAGCTGCTCTTCTCTAATCAATGCATTATTAAGCCAATTGGAAAATAGGTTAATGTACTAAATTTGAGCCTTAACTGATTTTGTGGCCAAAGTTTCCTAAATCATGAACCAAAGGATGCAGTCCAAAAAAAAAAAAAAAAAAAAAAAAAAAAAAAAAAAAAAGCACATCAGTGCAAAACAGGGAAATTGCTAGATACATTTCCTTGCTAATGTTTGTATTTGCGTGAAGTTAAGGTGACTAAACTGTGAAGACAAACAGCCAGCACTATGTTTTCTCAAAACCAATTAAGCCTATCTCTGTTAATGGTCACATCCTTGGGTCTTTCCTGCGGATCCACTCGGTGCACACAGATTTTCCTCTTTACCTAAATAGCTTGGTAAAATAAGAAATGCTGATTGAGCCAGAAACAGTGTATAGCCAGTAACACGCTGCCAACCTGGCCTTCTATAGGGTGTGCTGCCAGGGAATTTGAGAACATATCAGTCATCGAAGAAGCAGAATGAATGCTACAAATCTCTGTCAACAAGGAGAGAGGTTTGGGCAGATAAGACTGAAAAAGGGTTTGGTATTATTTGAATGGTTCCCGGTACAAACAAACTGCAAAAAGCCTCTGAAGGATGTTTAGGAAGGTTCTTGCCCCCGATCAAGGATTTCTACACAAAAGAACAATCTGACCCTTTAATAAAATACTTTTTAAAGGTTTTAATGAATAAAAATTAGATTAAGTAATCAATACTTATTACTATGTTACATTTTTATCAAATTATATCCAAAAGCAACCTCTCTCATCCACTTTGTAATTTCCAGAGTGGGTTCTGATCGACATTCCTCTAAACAAAGGATGCCTGATATATGACTACATTATTGGCATTTTGTCAATGGTAGCAACTTACAACTTGTCTAATAACTGAAAGCCAATGAAAATTAGCTCTCGCCAAGTCTGGTAATGTACCGTGTTACTATCTAGCATTCCCCAAACTGTAAAAGCAAAAGCACTGTTTTGCTATATTGTGGTATAGTTTTGGAAAAGAACCAAAAGATTCCCTTTGTAACTGTTGTTCAAGTCAAAATGAAATTAAATATGTCACTCTCTTTTTAACTCCTTGATGACTTGGACTTGAAATTAGCACAAATATAATGTAGTTGGTAGAAAATACAGCCACTTCTTATTTTTATGGCTTACTCTAGACAATCTTCTAACTTTACAGAAGTCTTTCACTTATTTAAGAGAATTTTTGTCAGAATAAAAAGAGGCTACAGTCAGATCTATGATTTGGCAATTCATTCTGACTTTATGTATTATATGGAGAAATTCTTTTGTGACCTCACCCTGTTTTGCTTGATAGAAATCTGAAACCTAATACTGTCTAGCCTTCCAGATTTAGTGATGAAAGCTGCCTCACTACATCTATTGGACAGCTCTTATAAACAGAGTCCTACAATACAGGCCATGGTAAGCAAAATTTAGCCACAGCATCTGAGCAAAATGCCTTACCTCTAACTTGCAAAAATAATCTCGAAATTGGTATACCCATTCAATTTTCAGTACTAGGAAAAAAACAGTAGCAGGAGTACTTGATTTTGTTAGATCTGCTTGAAAGGTTTACAGAGGTGGTTTCTGTTTGCTGCTTTGTTTCTTCCCGAGGGAAAAGAACTTTGACTACAAAATATACAAATATCTCCACTGTTTTGCATAGTCGAATATAGACATTGTGATTATAAATCCACTTGCAATTAAAAGGAACACGTTTCACACAATATATTCCATTATTAATATTCTATATTCTTTACACACAATTACTCCCAAGTTTAACAAGTAGAACATTTACTGATTTAAAGTTTACATTTCCAAGCTTCCAGTTTACTGAAAAATTTGTAAGCATATTCAGACCAAAAGCAGTCAAGCTAGCACCAAAACCAACACATCCTGCCCAGAAAGAGAACACTAACATGAAATAAAAGGTTTTTTTTTTAAAAAAAAAAAAAACCACAACAACAACAAAACCCACAAAGAAACAATGTAACACATTACTTCCTTACATCACAGAAGGCATTTTTTTTTTTGCTGCTAGATCTCTCTATTAAAAAGATAGAGACAAGAAAAAGTGGATGAAAAAAAGATTTTTTGCAATATGGTACATTCTTTTCTCCATCCATTTGCTGAACATACATCCCAACGTAAGCAACAAGAGAAAAATCAAACACATTTGTTTGACAGAGCAAATGCAGACTATAAAAGGTGAAGCAAATATTTTTGAGCACCAGCTGGAAAATATTCCATTGTGGTAAAATTGGAAGTATGCACACTAAAACATGGCTGGGCAGATGAGAAACTTCCAAGTCTCATGAGAGCGCTCAGACTACTTGCTGCACTCAGCATTAAGCCAAGTTTGGGTGCCACCTGGAAGCACTTTGCTTTGACAGCATTCTAGATCTGAAATGAAGTCGCCTTTCAAACAACAGACACAAAATTAAACACATCTTTCAGAGGAATTGCTTGCAGGATGGCACAGGAGTTACTCTAAGAGGACCAAAGATAGTTTGTTTAGTGAAGAATCTAGGTATTGTGATGTTTAAGATCCAATAGTCTAGTTCTAGAACATGAAGGTGTCTGGTCAGTAGGGTGGGACCTGCAGGTCTGAATCACGGCCACTGCTCAGAGAGGGAATGCATTACTACCAGGTCCCAAAAGCCTCCTCCTCCTGATCAAAGCTCAGTCCTGAAACTTTTATTTATATGTATATAAAAAAAACATAAAGAATGATTTTGGGCACTTTATAACACAGTGTAATCTAAGTGTAAGTCAATGGGACAAAGAGGTATTTCTCTATGCTGAGGTTTCCTTTTTCTGACAAGCAAAGAACAATTCCTTGTTACTGTTCATTCTAGATATTCTTTGTTGGAACTACCTAGTTTGGGTTTAAAAGTCACTGTCTTAACTGGTGTCACAACAGCTGACAAAAATTTGTCTTCTTGGAAACAAACACTATGTACTAAGGAAAATTTAGTTCCAGAAAACGTTTCTTATCCTTGAAGCATTTCATAACCTTAAAACAATTCAGACTGGATCTTGTGTTCAACACTGAGTACTGTTCAAACACAATTTGTCTCTCAGGTTTTCAATATCCCATTCCTTTGCTACCAGTTCCTTCTTTAGCATTTCCACTCCTTGCTGCCCTCAGTGGCTGCTACGTGCCCTCATCTGCACGCCTCTCATTCTCACTCTTTTGTGAAACTTGAAGATATCCTTAGTTTACCACAAAAAAAGTAAATATATTCTCTCATAGCCTGCTTTTATGACATCATTGTTGTTTTGTGTGCTGAACTCGTACCGCCACAACACAAACACGCCACTGTCAGCGTTCTGCCAAGTCCTGCATCCTTCTGTACTGCCTGCTGCTTTGCCCTACCACCTAGGGCTGCCCAACTCATGCTGCCATAAGACTACTACATAAAAGCCATGAATACCCTTCATTTACAAAAAAAAAGAAATCCCAAACCTCTCATCCCCACTTTCTCCCTGCTTTTATGATATTGCTGTGGAAAAAAAACCCTTCTCTTTGCCCAGCCGCATTTTGTCCCTGGCTGCCTTTGAAGTTTTTCCTGAAGGCAAAGAGCTTTTGTATAATATACCCACCAAACAAATAACATCCTGTATGCTCACCCCTCCCCAATACAGTTAAATGTTTATGTGGTGAAAATTCTTGTATTTGTGAGCATTCAGAATTTTAATCATAATTTCTTTGACATGCAGAAATAAACAGTGTGTGTGAAGTGGCATCCTTTAGAAAGCAGAATCCCAAATCAAAAAGATACAAGTCAAGGGAAGGTTCAGTTCCCTGCTAAATTCATTACAATGGGAGCCATCAGAACTTAGCAGCACTGATAGGTTTATTTTCATGCCCGCCTCCACTCTGTACTCTGGTAATTCTCCCCAAAAGAACTAATGCTGCAGGTGGTTTGAACTCCTTCCGCCCACTCCCAAAGACCAAAAAAAAACCCCAACAACAAAATTCCACCCCACAGAATGCCCTGGTATTTATGTTCCACTAAATGGCATTAATGTTACCTCAACAGAAGCAGTCTTACTTCTGACACTCTCTCCTGCCCCAAAGCAGGGAACTTTATTATGTCAATGTTCCTGCTGAAGTACAAGCTGCAGTTGTCATCGCTTCTATCATCATGTGCGCTCAACTCCATGATAACAGTATTGAAGCATGAATGCCTACACCCTGAGTAGAGTCGACCATGGGTCCGAAGGGCAAGGAAGAGAAGAAAAATACAGCAAAAGGACTGGTATCAGCTACTCATGGTAACTCATGTTAGCCATAATGTTTTATGAATAAACAAACTTAGCATCTGTTCGTGCCAAAAAAGAACCCTGAGGATAAGTTTCAAGAGATGAGTTTTTCAGATTGCTTGAAGCTGTCTGTGGTGGTCACCTCTAGCATGAGCCAGCTCAGAGACAGGAGACTTTTCTCACTACAGCATCAATTCTCTGGTAAGGTTAATCACGCTTTTTCCAGTTATTATGGAAACCCTATCAAGCATGTTTGACTGTTATAAACACCACCAGTCTATTACCTACAACAGCAACAATTTTCCAAGATGTCAGTAAATCACTGTATCCCAGCTGCGTGCCAGCTCTTTTTGGCACTTACTTGTTGAAGTGAATTCCTCATGCAAGAGGTGTTTGTGTGAGGAGACAAGGAGGTGTTCTCAGCTTGCGCTAGCGGCAGGAGGGAAGGCAGCACTATGATCAGAGCAGATAGGTACAGGGATGAAGAACCGAGATGATACTTAAAGATAGAGATGAAAAGCTCAAACACGATTCAGTTGAAAAATTAGATTAGAGAGCAAGGGACTCAAAGGGAAAGGATATATGGCCAATATAAAGGGCAAGGAACATAAGACATTTAACATCTTCATTAATGATCTGGATGATTGGGCAGAGCGTACCCTCAGCAAGCGTGTTGATAACACAGACTGATGATAGTCCCCGCAACTGGGAGGAGTGGCTGATAGACCAGGGTCATGCTGCCATCCAGAGGGACCTCTATAGGATAGAGAAGTGGGCTGACAGAAACCTCATTAAGTTCAACAAGGAAAACTGCAAAGTTCTGGACCTGGGGAGGAATAACTTCAATGCACCAATATTATACTGGGTATCACCCAGATAGAGAGCAGCTTGGCAGAAAAGGACCTAGGGGTCCTGGCGGACCTTAAGTTGAACACGAGCCAGCAATGTGCCCTTGCAGCAAAGTCGTCAAATGGTATCCTGGGCTGCATTAGAGTATCCTTACAGCCACATTAGAAATTGACTGACTTTACCTGCACATAGGTTAGGAAGCAAAAAGATAATGCAAGTAAGGAAAGAGATAATAAGAGTTTTAATGGTAGGGACATGGAGACGACTTTGTTTTGGTGGAAGAAGCAATCAGAACCGGACAAACTGGCAGAGTATTTGGAAGGATGCATATGAATATGACAAAAGACTTTGGGAAGAAAAAAAAAGTTATTTTATGACTAGAAGTCTATGACATGAGAATTATGGCCTGGTAAATACTGCAAGACTACATAATGGTAAGGAAGATTTTAGGGAGAAAGATCTTGTGCTCCTTTTTCCCTGCCCAAATTTATTTCAAAGGAATGAGATACTCATGAGCACTGCAGCCATCATGTGAAGCAAACTTAAGCTCTGCGAAGCTTTGTGGGTTTTTCCCTCACCCTGGGCGTACTGAGATAGGAAGCTCACTTTGATCAATACTGGAGAACTTCCTGAGTGGGACCAATCCTACTCTTGCCAGTTACTGTGAAAGAACTCTCACACATTTTACCTTTCATAGTCAAGACAGGTCTCCTAGTGTTAAGACCACATTTCAGAGATAATAGTGAATCACAGCCATAATCCTTCTGTTTGCCATCTAGACATGAGGCGAGGAAGAAATCTTCAGAATGAAAAAGAGCTGAGACACAACGAAAGAACAACTCTAATTTACTTCATTTGTTACGTGTGCAGCAGAATCACACAATATGCAGTTATACCTAGACCATAAATGAGACTGGACACTGTATGGAAAGACAAGCTAAAATTACTGGGTAGCTATTACATGATATCTTGATCATAAATAGGTGTATGGAATAAGACTTCCCCAAAACAGGCCCCCAGAAAAGAATTTTGGGTTGTTTTTTTTTCTCTGACACTATCATTTTATCCTCATGGATTTCCCAAACAATGCTAACAGTCATCTTAGACAAGACCTTCTTCAATGTGATATCATACATAACTCCTCTATTATTACTGAGTTATTTTAGCAAACACGTGGCCCTGCCCATATGAATCTAAGAAACTCTATTGTTCTATATTTGTTTAGACTTTCCATTTTTATAGAACCCTGATCAAAAAGATTAGCTACAGAGAGAAGTGCATTTCCTCATTCCTCAAAGCCACTATTGCTATCATAATCCCAAGAGACACACCACAGGAGTATTAAAGAATGCTTGTGATCACAGTCAGGTAAAGAAAAAGGGTCCCATTCACCTACAAAAATCTAAAAATTATCTGAAGATGGTAAATTATATTCTTCTGAAGACAAGCCTTTTTTACAAGTTTATTTGGAAGCCACAAGCAGAGTCTTGCTCTGCTCACCTCCAATCCCTTCACAGTAGGAATACGTTGAGCTGTATTGATCTTCATTTCATACATGGCCTTACAGGGTAGCTGAGATCAGGAGTTATTCTTGAAATTCCTTTCCACGTTAATAAAGTAGCAGTTCTAGAAAATGCCTGGCAGTCTCAGTGACTCAAAGTTACTGATACTCTACATTGCAATCCTTTGCCCTCTGCTACCCCAGGAAGAATGGTTGACATACCTGAAGATGTTTGATGCAATTGGAGTGTTTACCTCATTTATTCTGTCCAACACATGCAAAGATTTACTTTCCCTTACTTCACAAACTATTTCAGGGCACCACATGATTTTTATTCCTTTCTATGGGATCTGAATTTACCATTCAAATATTTTCAATGTCTGACTGCAATAGTTCAGAATTGATCCAGTTGAGTATCTGATTTCAGAGCTTGCTTTCCTTGCTTGAAATGGATTTGAATCTTGATTCTTTCCACTTTTTTCCATGAGAAAGCTCATGAAGTGTGTAGCCTGACCAGAGCCATTGTTAGCAAAGAGTTTTTGAAAAACAAGCGGAGATTGTTAGAATTATAACCAGTCTTTGAATTTTCTTGTTACCTTATTGTTTTCAGGGCTCTCATAAGAGGAGAAAGATGGCTGCATCACTGTTTACCTAAACTGGGAAGGTGGTAATGACAATTCTGTTGAGTAAAGGTGTCTCAGTTAAAAAAAAAAAAAAAGCTGATTCCCTGGTAGAACAGACATGTTTAACTGCAGTAGTGACAGAGGCTGGAGTTACATGATGAGGAATTTCTGGATTTATAAACATTGAGTGAAGGTTTGGCGCAAATAAAAGTAGAAAATGGCTATCTAAGCAGCTCTTTATCATTTGCTGATTTCTTTCCAGGATTCCTTTCCAACCACTCCTTAAGCTGCCACGACAGCTGGGAGTGATGACCTGGGCATTAGGATTCTGCAGTGGTAACTGGAAAAGAAAACTCACTCATTAAGTCATGATAATCAACAGCAGCAGTTTGTCACAACAGCTGGGTATTTATGCCATTATTGTGTGCAACAGGACTATCTTTCTATTGCCCTCTTTCAAGCAGTCTGGGGAGAGGTGTACCTATTGGCATAGAGATGTTCTTGTTTATGCAGGCATTGATACCTTAAGCCTGGTTTTACAGTTATATGCACACTTAGGCAAAAGTGTATAGTCAAGTTTGTTTGGGTTTTGGTTTTAGGGTTGGTTGGGGGGGTTTCTTTGTGGTTTGGTTTTTTTTTTTTTTTTTTTTTGCTGACTTGGCTGTTCTCTAGCTCTGGTTTAGTCTGCTAGTCTTCCTGTGCAATGGAAGTAGGGAGTCCCTCAGGAATGCGTGCGTACAGCTGCATGCCCTGCAAGTCCAAACTATATTTATGGCCCATTCTTCTCAATTCTGATCTTTCACACTGCTCTCTGCTGCGAGAAGCAGAGAAACAAGGTACTGAAGATTATCACCACAGCTGCACTTCAAGAAGGTGAGAGGGAAGTATGTGTTCATATTATAAATCTATTCGTGTATGCTTCTTTGGGATAGCTGTCCCCCAAATCTTGCCTTTCTTCTAAAACCAACTCTGTCTGTGGGCATTAGTTTCATTCTCTAGCTTTGGCAAGAGCCACAGCTTGAAAAGCAGAAGAGGCTCAGTTCTGCAATCAAAGACAGGGCTGGTGGAGTAATACATGGGGTGTTCCTCTACATGGAGCTCTACTTTCTTTTCATTTGTGGATAGAGTGATAGTGCTTTCTCCAAACTATTTTTGTTCTAAGTCAAGCAACAAAGAGTCAAGGCAGCAACATCAGCTTCAATTCAGCTCTGTTTCATTCTTCTCCCATCAGGGAAGAGTGCTCCGGTATGCTCCTACTCAGAATGGCCTGCAAAAGCAGCTATATTGTCTGTACAGAGGCAGCTGAGCTTCCAGCTGTAACATCAGAAGAGCAGGAAGAAATTATCCTTTCTTCTACCTCCCTTGTCTTTTCCCATGCTCATTTTTTCCCACCAAAAGCTTCAGAGCACCAGCAACATAATCATGCCATTGCAAAGTGAAGAAGCAGCAAAGAATTAACCTCAACCACAATTGTGTCAAACACAGTTTTAGGATGCAGCCAGGAACTGGATAAAACACTGTGCCAAGGTGCTGGTCTAAAGAACAGCCTGAGATGTTAGAATACCCCTCAAAAATGCTGCCAGAAATTTAATTTGATAAGAAGCTGTGAGTGTAAACACAATAAGGGAGGGAACAACAGGGCATGGGGCATTCCACTGCCACTGTATCTGATGATCCTGGTACCAAGGTGCAAATACAATGAAGTTACAGATTTGTGCATCTATTGGGGGGGGGAAATACTCCCTATGGGTAAAAGTCATGCTTCTCTGGAAATAGTAGGTCTGATGCATAAGTTGTTTAGAGGCAGTGCAAATTCTCTTCTGGAAGCTCACAGATAAGAACAGTTTCCTCAGAGAAACCAAGATAAATCTTTGCTTCTCTTTCACATCTCAGAATTTGCCCTAAATGACTGAGGGAAGAAGGCCGATTAGAAGAAAAAAAAGCTTCAATTAGCATACAAATATCTTGGTAATCAAGCAATAATAGCAAAGGAAATGCAGAAAAGTACATGACAGTTTAATGGGGCATTCTTAAAATATTATATTTTGTAAAGTTTATTGAAGTGTGTATATGACAGTTTAATGAGGTTTTGCTAACATACAATATTTTCAAGGTTTGCTTGAGTATAGTGGGGATTCTCTATGTTAATGAATTGTGACCAGGGTTTTGCTTTTTCTGTTCAAAGAACAAGTCACAGTTTCTGCACATACTAAAACATAGATTGCAATTTATTATTTTTCCTTACAAATTCACACCATGTTGTTTTCATTTGCAAATCTAAAGGAAAGATAATGACACAAAGAGGAAGGGCTATCCTTTGGAATATGAGCTTAACCATAGGGGCTAAACTGTCTCAGATAACTTTTTTCTGTTATGAATAGTTCAGTACATGCTATTATGCATCAAGTACCTTATGAAATTACTCTGTAGACGCCAATTACTTACACAGTACATAATGCATTTTTCTGCTAGGTAAAATTAAGTCTCAGCAATGAAATCACCATGCCCAACAATTTGCACAGGAAAAAGGGAAAGAGGATGTATAAATTAGTGGAACAAACGAAAGCCTTATCCCTATATGCTCTGATTTCAGCCAAACCTTAAATCTTAGCAGAAGCAAGTTTGGCGGCCTCAGAACTGAAATCGCCATGCCCGACAACTTGTGCAAGAGAAAGAAAAGAGCATACATAAATTGGTGGAACAAACGAAAGTCCACTCCTGCTACACTCTAATTTCAACCAGCTCTTAAAACCTTGTGGAAATGAGTTTGGTGATTTCAGCTGAATTTCACAGTTAGCATCAGAAAACTAGTTTCAATTATTAGCTACAATTTCATTTGATTAAAAGCCCCTAATCTGGAGAGGCCCAGGACTCTGCTAGCTTGTAAATTAAGTTAACATTTTCCTTCACCTCAAGACAGGAGGATTGCTCAGAGCTAGGATTCAACGCACCACGTGTTTTGTAAGATAAACAAGTGCATTATGTTACTGTAATTCTTTAACCTTCATGAGCCACAAAATATTCCTCTCAAAATATTTAAATGTTGTTCTCTGATTGCTATTAGGTATCCACCATACTTCAGGAACATCTGGAAAGCAGGAGCAAGAAGCCTCTGTCAATGTACCAGAACCTGGACCTATAGTACCCTATTATGCTGTACCCCCTCTCCCCCCAACACACACACAGAGAAGGGGGAGGACTGTGAGAGTAGCTAAAGCACTGCCACCTCAACATAAATCCCATGACTCCTCTCCCAGCCTCACATTCCTTTGAGCTAGAGGAAACCTTTAAATGCAGTTGAAAAGACAGAAATAAGTTTCACAAAAGTATAAAATACAGGAATCCTCCATCAACATCCGTTTACCCCAAATTAAAAAAAACAACAAAACCACACCACCAAAAAAAACACAAAACCAAACAGCAATACAGTAGAAAGGTTGCTTTTTTATAAAAGTTACAGTGTTTGAAACTGAGTTTCTTGTACCTATAAGTTTATAGAAAAACTCCAGTTCAAAAAGCCCATTTTTATTCTTTCAGTTAACCACAAGAAAAGCCTGTCATACAGAAGAGAGCAGCGAACAGACAAAAAGATACACCTCTGGTCATTATGCCCTAGAATAACTTAAGAAACGCCACTCGAGATTGGTGCTGGGTGCTCTGCACTGCAGTGGGGGAGTTAAATCTCTTACCATTATTCCTACTGTATTAAAAACATGGAAAGAGTGAAAGAAATCAACTCAGAAGAAAAGCATTTGGCAAAATCCAGGACCCACTTGCCTTGGCAACCTCTTGGTTATTAATGCTTCCAGTATCTGTGGGTAACTTTGTCCCTCAATATTGTCTAGTCCAACTGATAGAGAGAATACTCACAGCATAGTACTTCACTACCAACAAACAGAGAAAGAAAACTATGACTACAGTAAATACAATGTTTTCAAAGCTACTTCCCTGGCAACTTGCAAGGCTTGGCAAAATCATACATCCATACGATTATATCACATGTAGATCAAAGCCAAAGAATTTGAAGTGCGTTAAACTGCATAAACTTGGCCTACCAATAAAGTTAAACTGCAGCTACTTTTACAGGGGAGACATTTAAAACAGTTTTCTGTTCGTTTCTATACTCTGCATTACAGTACTATCCTGACTTTTTTCTCTGTGTGTGTGTGATTCATCTGGACAAGATCTCTTTTCACCAGGAATAATGGAAAGTATGGGATTTATTGCTATAATGAAGTTCTTTCAAATCTCTGTTTTCTCTCTCTAAAGGACAGGAGGATAGGCGTTCATCTCATCAGGCAGCTTATTAGGATTAGCACTGAATAAGACACCACAGAATGTCAAGCCTATCAGTTACTAAACATGCATCATACAAACTTTGTCTTTGCGAGAACCTCTGCTCTGCATTTGTCATCCACCTGAATAATTAACAAGTACATGCTGCCTGCCAGCAGCTTAGGGAATTAATTTTCCCAGATTAAATGCAGATCACGTCTGCAAAAAACTCAGACCACACACATACTGCACTACCTACCTTTCAAACATTAAACAGCAAGGATACAAGTTTTATTATGGTCGCAACTGAGTCTGACCCAAAACTTATTATAGGTATGACTTCATTATCATTATGAAGTGGTCAGAAGGGTTTTAATACCCAACTAATGGCACCAACCAGAGTGGAACTCTTTTCAGTTAGAATGAGAAGATATTTAAATAAATCTTCGTTTGAACACTCTGGAGTTGCTTCACCCTAATACTATTCTATCCCCAAAATACGAAGATGATCATAGGGAAAAGCTAATGGCTGTAAACAATGAGGTTTCTTGGACTTGAAGTGTTTACTCTAGGCTCCTTAAAAATAGATCTAGAGAACTACAGCATGCAATAGCATGTATTTTCATGCCAAAAAACAAATGCGGTATCTCATTACCTTATATTTGTTATGACCCAAGATAACACCTGCCACAAAATCAGAGGTCTAGATTGTGTTGTATTTGCAATGAAAAACATGACCGATTATTGAAAAAGATGATGAAAAACATCCTTTTGCACTATGCTTAATGAAAATCATAACTGCACAGTGATTTTTATACTATTTATCTTATAATATCATAGGAAACACTGTTCTCACAGTCATCAGTCACAGCCAACACAGGTTTGTGAGAGGAAGGGCCTGTTTAACAAACTTAGTTTCCTTTTATGACAAGGCCACCCATCTAGTTGACCAAGGGAAGCCAGTTGATGTCATTTTTTTAGATTTCAGTAAAGCTTTTGATATTGTCTCTCACAGTATTCCTCTGGACAAAACATCCAGCATATTGTTTGAACAAAAACATAGTGCGATGGGTGAGCAACTGGCTGACGGGTCAGGCCCAAAGAGTTATGGTAAACGGGGTTACATCAGGCTGGCGGCCAGTCACTACTGTGGTTCCCCAGGGCTCCATTTTAGGGCTGGTTCTTTTTAATGTTTTCATAAGCGACTTGGATGTAGGACTAGAAGGTGTCATGAGTAAGTTTGCAGATGACACCAGATTGGGAGGAGCTATCAATTCCATCGAGGGTGGAGAGGCCTTGCAGAGAGATCAGGACAGATTGGAGAACTGGGCAATCACCAACCCCATGAGGTTTAACAAGGGCAAGTGCCGGATTCTGCATCTGGGAAGGGGCAACCCTGGCTATCCATACAGACTGGGTGATAAGATGCTGGAGACCAGCCACCCTGAAAGGGATTTTGGGGTCTTGATCAACAGCAAGTTGAACATGAGTCAGCAGTGTGCCCAGGCTGCCAGGAAGGCCAGCTGTGTCCTGGGATGCATCAGGCACAGCATTGCTAGCCGGTCTAAGGAAGAGATTGTCCCACTCTACACTGCGCTGGTACGGCCTCACCTCGAGTACTGCATGCAGTTTTGGCCACCACAGTACAAAAAGGACATAAAACTATTGGACAGTGTCCCAAGGAGGGCAACAAAGATGGTGAAGGGTCTAGAGGGGAAGACATATGAAGAGAGGCTGAAGTCCCTTGGTTTGTTCAGCCTAGAGAAGAGGAGACTGAGGGGAGACCTCATCACAGCCTACAGCTTCCTCACGAGGGGGAGCGAAGGGGCAGGTGCTGATCTCCTCCCTCTGGTGACCAGTGATAGAACCTGAGGGAATGGCATGAAGCTGCGATGGGGGAAGTTTAGGTTGGGTATCAGGAAAAGGTTCTTCACTGAGAGGGTGGTCAGGCACTGGAACAGGCTCCCCAGGGAAGTGGTCACAGCACCAAGCTTGAATGAGTTCAAGAAGCATCTGGACAACGCTCTCAGTCATATGCTCTGATTTGGCTGGTCCTGTGTGGAGCCAGGAGCTGGACTCAATGATCCTTATGGGTCCCTTCCAACTCAGGATAGTCTACGATTCTCTACGGAGTTATCTGAGTGGAAGAAGGATTGAGATTTACAGCTTCCAGGACACCCTTCTGAACTGCCATTCCTCAGCATGCTGATGGCTAAGCAGCAGCACTATGCAGTTTGGAGCCATGGTATTCGCCATGGAGCCTCTACTAGTTCAGTACCTATTAAGGACGACAATCTGAAAAGTTAAAGATATCCACAAGGAAATCTGAAATCATTGGTCCCAAACTCAAAGGACAGGAAACAAACCAAACGCTCACACAAACTTAATGCCATAAATTTCATAGGAAGTGAATGAGTATAACA
This sequence comes from Aramus guarauna, assembly GCA_013400195.1. Classification (NCBI taxonomy): domain Eukaryota; kingdom Metazoa; phylum Chordata; class Aves; order Gruiformes; family Aramidae; genus Aramus; species Aramus guarauna. The sequence goes on from VXBL01005139.1 coordinate 588,126, forward strand.
GAAGAGCACTCTCCACAAAGGAGAGAGCTATAGCAAAGGTGTCCCATACCTACCTCTACCTAGCTACAGGAGTTATGCCTATGTAACTCCAATACAAACTCTACATCCTGGCAGACTCCGCAAGCTTTCTAGGTACAGTACTCAGAGCAAAGGTAACGGGAGTCACAGATGTATGTGATGTCCAGGACTAGGACCTTCCTCTTATAAGAGGAGCACCACATTAATAAGGCAGACAATGTGCTCCTCCTTTGATTCTTCTGTCCTGGGATGCAGCATTTCTACTGACTGCATAGTCAGTAGTCAAGACCTCTTGGACTTATTAATCTGATCTTCAATTTGCCGTTCCTCTTAGTTAAGCTTCTGGGGTTCATACCAGACACCCACCTCTGCATCATATTTGGCTGTAGATGCTACTACAATGGCAGCTTCCTTTTTGGTTAAGTGCACTGTAAGATTTTTGCTTACCTTCTTAAAAACTGGCATTGGAGAGAATTTAACAGGAGGGAAATTAACTGCACAATTACATTCATAATCCATACAGCAGTAATAGATGACCACATAATGTATGTTATTCCAATAAATACTGAACACAGTGATTACAAATGGTTCTTCTATTTGTATTTAGTCTGAGCTATGTACTGCTTCCATCTCACTGAAATGAATGTGAGTGAAGAGTTTCTTATGAAAGTTCTGAATTCAGAAAAATCTGTGTATGTATATATATTCATTTAAAAATATATATATATAAAATGGAAGGTAATTTTAAAAATCTGAATGCTACCAAGTATGTTTTCTCCAGTTTTAAGAGGTTTTATAATGTATTATAATAAACTGGTATCTATTTTATTATGTAAAATATTGTTACATTTTGAATCTACAGATCCAAAATCTTTCCACTCTCATAAAGTTACTGTCAACAAATAAAGTGATTACCATTCCTGTGACCTACATTAAAACCAGCCAACTTAATGTGAATGAATTACCAGTTAATCATCAGAGTAAACAAAAATCTATTAAAAAATTGTATTGAAGTGCAGTACTTATTACATTGCTAAACATTAACGCAATCATCTACACAAAAATCATTATCTTTTTTTGTTCTTTGCTCATTAATAATCACACCCTCAGAAATAAATATTTTGCATAAAATTAACATATTGTATTCATTTATATTTCTTTCCATTTTTTACAAAAGTAACAATTTTTTGGTCTCCAATATTACAGTATATACTTTATCCAGGGAAATGACCGAATACAGAGACAGGGTGGTTTGTTTTTTTTTAATTCATGTTCTCCATGTTTAATATTTTGCTACCGTTATTGAAATTTAAATTGAAAAGCCTTGGTATTGTCCACAGCACAGACCTAGTTCTAACCACAGTATGCCTATCACTAGCAAACTAAAATTGAGGCCCTGCCCTTGGCCCTGGGGCTTAATCTCTGGGTAATGCTGGAAATGTTGTTCCATGCATGGATTAGCAAATTAAAAGAAGTTACAAACCTCTACTGTGACTCGTCTAACTCCTGCAGTCCCTAGATCATCATCCATAGTCACAGCACTAGGTTTCGGTGTTTTAAAAAGCCACGGTAGGAAAAAGCAAATTGATAGAAAGACTTTTGTTAACTACATATTGGAACTACCTACGCTGAAAAACAAAGCCGCAGCAGTAAACACACAAATGTTTAATTTAGAATTATTAGATAATATTAACAATTATCAGAGAGTTCCTTTTGTCAGATGTAACTGTTTTTATCTCATCAGAAAACTAATAAAAACCCCTATGACTATCTGTCAAGCCAGATCTGTTTAAATACACCATTATTTAGAAATTCAGCTAATAAAGATTGCCATATAACAAATGAATCCAATTTTTCTCCCTATTAGTGTTGAAAAAGATAATATTTAGTTCAAGCCTCCTGCAATTTTGTTTACATCATAATGTTTTATCAGAACATTCAGATTGGTTACCATCTTATATTGCACAGTACACAAGCTTTGTGGATGTTTTTGTTGACACTTTCATATTTATTGATCTCAAAATAGGCAAATAAAAATAATATTTATTATACCTGCATCTATTATAGGCAAATGTTCTTTTAAAACAGTAACACATGCCGGTTTAGAACTTTATTTTGTTAACTATTCTCAAGGAAAAAAATCCTCCAGCAATTTTGTAAACAATGTTCACTGCAAAGAAGCAAGCATTACTATCTTAACAAACAGAGAAAAGTCAAATAACTGAATATCCATAAATTGTCACTGAATATTTGAGGAAGTGAGGGTATTCAGGCAGCCTAATGTTATGCATCTGATTTGTTTGTTAGGGACGATGCATACAGAATATGCTAAGTTATATAGGCTCTTGGGATACCAACTATAAACATGTTATATTTGTGTATTTAGAAACACAAATTTTAACACATCCAGCAGAAAGTTGCCCAGCATCTTAGTATTAGTTAATTCACTGTTCAACTTATCTGAGAAGGGGCTACTGTATTTTAAGGAGAAACAAACACTTGCTTGAAAGTTATGAGAAACATGACACATGCTTCTGTCTCTGTTCTAAAGTCATCCCACCCGAGGACCGGTGTGTACCAGTACCCAGCCCAAGTTTACGGCACACGAATGAAGCTGAAACGCTGGCACCGTCTTGCCACAATAAGACAAGAAAAATTGCAGGAAGTGAAGTGAATGTCAGTATAACTGATGAAATACCCCAGTCACTCTGCTCCTATGACTTTTCTAGGATGAAATATCATCTCTGACTGACGATGTTACACCCCGAGTGTGACTGGAGGTATCCGTAACCTGATGGGAACATGCTCTCTCTCACAAGTGGTGTTCCCCCTTGGCCCATGTATAAAAAGTAAGAATTAATTTTTGTTTGGGGAGGTGTAGTCGTCATGGGAGTCAGTAATCCCACAGGCTGGCTCTCCAGAAGACTCTAAGGACAATTTCCTGAGGAAAAAAAGCAGAGTGCATCTGATGAGGTGGCATTTATCCAGCCAGGTGAGAGCTTCATTAGCTCATGTGGTGGGTTGACCCTGGCTGGGGGCCAGGTGCCCACCAGAGCTGCTCTGTCACTGCCCTCCTTCACCAGACAGGGGAGAAAAAGTGTAACGAGAAGCTTTGTGGGTCGAGATAAGGACAGGGAGAGATCACTCGCTTATTATCATCACGAGCAAAACAGACTGAACTTAGAGAGGAAATTCATCATTACCGAACAGAACAGAGGAATGAGAAATAAAATCAAATCTTAAAACACCTCCCCCCATCTTCCCGGGCTCAACTTCACTCCTGGCTTCAAACCTCCTCCCCATCAGCGGCACAGAGGGGACGGGGAATGGGGGTTATGGTCAGTTCATCACACATTATTTCTGCCGCTTCTTCATCCTCAGGGGGAGGACTCCTCTCATCCTTCCCCTGCTCCAGCATGGAGGNAGAGTTTCTTACATCTTCTCACTCCTCTCTCCAGCTGCAAAAGCTCTCTCCAACTGCTTTTTTTTTTTTTTTTCCTTCTTAAACATGTTATCACAGAGGCGCTGATTGGCTTGGCCTTGGCCAGCAGTGGGTCCATCTTGGAGCCAGCTGGTGTTGGCTCTGTCAGACACAGGGGAAACTTCTAGCAGCTTCTCACAGAAGACACCCCTGTAGCCCCCCAGCTACCAAAACCTTGCTGTGCAAACCCAACACAGCTCACCAGGACCGTATCGAGACAGACACACAAGCCACTATACATAAAAGCTTTAAGAAGACAGCAATTCTCTGAGAGTTGGAAAACATTACATGCCTTGCATTCCTCACAACAATTAGATTTCAAGCATTTATTTTATGCAGTGATTACAATTAAAAGTCTGTCACTACCTCTGACAATAATACAACATATATTACTTTCCTCCTCTAGTACCAGGATCACTAAACCATCACTGGAAACTGGTGGCAAAATTACAGCAGAAAAGTCAAGGGATTCAACCAGCTAGTTTGCGAGTCAACTAGCAAAATTCAACCAGGATTACAGCCTCTCCAGACTTTGTGTTAACTAATGTAAAAAAAATTTTCTGAGGTTTTTTTTGTTTGTTTTCCCAGATCTTCCACTTACAATAAGGAGCATGCAGCATTTTTCCAAAGTACGTTATAAGCAATGACAGTGGGAGCCAAACATAGCTAAACAGTTCTGTCAGACCTGGCCAAACAAGCACCAACCGTTTCTCCATTCCATTACACAATTATGCTTCTTGCCTGTCCTACACAAACCACTTGAGGTTCGGAGGACAGTTCAGTGCCTAAACCCACCCCAGCCACTGTTTTGTCTGCACAGACCTCCAGCAAGGGTCCCAATCTGCAAGAACTGTGATGATGATTCTGCAATATTGACACCTTCCTACTAGGAAGTGGACTGGGACCACCAACTCATTTCACACAGGCCATCCCGGAGCCATCAGATGATAATGGGTTTTAGTTTCCACCCACCTGGGCTACATTCAAACTAGTGACCTAAGGTGAAGGTCTCCACATCCCATTACCAGACTCTCAAGCCATTTAGTATCCCTGTGTAGTAAGCTTTTCCCTGCAGCATAAAGTCAAGAGACAGTAAAAATCTGTCTATATCTGAAATCTGTTTTCAAGTTCATGGTCAGTCAAAGCCTTTTGACACAAGTACACAGATATGAATTTTCAGATATTAATTTGGCTGAATATTTTTCAGTCAATACAAAAAGCCCTGTGCAAGGAGAAACTAGATAAACATTAAAACACAAAATTTTGCCATAAAATCTGAAATTGTTTATATAAACCAAAAGTTAATTATCAGATATTAAGTCTCTGCATGGTAATAATAAAAAGAATAAGCCATCAGCAGGAATTGGAAAAAATGTTAATAGTAATTCAAACAGCACTAGCAGTATTATCAAGACATTAAAGTATATCTATTTTTAATAAAGACCAAACTACATGTAAATTATATGTTTAGCATTTAATGCTATATTCACATACAGTGTATTTTCTGTTCGCTAATGCTAGTCTTTTTAATACACAGTTTAAAATATTAGGAACTGTAAATTATCTTGTGTGTTAAATATGCCAAGTACTACAGAAGTGTTAATTAATGTATTATTAAAGCAGTTTTTAGGAGGAGTGAGAAGATATTTTAAGCAGTATGGGTATCAACTAGAGTAAATGCACATATATTTGCAGTGAGTTTAACAATTTATTAAACATTATCTTGTACTAAATAATATAAAAGGGTGGGGGGGGTTGTTTGGTTTTTTTTTTTTTTTTTTTGGGGGGGGGGGGAGGTTTTTTGTTTGTGGGTTGTTTTTTTTTAAACAAACATACCAAATACTATGCTAGGTTAAAAATACTTTCTCTGTAACATTCAGCCTTGAATTAATCAGATAAAGATGAAAGTGCAGAATTTTGCCAACAGTGTTTCTTACTAAACTCACTCAGTTATGCCTTTCAGCCTGGTATATTTTATATGAAGGATATCTTGTTAAAACAACTGTTGAAGGCAAGTCATGTCATATCAACCACACACCATACCCTATGGGAGCTCAAATATTCCAAAATCTATGTTAATATAATCCTGCCGCACAATTCAACTAAGGAAATACAGCAGGTTTTCAGTGACATGCAAGACTTCATATAAGTACCACATTATCTATATGTCTTCCAGAAATGAGGTAAAGCCATAGCGAAGATTATACTGAATCAATTTAGGAAGGTAAATATTGTTAACAAGCACCATAAAATAGCCTAGTAGATGATTCTAATCTCTATTTATCAACTAACGAGTAGGCTGTACTTCTCAATGCAGCTTCCAACAATATATCTGCAAGACAGCAATATTCTCTGGCTCAAGAGACCAATGCAACTTCTCAACAAGGGGTTTGCGGCTTTCCAATACAAGATTTACTATGCATTATGCCATGTGCTTCCTCCATCCTTTTTCAAAGTGATTTTTAAAAAAGTATGCAGCTTCTTGCCTATCTAAATCCTCTGAGCATGTTTTGGCCGGCTCATGAAGGCCAAGTACAATTGTTCAGGACGTCCAGAATCTCTTTTGGAATACTTCATGAAAAGCTAGAGAGTATTGCTTGTTGTAGGATTTTGTACGTCAGAAATAACACACTTTTACAGTCATCTGGCTGTTTTTGCATAAAAACAAAACAGGGGACAACAGAGGATCCAACAGAGCTACCGGAATTTATGGGTTCTTTGCTACTCCTCTGTGTGACACCCAAAACAGACTGAAAACTCCCACAGTACAGGGACTGGAAAGGCAGAGGCAGAAACGGTCATGCAGATGCTTAAGAATTTGAGTAAGCTAGTCAATTATGGGTTCTTGCCAAGAAACTCTTATTTTGTTTATTATTTGGGCTAGACCCCAAACCACCTTTTTTTTTTTTTAAATTCAGAAAAAAACTAAACAACAAAAACTTGGCAGAGTCAATTCTCCTGTTTAACCAGGCCACTCAGCAGACTGACATTCAGCTTTTAGACTGTATTTTTCAAAATATTTTCTCTTTACTGACAGAAGCTGCTATAAAAAATTTGTCTCAGCATCCAGCTGGTGATTGACGGCAGGGCCACAGAGACTGCGGTAGGCTTAAGCAAGGGAAAAGAGCATTAGCTGTGCCACAGTGGTGAAGTAGTATGAGGTTTACAAGCAATAATAAGAAGAGATGAAAGCACGTTCAGGACACATTTCTGAGACAAAAGAACAAAACATTAATGATGCAATAACAGGCATGACATTAAAATGAAAGTCTAGAAACACAAAACAGATAAAAACAAAAAAGAAGCTTAAGATGTCATCCTGCTTTCCTAAAATGTTTCAATGGAAAAGAAGCAAGTCCATCTCCTAGATGTGAAAACTCTCTACATCTTCCAGTATACTAGAGTATATAGGATCCCAATGTCAAAGTCACAAAAAGCTGTTTTCCCTGTCTTTGTGCCTCAGATTCCAATTTTTAAATCAATACGATATTCTGGTTTTAAAAATTATTATTTGATTCTAGCCCCCAACCAGACAGTGGAATTTTACCAAAATCCTGATATAATTAACCAAAGAGATCGCCACAAGCCCTCAGCAGTAAATACAGGTAAGCTACTGTTTAAATCTGACCGATAACAAGAAGTGGTAGTCTTGGGTCAGATTTGAAAATTTTTGCTATTCAAAGGCTTACATTTTTGCTGTCCAGGGAAGGAAGAAGTCTGCACTACACAAGGAGGAACCCTTTCTTCATCCAAAAGAACCCCAGAAAAACCCCACAGCAAAAATCTCCAAAACCCAGAGAAGCAAAACAGAGTGTTTCACATGTGATTACGGAAAGGGCACTGAAGTGTTTTAACTAAGTGCTCCTCTCCTGTGTCCTGCTTGACTCTGCAACTGATAATGCAATTAGCTACTCGCATAGAGCGGTTAAATGTCTCTGTATGTGGTTTTTAGATGGATATAGAACTCAAAAGGTCTTGCTTTCTTTTCTGGAAATGTTACAACTCCAGTCAGCACATGTTCAGCTTATCTGACCGATCCGTAAAATCTAAACAGTAAGCTGGCACACAACAGATCTTCCCGCTGATGCATAATACTGTAGCAGCCATGGTGTTTCCACTCATCTAGCTGTTGTGTTTGGGTTTCACTACATCTGTGAGCTTTTAAGCCTCCTCTAGTCTGAGGAAACCATATCACTGGCTTTCATGATTTCCCTGGCACAATGACTAGGCATGGGCTTTCCTGGTCCCCCTCCACAACAGCCTATATTATTCCTGCAAGACAATGCTAGCCTTGTTCTCCAGCCATCAGGAGCAGAAGCAAAGAGCTCTAAGCCCTGGTGGTTTTGAGCTCACCTCTTGCAGTGTACGTAAAAGTTGAAATAAAAGATATGCAGATTTTTCCATGGGTTCCAAAAACAACTACCCTTTACTTTTGTTAGCACACAAAGTGATAGACAACACGGCTCTCCAGTTTCCCCATCGCTTGCGAGAATTGTTTGGGTTTCAAGCAGCGCCCTCTGAAAATCACAGGGCTCTCCCCTTCGCACACGCCTCGCTCCCCTCACCACCACGGTCACCCTCTGCCTGCGCTATCCTCTTCAGCCACGTCGCTTCTGCCTCAGCCGACTTCCAGCTAACCAGGGACCCTGCTCCTGCACCTTGCACAAGTTTCATTTGTCTCAGTAAGCATGTTATCCATTCATCCCACCCAAGTCCAACTCCGGTGATTGAGTGTCTCTGGCTCTACAATTTTAAAGACTTGGGAGTTAATGTATGCTCTTTTTTTTTTTTTCTACTCGTTCCTATAGGTATGCTCTGACTCAAACAGGAATGATTTAACTTTCCCGTTGTATGTGTTTGTGCATCTGAGTATATCTATGCACACCAGTGTGACACCCAAACTCATACCTGTCTGCAGATACAATTAGCTACTTAGGGCAAGCTACAGTCCTATGGTGATCCACTCCCCATACAAGCCACATATCCACAGGGTAATCATCCTAAATAACTAGGTATTTACACTCAATTTCTAAATTACACTGAACTTCCTTCCATCACAAATATTCTTTGATCAATAGATATTTTATAGATATTTTAGATATTTTATGTATCTGTAAGTCACACTGTATTATGACTTATAGCTAAGAAGAGAGAGTCTGCAGTAGATGTAAAATGTTAGTATTCCAATTAGACACAATTTTATGCACCCAGGAGTTAGTAACTATAGGTACAAGGCAAATGAGACCAGTCTTACAGCAACTGAAATAGTTAAAGGTAATAGCAGTTACTATCTAATAAAAGACCCACACATCTCAAGGAAGGTAGATCTTACATTGAATTTATATTAAATCCAATCTTCCTCTGACAATCTGGAAAAACAATTTCTGGAAAGAGCCACCTGATTATTCAGGTAGGAACTGAAAACCAGAAGTATGACCAGTGCTTTGGAAGAAAACAGAATTTTTGTCAAACCACTGTTTATCTTCACAAAATACTAGAGAGCCAGAAAGCAGTTTATTGGGTTTTAAGGATATGGAAGACTTTAAATGACAAAAAAAAAAAATAATTAAGGTATCCAGACTTTTTTTTCCTTAACAGTTCTTGAAAGAAAGTGGGGACATGGGTGAGAGGGGTAGAAAAAGAAAAAGGTTCAGAGAAAACACACTCATGCCCTGTGCACTTATAAAAATTGATATCACATAGTAGAACATGTTTTTAGAAAATTCATTTGTACATATACAAATCAAGGGTTTTTTCATCTGACTAAAATGAGGATAAAAACCAGCATGATTTTTATATTCTAAATCTGCTTTCAAATACATCATTGAAAAAGCCACGTGCCAAAAAAAAAAATCTGTAAGCAATAGCATGATAGTTCATCCTACCACATTTTTCTTCACCAGCATGGTAAATTACTGCTCTGACCTAAATTTTCGTATGTTTATTGACTGGATTGTTTACTACCATATAATAAACATTGTAACACTGGTATTTATGTTTTAACTAGTATTTTTTGAGTCCCTTGCATCTGAGACCATAATCAAATTACACAGTACAGTTCCCCAATTACCTCCCTGCTTCATTATATTTACCTGTTTTTCCCTGGCAGACGCTGCTTGCAGTGCCATCTGGAACACATACTGTGGTCTCCCAAACACAAGCCTCAAGCCAGGGAAGTGATGGGCACATTAAAATCAGTATCAGGCACTGATCTACCTGCCCAAGTGCTCCCGACAGCTCTACAGAGTGCCGTAACAAACATTGGACCCGTCTTTCCAGGGCTGGAGGTTAAGGAACAGCGAGCACAAGCAGTGACAGAGGAAGCTATGGGGATAGCAATGAATAAATACCAATATGGTTTAGTGGTGGGGAGAATTTCAGTATCAAAACACAAGCACGAATAGGGGAAAAAAAACCCAGTAATTTCCTGTTTATGGTTACTACTGCATTTGGCCTAGAATATAATAATTTTCTGTTCTTTATGTCATCTTGCTACCTTTATGCAATATGCAACACCCATATCAACTCAAACTATGTTTTTCATTCTAATGCAGATGTAAAATTTTGCTTAAACACAACAATAAAGGGTTGATATTTGCATACATTGGATTTGGTAGTCCAAGCTCAATTTAGTTATCTGTCAATCAAAATTATCTACACATAAGAGTCATCAGAGCAAGCCAGTCTGCAAAGCTACAACTATGGTATTGTGGGTACAAATAGGAGAAATATGATGGCCATCAGTAAGCGCTTGTTTATTTGCTGAGAGATTTACAAAGTAGTCTTAGATAAGCACATGGAAAAATTTAAAACAATATACAAATGTTAATCTAGGAGAAGCTACATATTAAAATTAATTTTGGTATATTTCACCAAATCACCTCTTATCAAATATATATCTGTCAACAGATAAGCTTTACACCATGCCTTTAGAGTAAACACATGTCTCACACGCAGAGCAGCAACTCCTAGAGCAGAGGAGCCCTTGTAAAGCCCTACTTGCCCTGTGCAGAGCCTGACATTGAATAGCATTTTCTGCTACCCTCCAGCTTACTACAAACATCCTAACTGCACATGGATAAAGAGTGGTCATAGGCAGCCAGGAGCGAGACCACACGCATCTGGACTCTGGTGTTCTCCAGTAGCAAGTAAAAGACAACAAGAAACCTCCCACTTGCATGTATGAGCATACTGCTGCCATGCCACCAAGTCCTTGTACTTGGATGTTTGCCAGACCTGTATGGCCAGTGCCAGCCATCCTTCAAAGCACCCAGGTAAGAAGGCTCTACAAGGTCAGAAGCTCAGAGAAGGACTTCACCTCCTTAAACTGTTGCTGAAGCAAAGGGCACTTTTCCTAATAAAAGCCAGTCCATTGAAGGGTCAAGCCAATTCTCATATAAAAGTGACCTGAATATCTGTGAAACATGACTTTTATTCCCCTTTCTTATGAACTCCTAAAAGATTCTAAGAGCAGCATCTCCCTCAAATTCAGGGAGAAGACCTATTCCTGGTTTTCAGACTAAAATAGATGGTATCTGGTGTAAACTGGGAGAAGGATAACTAGTTAACTCCTCAGAATATTTTTAGTCTTGTGAAGTAGGTATTGCTACAGGAATGCATCAAAGTAAGCAAGACAAATTAAAAAATTTGGACTGTACAGTAGTCAGAGTAAGTGTGATTTTTGACATTCTGGAATGTATTTCATTCCATTTAGTGACAACATCAATAATTAGATTTCAGTTTAACCTCCAAGAGACAACCTAGGCCTGAAGCCTAGGTTGATTCGCTCTTCTGTTGACTTCTCAAAGATATGTTTATAACTTGCAAGCACACTTAGGGAGGAGGTGAGGTAGAAATAAGTCAACATTAACAATGGAAAAACCCTATCTAATGAAGTTGCCTTAACCTGTTTAGTAAACTTAACAGATTTTGCCTGTTACACAGTACCAGGCTCCCACAAGATACGAATGTACCAGCTGTGAACCTCACAGCCATTCAGCAGCACTCTTTTATAGATGACTATCTGATTCCATGCCTTTTCTAGCAATTTCAGTGCCACAGTTACCATTGATGCTGATGCACAGTCTGGATACATGCCTGGTGCTCCTCAGGGTGATATGAATCAGAACTGCCTGTCTGTGTCACACTGAGTCCAGTATGTAACATAACCATCACCAGTAATCAAGCAGCAATGCAGCTATTCTAACAGCATGCTGCTACCCCTGGAAGCAAGAAAGCCTCCTGCTATGATAACCATAAAATGCTCTCTTAGGCATAAGATCTAGGTGTTGCCCAAAGCACACAACAAGGCATTGTGTCTTACTAGGTTATGATCACCAGGCCTTTCACTTCAATTTAGGTTGAGAGATTTCGGGGGGCGGGGGGCAGGAGAAGCTCAGAATATTTTTTGAAAGCTTTCATTTACATCATTTGATTTCAAGGCAAAGGAGCTCAACTGCGTGGGATTTAGCATGGATAGTCGCTGTCACAATTAATCAGGCAAATCGCACCATCAGCAGGATTCTACGAAGACCAAAAGCGAAATACGTGAAGCAACTCAGAAGATTAGGTTTCCCACCCTTAAGTCTACAACAAGAATCTCTCAAATGACAAAAAAAATTAATTATATTATGAAAAATAGGATTGATTTTTACATGCAGTACAGCTCTTGGGTCTCTTTATCCCAATGATTATTCACTACAGAGTGGTGGAACAACTAACGTCCCTTCAAATTCTACAATAGGAGTCTTATTTTGTTGAGCTTTGAAATCAAGAAGAGTGAATGACTAAAATCAGAGGTCTGCATTAGAAGCATTTTGCCAATAGAGCAATCTTGGTACACCACTGTGGCAAAGCACTAAGCATGTAATCAGCTATATCAGCAACGGTCTGCTTTGGACTCATACAGGAAAATCACCACTTATTAGCAAAACAAGCAATAACAGTAAAAGAACAGTTTTGCAAGTAAAATAGTATCTGCCTTAGAGGTTTCTGCTGATGCAGCTTTGTCCAAGTGGGATACTACACCGCTTAAATACCTCCAATTGACCAAGTTACAGCAAAATATACTATAACTTGGCTTGTATTCTGCTCTTAATCTTAGCTCAGTATTTCACTCAAAATATTTTGATCATTTTCTATCCCTAGTGAATAACAAAAAATGCTCAATTCAACTTGCCAAGTTCGCAAAATACAAATGTCCTCTTTAGCACAACATCCAGCTCAAAACGTGGAAAATGCAGCATTCTTGAGGGAAAGAAAATACTGGTAGGCAAAGCAACAGTACACGCTATACCAAATCACAGTTACGGTCAATACATTGATCGGTATTGGTCATCAAGTATACAGGTGACATACTGCTTAGTCCGCAGCCTAGTGCGGGAAGCATCTGCAACCCTGGGGTGCTTCCAGACAGCCCCAGGACTAACAGGCTGCCAAACTCATCACACCCTGCAACGTGAACTGGTGTCACAAGCAGTTACACAGCTTCAAAAATCCTCGCGCTGCCTCCCTTCACCTGGACCGTATATGCGCATCACTGAGAATCACCAGCATAGAGCACTCTCAGAAGTGGCAGATTTTCCACTGGGGAAAGGGGGAAGGCACAACAGCCCCTCCGCCCCAGTCGCATGAAGCGGCACGTACAGTAGCTGACGCGAGAGGCTGTGCAGGAGAAGGGGCCAGTGCTGGTGTTCCCTCTGCTAACACTGGAAGATCTCCAATCTTAGAGGTAGCAAAGATAATAGTAACAGGTAGCAAAGTCCATGGCAGTCACGAAGCTTACGGAGCTACTGCCCTAGGCATGTAAATGAGTCACTGGAATTTAGCAAACGGGTGGAAAACTATACAGGACACTTCTAGGCAAGGAGACAATTGATCAACACATAGGAATTCAGCAGCCCAAGAACTCCACAAAGATGTGTACGGGCCCTGGCTGCGAGTCAGCTGTGGAGGAAGCACACTGCAGTGTCACAGCCAGCTACGGACAGCTACACAAAATTAATTCATTCAACTGCTGCGCCGCTCCCCGCAGTCCATTTAACTGACTTTTGTGCGGAGGTAGGGGAATTTCACCTTTTATATAGATGCAGCTGGAAAGACTTTACACACAAATTATTCCCAGTACACAACACATACTCCAAGTAGCACAGCCTGATTAAATGGTACATGATACAGCGTCTTAAACTACTCTGCATCACAATCTGCAGCCTCAAAGATGGCACAGATCCAATGTCACTTATGAAACTATAACACAAAGTTCAGTGCAACTATAACAGGCAAAGGCATCTACTTGCATGAGTCTCCTGTTGCTAAATGAGCAGAAAACTTTGAAACGTGACAGACTGTGTCTTTCCTTTTTGTTGATCTTGCGAACTTTACTCCCTACTTACCAGAAATGAAGAGCAAATCCTAATTACATAATCTTTGGTTCATATGGTACTGTGGTTTTGTTGTTGTTCGTTGGGTTTTACAACAACACAGGATTGCTTTATACCCTAAAATTAAAAATAGTCACCTTCCTATTGCACTAAGGTAGAAGTATGCTTTATGCTTCTATTGTCTTTTTCCCTAAAATTATTGTATTCTCTTTTCAAAAATGTGTGTGTAGGCACATGCACATATGTACGTGTGTGTATATGAACATGGAACTTTAAGGCCATGAACAGCTGACAAAAGTGTGATACAAAAAATTAATTTTGCAAAATGTAATGCAAGTTTTCTGTATACCAAGACTTTGCTAAATCTTTGCATGTTTTAACTGGAGCAGTATTCATCTTAAAGGTAAAGCAAATCAGTATAAATACTTTAATTTGACTACAAATTCTGCTAAAATTCCTTTATGATAGCCCTAAGTCAACAGTTTTGTCATAAATCAGAATTTTAGTGATATTGCTGCATCTGGATGCAAAATAGGAGTTGTGTCACTTTTGTATCATGAAGCCCTATGGCGAGGTGGAAGAATTAATAGATTGTTAAATAAGTTAACCCTTAAACTTAAGCAAGGCACAGTGCTGCACAGGTCTGCTACGTAGCCAACTTAAGGACAAACCCCAACCCCCCACTCCTCTCCCCAAAAAACCCCCAATACCACCCACAAAACTACGGAGCACGATTTTGAGGCTTGCTCAAAGAAATCCTTTTGGGGGATAGAGGAAAAGTGAGGGACAAAAATATTATCTGAAAGTTTTATTTCTGGTAAACTCTGAACTTATTTTGCAATAAAACATTATGTTTGATGACTGTTATTTAAGCTTCTAGTTATCTGAAAAGCAGATTTAGTTCTAAATAAAAGCATCATTTGGAATTAAAATTAATTCCTTGAGGAAGAAAACAAATATGAAAGATTTCAGGGTTTCCAAAACTACCTTTTTGTCCTTCTTTTTGAATAAACACAATCACTAATTTTGCTAAACATTTGCAGATAATCTAGCTTTGTTTCCAGAAACAGCCTTTCAAAAAAAAAAAAAATTATGGGAATTCACTAGTAGTCATCACTGTGGACACACAAATTTTCAAGGGAGAACCGTCCTCTGTATTTCAACAGCATCACTACACAAAACAAGCCTCACATTATTTTAACGAAAGGCTGCAGCCATCTCGTACTGCTGCAAGAGAGTGTGCTCGTGGCTCCCTGACCCGTTTGGTTGCAACTCATCAGTGCCGGCAGCCCTAATCTGCTCCCAGCCATTATGACCAGCAGCTCTGAAATATGGATTAGGTCTAGCCTAAGTACTCCGTGCAGGGAAAGAACTCCTTGAGCCCTTTATTCCCTACGGAGTACCTGTGCAGGAGAATAAATCAGTGATGTGAAAGAAAACATAAAATCCTTCCCAGTAAAATTTGCAGATGACACAAAAGATAATAAAATGGTAAATACCAGGGAGCTGTCAGCTCCACAGATTGCATGGCAGTCTGGGCTCACCTGAATAAGATGTGTTTTAACACAGCTGAGCACAAAGCTGTCTGTCTAGTAACTAAGAGCACAGATTCCAAACAAAGACAATATAACCACCTAGGAAGAGGCATATGGATGATGGTGGATAACCAAATTAATATTAGCCTACAGCGCAATACCCTGGCTGGAGCAGCAAAAAAGATCCTTTGATGTACAAGGAAATAAACACGGAGAAGCAATAGGAAAGGATTATATAAATCACTACCAATGTTGAGACAGAGAATCTGTTTCAAACAGCATGTAACAACGCGGTTCTAGTTCATCTCTCTGATCCCTGAGCACTACCACTGGAACAACTAATGGACTAGACTAGTATTCAGACTCAGAGACTTCAAACAGCTACAAGAAGCAGGCAAATTATGAAAGACCTGTCTTGTGAGAATGAGAAACCTCTGTCAAAGAAGAGGTTAAAGGATCACTGGGTTACTGGCTACAAATATCTAAACAGGGAGGAGAGGAAGAACTGAAAAGTATCTTGAATATTCAAGGGAGATTTTTCAGCTTCTTAATGCTGGATTTGAGATGTTTCTTTTACATAAGAAGTTAGAAAACTTCAGACTAAAAATAAGGTAACCATACTTTAACTAACAGTAAGTACAGCTCATCTAAAGAAAGACAGGATTTTCTTCCACTTACAGTTCTTATAATCAGGATTTTCCTTCTAAAAACAAACAGAATTTGCAAGACTGTGTTACTATCTTATATTGTTTAAATCAAAAAATAGCAAAGCACTGGAACTCTAACTTTCAATGCTCCAGAATAGCTTTGTCACTGCAACCCGTGGCACTTACATGAGCTTTAAGGCAGGTATTTGGCTAACTCTTTATATCTGAGAGGTAATTATTCATCCTTCGCCCCCTTTCCCCAAGTTGTGGGATAATCATATAAACTGTTAGTAAGCCAAATGAACTTGTTATCTTTCTCACTACTTCCCCAAGTAATATTTTGGATATACTTGGTATTAATGCTTCTGTATTTATGCAAAGCAGCAAGTTACTGAAAGAGCATGGGAAAAGTGAAACCTTGCTGAATACACAGAGTAGCTCAGTCACAGATAATTTGAATTGATCTCTCAATTTCTGAAACCAGTAGCGTAAACTGGGGGGAGGGGAGGGGTGGGACACAAACACACAACACAAAAAACAGCCCCTCCAAACAACCAAAAACCCACAAAACAAACAACACACAAAAAGAACCCTTCATATCTGAAATGAAAATGAAACAGTTTCTGGAGAATATCAAAAACCCCTGTGTTAAAAGAGAATCAGCAGATTGCGAATAATAGCCTATTGAAAGGGTGTGGTTGTGGGACCTGAAGACCCAGCCAGTTTAACAGGATTGCATGCAAGACAGCAAAAGGTAGTTGCCTAATTGGTCAATTGACCAATACCAAATTCACTTCAGGATTTAACTCAGAATAGATATTACAATTAGATACTGCAAAGCTTAAGTGAATCTTCAAAATTGGTATTGAACTATACACTGAATAGGATTTTGTAAACCTCAACATGGCCCTTTATTATTCATTGAAAGAAAATTTTCAGGTAACATATATATACATTGCACTTACTCTCTACTCACTCTACGTTCCATTAATCTCAAAGTAAAATTTTAAAGCCAGTGCAACATCTAACTGTGTCATAAGAGAAATACAAGTAGGACAAAATTTCTGTTATTGAAAAATTACATTTTTTGAGTGCTGTTCTCTCAAATGCTCCAATCAGCCAAGGATTAGATGTTCAACTTCACGCTAGCCAGTGATCATTAATCATTTTAAAGTGGCACAGCTCATCTCACTTCTTACCCAGAGAGAGCCCACTCTCTATCTTACATGTAAGGAGACGTTGGCTCACTTTTGGACATGTTTTAAACTTGGTTAAAGACTTTTTCTTTTCTTCCTGCAAAAGACATCTAGAACAGCTCAGTACAGAGAACCTGCAGATATGCTCAGAGCCACACAAGGGTGAGAGCAGACGTAGGCAGCTGTAACAGGGATGAAGTTTTGCCAGGCAGCCGCACACTGAGGCTGTAAGAATCAGGTGATTTATGTTGCATGAGTTAGCAGTGGCTTCTCTGCCATTTGCTGATAGAGAATGAATTTTGTTATTATAGCTTTCAATATTTCCTAAGAGGTCAAATTTATGAAGAGGAGATGCGTAGAATTTTCTTCAGATACACCTATTAAATTCACATCTTGAGGAGCAAAATCAAGATGTGAAGTGGGAGAACGCTGCCCCAAAGAAAGATCCACTGCACAAGATGGGGGGGCTCTCCTTTCTGTGTTACTGGAGTGGATCAAACTAAGTGGCAGCTTCTTCAGTATGTTCTCTCTTAGGTTAACCCCTAAACACGGGATATTGAAGTCATCGTTGGGGAAAAAACCTCATGTAGCCTACAGCATTAGCTTGAATGACAGCCCTGTTGTCCTATATGTTACCTATTTTTTCCAGCAGCTAAAATAATTGTTTCAGATCACTGTATCTTTTCCTCAGCTATACGATATCAGATGAGTCAGGATATACAAACAAAAAGTCAGAAAAGTCTTACATCTAAGTCAATTTATGTGCCACACCACCACTAAGAAACAAAAAAGATGGAAAAAGATAATTACTTCTCGGCCATCATCAACATCTCCGTGCTGCTTAAATGACTATATGGACTGAACCAGCAGCACAGCTGCAGAACAACCAACAAGAGGTTTAACGCACTGTCACAACATTGTGAATCTCCATTTGGAACCACTAGCTCCTCCTTTGCAGGTCTTTTACTGCTTTGTCCACGTCAAGGTGGGGGTGAGCACTGCAGACTACTTCAACAACCCTGAGAAATCCTTCATCTTCCATGTTCTATATCTGGTTGAATTCCCTCACTAGAAACCCTGGGAGAGCCATTTGGCCCATTAAAAGGTTTATCTTCTCATTTGTGTTATCTACCAGGGTCATGAGATTTCTTGGGCATACAAAGCAATTCTGGGTTTTGTTTGTTTGTTTTTAATCCATTTCATAAATAAACAAATCTTAAGTTAAACCTTAGAGGCTGACAGGAATGGTTTAGCTCTTTTCTCAGATGTACAAATATTTATGGTTTTGAGTCAACGTATCATCTGAGGGAAGCTTATTTTGGTCCGTTAAGACTGGCTGTTTTGAGCATTTACAGGCCCACAATGATAATGTGGGTATGACCAAGCTACACCTTCCAGGACAAATTGCTGCACTACTTAGGCTGAAATCAATGAGCCTTCTGTTCTGTGCCCATTTCACTAACTTGTGGATTAATGAAGGAAAAAGAGCTAATAAGATCATAGCTGTATTTCTAGGATTTACATGGGCAAGGTGTTTTTCTTACGTATTTATTCCATGCTCTTGCTTTCAGAGGAAATACCTTACTGTAGAACTCTCCCCTGGTCTCTGTACTGCTGAAGAGAGACATGACCTTAAGTCTGCTTAATACGAAGAGGAAGAAATGGGGAAGAGATGATTCTTCCACCCTTGCTTTGGCAATAGCCCAGAACAGCCACCAAACTGAGAATTTCCCCTCACGACCCCTCACCTCTGAAGGGCCACTTCACGAATGGACTAACTTTCAGGCTGAGAACAAAAACCCCTGCGATATCCTCTGCTTGTACACAACAGAGACTCCCCACAGACAGGGAAAAAAATCCTATTCTTGACACACCATTACTCCTTGTAATTTAGCAACAAATAAAACCAGGGCATTGGCAGGGAGCTGTGCTCCTCTTGGGCTATCTCTGGAGATCTTCTACCCAGGCTTTGTTCACTGTTTGACACTCCATAAAGGTGAACAAGAGTGCAAACCATAGGTGTCTAAGCAAGCAGAAGAAAGGATTTTCAACCTGGGCGAGAGGAAAAACCTTGGCAGTTTGGTTATAGTGAAGCAGCTAGAACTGAACAAGAAATATTTCTTTTTGTTGTCAGTTTTGTCTGACATCACAAAAGGAGAGCTTGGACGTTCCTGGCTGTAACTGCAGGGACTGGAAATGAAAAGGGGAAATATTCAGGAGTTGATGGACAGCCGTATTCCAGGCCAGTAATTGACAGGCCTCTGATTTTAACCTCCATAGCTCAAGACATGTCATCTATTTCAAAAATCACCATGGTAAAGTCTTTTAGAATGCTTGGTGTGTTAGTCTCTACCACTAGTGAACACAAAAACAATTTGTAATTATTTTCAAGCTTACTTTAGAGCTTTTTAAAAAGCATATGTACATGCTCAACCACCTAAAACAACATAGACCCATGGCAACCAAGGTGGTAGACAACAGCAGAGGAGGAAAAAAAAAATTCTGTTTTTTCACCATCAGCTTTTGAAACTGTGTGTTCTACTCTGTTCCAAGCAGGATATCTAACAGCAGCTCAGATTCAACTGCAAGAGAATTCTTAATAGCCTAGAGGAATCTGCATTAAAATATTTACTATCTTGCCGATTTTATATATATTAGCTAATGTAATCATTAGTCCAGCTTCTCAGGAACTGGTGGTGCAAAATAATTTTCACTTTTTTTAATAGAACTAAGATGTATTTACTAATCTACATCTTTAGAACTCTTACAAACTGTTGTTTCTGGTATGTATTAGACCAAGATTTAACTAAAAAGGTTACTTCTCCAAATGATTTCTGAAAAATATTTTTGAAGTAGAAGGTCATGGTATCATCCTTTCAAATTTTTACAGAAAGGATCAGAATATCTCTATTTCAACTGCTAAGTAGCTTTACACAAAATACCTTTAGTAGGTACATGGTTAAGCATAAATCCAGAGTAGGCTCTCTGCATAATACTTCTTTTAAAACAGGTTGGGGGG